>CAWUFW010010888.1:0-425000 GCA_963921515.1 Calotriton arnoldi
AAATCTGAAAGAGACACGTTAGTGACAGATTCCTTACCTTAGAATATCCCCAGGCGTCAGGCTGGATCCGGAAAGTTTTGCGTAGCAGTACCCTTGCGCGTCGGTAGGCGGCGTCGTGCGGCTCCGCGTCCGTCGTCGGCGTCGTGATCGCCGGGATGACGTCGCGGGCAGTACTTAGGCGCCGCCCCTGCGCGCTGACGTCAGTTCTTCTTTTTCCGCGCCAGTAAGCACAGATCCGGGAAGAGCAGTGCCCTGGTCAATTTTTGACCATACTTTTTGGTGATTTTTCACTGTTTTTTCCATCTTGAAGGTGTCGTAGGGATGCCCGGCTTCAAGCGATGCGGCGCCTGTGCGCGGACGATGTCCGTCACCGACCCGCATTGGGAGTGTCTCTTCTGCCTCGGCCGAGGCCACGACACCGAGTCTTGTCCCGAATGCCAGGCCCTCAACCCGAAAGCTTTGCGAGAGCGGTCTCGAAAGCTCCTCGAGGCCCGGCACTCGGCTCCACGGAGGCCCCGGTCGCGTGAGAGGTCCAGGGGTCGATCGCGGAGTGCACACCGGTCGTCGGCGTCGAAGTCTTCTTCGTCCGGTAAGTCGAAGCACAAGAAGTCCAAGAAGCATCATCGCTCTCGGACTTCGCCTCGCCGGTCTCGCGACTCGGCTGAGGCCCCTCCCGGCACCGTCCCCGCCCCGCGGCCCCGGACTTGCCTGTGGAGTCGCCCCCGCCATACCCGCCCTTCCCGGGTTCGGGGCGGATCCGGCCAAGGTACAGGAGTTCCTGTCGGCCATGGCCCGCCTCTTCGGGCCTTCAGGCCCCTCCGGTGCGCCTTCGGACCCCGCGGGCCCTGATGGGGTTGCTCTGGCGTCGCCGACGGCTCCGGCCCCGGCGTCGCCCGTGCCTCCAGCCTCGATCCCGGCTTCGGCCCCGGCCTCGATCCCGGCTCCACAACCCCCATCGACGCCGGTCGACCTCACGACACCTCCGCCGGCGCCGATGTCTCCGGTGCCGTTCTCGACGCCGCCCTGGGCTCCGGGCGGCGTCGTCCCCCAGTTCCTTCCGGCTCCGGACATGGACCCGGAGCGACGTCGCTCGACGCCGGCTCCGGCGCCTATGGGACCTTGGGTCCCAACTGTCCCTCCTCCTCCTTATTTTGAACCTGAGGAGGACCAGGAGGACTGGGAGGGGTCTGATGACCCTCTGACGCGCGACTGTCAGTATGGGCAGGACTGGACAGAGAGTCTAGGGAGGCCAGTGGTCTGGATACTTCCCCTGACACTGGCATGCTGTCTCCTCCCGTGGCTACGGAGGAGGGGGCCAATTTTGGTACGGTGTTGCGTAGGGCTGCTGGGGCCTTACGTCTCGAGCTCCCTACTTTGACGGTCAAGCCTAACATCTTGACAGAGGTGCTTCAGCCGGCAGCCTCCTCTGCGGAGACTGTGCTGCCGTTTAACGACGCCCTCACTGACGTTCTTTTGGGCGCCTGGTCCAAGCCCAACACAGGGGCTCCTGTGGATAGGAACGTGTCACGACGCCATCGCCCTGCTCCGGGCGACCCCCTGTTTCTTTCTGTCCACCCCACTCCTGAGAGCTTGGTTGTCCAAGCCTCCGCTTCCCAAACCGCCTTCCCTACCGCTCCTCCGGATAGGGAATCCAAACGCCTGGATCAGTTTGGGAAGAAAGGTTTTTCTTCCTCCAGTGCTGGCTTGCGGTCCGTTAACACCGCTTGTCTTTTGGGCCGATATACCCACTCCCTGTGGGATTCGGTGGCGGATGTTTTGCCCCAGTGCCCTGAGGAGGTCCAGGCACTGCTTTCCCGCGCCATTGCGGAAGGAAGGGATGCGGCCAAATACACTATCCGTTGTGGCCTTGACACCGCCGACTCGCTGGGCAGGTCGATTGCAACGACGGTGGCGCTCCGACGCCACGCCTGGCTGAGAACCACTGGTTTTTCAGGGGATGTCCAGAATACTCTCATGGACATGCCCTTTGATGGAGTCGGTCTTTTGGGTCCAAAGCAGACCATGCGTTGGAGCGCTTTAAGGACTCACGGGCTACTGCCAAGTCCCTGGGCCTTTCTGCTACACGCCCTCCGCTGACTTCTGCTTTTCGCCCCTATCGTGGCCACGGTAGGGGCGCCCTTCACGTCAGCAGCCCAGCCACCGGCCCGCGCAGCAGGCGTCTTCGCGTGGCCGAGGACGTGGATTCCGCCGTGGCGGATCGGGCAACCAGCGTGCGGGTCAGGCCACCACCTCCAACCCGTCCGCGGCCTCCAAGCCCTCCTGATCCCTCCTTTCAGGTGCACAGCACGCCAGTAGGGGCAGGGTCCGCCATCACCTTCCCCACTGGCGCACCATCACCTCGGACAGGTGGGTCTTGGACATTGTCCGAAGGGGCTACTCCCTCCCCTTCGAGACCACCCCCAGCCATGCCACCTCAATTCCACCGCATGTCAGGGGATCACTTGGTGCTTCTACAGAAGGAAGTCACGGCCCTCTTGACCAAGAGGGCCATCGAGCATGTTCCGACCCCAGAAGTAGGGCGTGGTTGCTACTCCCACTACTTTCTGGTGCCCAAAAAGGACAAGGAGGACATGCGTCCTATCTTGGACCTCCGGAATGTCAATCGCTTCCTCCGGAAGGAGAAGTTCAAGATGCTCACCCTAGCTCAGGTCTTGACTGCCCTCGACCCTGGAGACTGGTTGGTAGCGTTGGACTTGCAGGACGCGTATTTCCACATCCCCGTCCTGCCGGCCCACCGGCGTTACCTTCGGTTCACGGTAGGCCCCGAGCATTTTCAGTTCACCGTGCTCCCCTTTGGCCTTACCAGTGCCCCTCGGGTGTTCACGAAAGTGATGGCGGTGGTCGCAGCTCATCTGCGCCGGGCAGGGGTTTCAGTCTTCCCCTACCTCGACGACTGGCTGCTGAAGGCGGGCTCGTCCCAGGCAGTCGTCTCCCACCTCCAGACTACGGCCGAACTCCTGCACTTGCTGGGGTTCTCCATCAATGTGCCGAAGTCGCACCTGATTCCTTCTCCACAGCTCCTTTTCATCGGAGCAGTTCTGGACACGACGCAGTTTCGGGCCTATCCTCCCGAACGGCGAGTCCGGGATATTCAGGCTATGATTCCGATCTTTCGGCCTTTATCCTGGGTTTCGGTACGGATGACCCTGAGGCTGCTGGGCCTCATGGCCTCCTGCATCCTGCTGGTCAATCATGCCAGATGGCATATGCGGGCTCTGCAGTGGGACCTGAAGTTCCAGTGGGCGCAGCACCAGGGCAACCTGTCCGATCACGTCCAGATCTCGGAGGGGACTGCAAGACAGTTGCAGTGGTGGCTCTCGAACCGGCAATGGGTCATGGGCAGATCCCTCTCCCTTCCCCAGCCAGAGCATACAGTTGTGACGGACGCGTCCCTTCTGGGATGGGGCGGTCACATGGGAGAGGCGGAGATCAGAGGCCTCTGGTCTCCGGCGGAGTCCCGGCTCCATATCAACCTTCTGGAGCTCCGGGCGATCCGACTTGCACTCAAGGCATTCCTTCCCTCTGTCAAAGGGAAGGTAGTGCAGGTGTTCACAGACAACACCACCGCCATGTGGTACTGCAACAAACAGGGCGGGGTGGGGTCTTGGACCCTTTGTCAGGAGGCTCTGCGCCTCTGGACGTGGCTGGAACATCAGGGCATGTTCCTGATGGTTCAACACCTGGCAGGTTCCCTGAACGCCAGGGCGGACGAACTCAGCCGCAGGTGCATGATGGATCACGAATGGCGTCTTCACTCGGAAGTGGTGCAAGGACTCTTTCTACAGTGGGGAGAGCCTTGGTTAGATCTATTCGCCACCGAAGAGAACGCGCAATGTCATCAGTTCTGCGCGTTGGAATTTCCAAGGCGGCACTCGCTCGGCGGCGCTTTCGTCGCGAGTGGAGTTGCGGTCTGTTGTACGCCTTTCCGCCTATACCACTTCTACCCAGAGTGTTGCAGAAGATTTGGCACGACCGGGCCCAAGTCATTCTTGTGGCTCCGGACTGGGCTCGAAGAGTTTGGTATCCCGAGCTACTCAATATGAGCATAGATCCCCCGATCCGTCTGCCTCTTCGGGAGGATCTTCTGTCGCAGCAGCAGGGGACGGTCCTCCACCCGAACCTGTCCAGTCTACACCTGCTTGCGTGGAGATTGAGCGGCGGCAGTTGATTCCTTTCGACTTGCCTCCCGAAGTTTGTGATGTGATTCTGGCAGCCAGGCGTCCCTCCACTAAGGTGGTATACGCCTGCAGGTGGAACAAATTTGTGGCATGGTGCACAGCAAAGGCTGTGAATCCCCTTTCTGCCCCTCTTTCTGAGGTCCTTCTGTTCCTTCTCTCTCTGGCCCAACAGGGTTCTGCCCTGGGTACCATCAAGGGTTATCTTTGTGCTATCTCGGCCTTCCTCAGGCTCCCTGATCAGCCCTCCCTTTTCAAGTCCCCTGTTGTTAACAGGTTCTTAAAAGGCATTACTCACCTCTTCCCTCCTGTTCCGTTTGTGATGCCTCAGTGGGACTTGAACTTGGTTCTTACCTTTTAATGTGCGCTCCCTTTGAGCCTCTGCACAACTGTCCTCTTCGTCTTCTGACTTTGAAGACAGCCTTTCTGGTGGCCATCACCTCCGCTCGGCGGGTGAGTGAGCTCCAGGCTCTATCTTGCAAACCTCCCTTTCTGTCTGTTCATCCAGACAAGGTTGTTCTTCGGACGCGTCCGTCCTTCTTGCCAAAGGTGGTTACTGCTTTCCACATTGGGCAGACCATCACTTTGCCCACCTTCTTTCCGCCTCCGCATCCTTCCAGAGAGGAAGAGAGGCTCCACCGTCTGGACCCAAAACGTGCGCTCTCCTTCTATATCGACCGCACGAAACACTTCCGGGTGGATGACCAGCTCTTTGTTGGCTACGTGGGCGCCAAAAAGGTCGGGCGGTGCACAAGAGGACCATCTCCCGCTGGGTTACCTTGTGCATCAAGACCTGCTATTCTTTGGCTAAGAAGGAGCCTCCTGTTGGGCTGCGTGCCCATTCCACCAGGGCAACGGCTGCTACCACGGCCTTGGGCCGCGGTGTTCCGCTGCCGGTTATTTGTCAGGCAGCTACGTGGGCCTCGCTGCACACGTTTACAAAGCATTACTGCCTTGACAGTCAGGTCCGGAGGGACGGCTTCTTTGGCCGTTCTGTCCTCCAGGACTTCCTTGTCTGATCTTTGTTCGCAGACCCACCACCGGGGTTGGTATTGCTGGGGTATCTATTCTAAGGTAAGGAATCTGTCACTAACGTGTCTCTTTCAGATGCACAAGTTACTAACTTGTGTAACGATATATCTGTAAGAGACAGTAGTTAGTGACAGATTCCTACCGCCCACCCATCCTCCCCGTTCTGCGAACTGATTTCTAGGGTTAAGGACATCCCTTTCAGGGCCCTAGTATTTTTCAGACACCTGTGTCAGCTTCTTGCATGGCTCTGCGTTCCTGGCGCGGAAAGTCGTGTACAGAACTGACGTCAGCGCGCAGGGGCGGCGCCTAAGTACTGCCCGCGACGTCATCCCGGCGATCACGACGCCGACGACGGACGCGGAGCCGCACGACGCCGCCTACCGACGCGCAAGGGTACTGCTACGCAAAACTTTCCGGATCCAGCCTGACGCCTGGGGATATTCTAAGGTAAGGAATCTGTCACTAACTACTGTCTCTTACAGATATATCGTTACACAAGTTAGTAACTTGTGCAACAGACCCCGAAGGGTATCAGAGTGCTTCACAGTAAAGGAGGGGGGAACAAAGTAGGGGAACGTTGAGGAAAGGGTAAGAGAGGCTAACATGATGAGCTAGTAAAATTGTACATAGATGCGAGAAGAGCGTAACTTAATAAGGTAAGGCGGCAAAACGTTAATTAATAGGTAAGGCAAAGAATCATAGACATTACAGTTGTTAGGAGAAAAAGAGAAAAAAAAAAAAGGACATTTCGAGAACTGACGAGCCATGATCCAATTAAGGCAGGAACTTGTTCATTAGGATTGTTTTTACTTCATGTTTTAACGCCGCCGTGTAGGGGATTCTGCGAATTTCAGGTGGGAGAGAGTTCCAGATCTTATGTGCCGCGCCCGAGAAGGCTCTGAGTCTCGTTTTCATTTTGCGAAAAGTCTGAGGTTTGAGTAGCAATGAATTTGCACTTCTGGAAGGTCTGCCACCTCCAGATAATTCCAGTTTTTGAGCCAGGTATCCAGGTGTTTTGAAGTGGAGGGCTTTGTGCGTCAAACAAGCAATCTTTAAATGTATTCTTGCTTCGTAGGGTAACCACTTTAGAGATCTTAAGGCTGGGGAAATATGCTCATTTCTTTTTGTGTCAGTGATCAGCCTAGCAGCGGCATTCAGTGAAGCCCTAAGCGGGGCTAAAGTATATTTGTGGAGGCCACAGAGCGTTGCACTTCCATAGTCTAGTCTTGGTAGGACAAGTGCTTGCACCACCTGCTTAAAGTCCTCTTGGGGGAGGAATGGTTTTAGGTTTCTAAGAATCCTTATTTGGTGGTTCGCACCTTTGCACATCTTACTAATATTTTTCTTCATGTTCAAGTGTGAGTCTAGGGTGATTCCAAGAGATTTTGCTGAGTCGATGATAACCGGGGAGCAGTTGAAGGTTGTGTGAGGTGTTTCATCCAGAGGTCAATCTTGAGAGTGTGCTTAGGAGGGGAAATGAGAAGGAATTCTGTTTTGGTGGTGTTCAGCAGGAGATGGTTTTCAGTTAGCCAGTTTTGGATAATCGTCAAGGAGGAGTTGAGTGAGATGAAGTCTTCAGAAGAGTTGATTTTCAGATAAAGTTGCGTGTCATCCGCATACATATGAAAAAGAATGTTCATGGATGATAGAACGTTCGCTAGCGGTTCCAGGAAAATATTAAAGAGTATAGGAGAAAGGGCAGAACCTTGCGGGACCCCCATGGAAATTGCAGACGGATGGGATAAGGTATGGTTCACCTTAACTCTTTGGGATCTATTGTGAAGGAAGGAAGAGAACCATTGCAGTACCAAGCCTGAGAGGCCCATCCTGTGTTCCAGAATAGCTAAAAGGTTGTTGTGATTAGCTGTGTCGAATGCGGAAGAAAGATCAAGGAGGATTAAGAGGCAGGATTCATTATGGTCTAGCATGTTTGATATCATCGATGATGTGAATGAGTGCCGATTCAGTACTGTGACCACTCCTAAAGCCAGATTGGTATAGATCCAGGAGATTGAAAGTCTCGATGTGCGAGCAAAGTTGCGATTGGACGCATTTTTTTAAGAGCTTAGCCAGAGTAGGGATGTTGGAGATGGGACAGAAGTTGTTGAAATCAGATCTGTCCACGTCCGTTTTTTTTAGAATGGGTGAGACCTGAGCTGCTTTTAGACATTCGGGGATCTTGCCTTGAGATAAAGAGGCGTTGACAATTTTAGTCCAGAGGGGGATGAGGGCCTCCTTGATTTCTTTGAAGACAGATGGTGGCAGTGGGTCGCTAAAGTGGTTAGAGGGATTAATGCTAAGAAGGGTTTTGTAGATGTCATCTTCACTGAGGGGCGAGAAGGAGTTCCATGTGGCCCTGTTCTTAGTGTTACTACTGAGAGGCTTTTGACTCGCCGAGAGGACAGGCTGAACCGTATTCTCAAGTGATGTAAGAAGGGCCCTCTTAGCTTCAAGGTCAAGGCTGATGGATTTAGTTTTCTCCATAAAGAAGATAGCCAGATCCGTGCAGGAAGGAAACTTGACTGCTGTTTCGAGGTGATTGGGAGCTATCACTGATTGCTGTTTGACAATTTCAAAAAGTTTTTGGGGGCAATTAGAGGCTTGTCTAAGTTGGGCTCTGAAGTAGTCGGCCTTCGTAGTCTTGATTTTTTTATTGTAGGAGGTCCTAACCGATCTAAGGGCTTTTAAATTATACGTGGATGGTTTTGATCTCCATAAACGTTCAGTTGCCCTTAAGTGCTTAAGTTGCGGCGATCAGAGTTTAGGTTGTCGTTGAACCATGGTTTGGAAATTTTGGAGGCAGTATTTTATTGTTGTAGAGGTGCTATTGAGTCCATGATGTCAGAGATAGTAGAGTTGTAGAAGTCCGTGAGATCATGAACATCAGTCAAGTCGTCTTGGGGAGACAGGGCATTTTTACAATCGGTAGCTAGACAGTTCGTGTTAATATTCCTGAGGTCCCTTTTCCACTGTTTAATTTTCTTGGGTTGGATCTTTTTCGGTATCACCTCCCTATTGATAAGGAAGAAGATGCTGTAGTGGTCGGACCAATCACAAGGAGTAATGTCTACCAATGTGATGGTATTACCTTTCAAAATAATGAGGTTCAGAATTTCTCCTTTGTTGTGAGTTGGCCTGTCACAGAATTGAATAAGGTCCATCTCCGCTAGGAAAGCGTTAAGACAGATCACCGCTTGGTCATTAGGTTAAGACCAATGAAGGTTGAAGTCACCGAGGTAGATTTGGGATAGTGAGTGGTCGTCATTGGAGGAGATAATTTCCATTAGTTGTTCGATGAAGAGTAAGTTATCGCCAGGAGGGTGGTAGAAAGTATGTAGTTTGCATATTGGGAGGTGGTTACTAGAGATGTTGAGGCAAAGGTATTCAACTACGGATGAGGTGGAAGTCTCCATGTGAGAGACCGATAGTGTGTTCCGGTATATACAAGCTAATCCTCCTCCCTGTTTCATGGTTCTGTCTAGACGGATTATGTCATGACTAGGAGGTCTAATATGGGGGTGGAGGAAGGGTTAAGCCAGGTTTCCGTGAGGATTATGATATCTAGCTCATTGTTTTGGATGAGGTCGAAAATATCTGCAGCATGTTTTTTTGCTGATCTACAATTGAGTAGTGCACATTTCAACCGAATAGGCGTGTGTGATGTAGGGGGCTGTATGATGTTCACTTGCTTGAGATTGTCGCTATTTATGACTCTGTTTGTTAGAGGGTTCCCTGTTTGGGTTGGCTAAAATGGATTGGCCATAGGGACCTTGTCGATATCTAGAGTGATCAAATAGGAGAGGAGTAGCTCCTCGATATCATTGGCCGCAAGTTCAACCCTCGTTCTTCTAGGACGGGAGGGGGAGTTGGGGAGGGGTAGTGTTTTAGAGATGGGAAGCGAGGAGTGCTGATCGAGGCCGATGATTGCAGAGGTGGGGACTGTAAGCCGTTTTCCTAGTGAACTAAGAGAACTAAGCAAGGGCAGATGGTCGGGTGAGAGGGCTATCAGTTCATGGAATTCGTGAATAAGTAGATTCACTTGGAGAGATAACTTGTCCAAACGCGCTACCAAGTCTGAGTGTTGATTCAAAGATAGGAGCTGAGGGGAGGGAACCTGCGGAGAGGGGGGACCTCTAGTGATATCTGGATGGGGGTAATATGGGAGTGCTAGGTTCTTGGGACGGGGATGCTTTCCTATGGTCATAAGGGAGCCCGGCTCGATTGGAAGGAGTGGCAGGGGGGGGGGCGAGGTTGGTAGAGGGCCGGTTGTGGGTTGTAGGGTAGGTGTTCTGTGTGTTAGGATAAGGAGTTATTGTTGGTATCAATCTTGTGTGCGCCATCTGAAGGGAAGGCTTAGCAAGAGCGTCCCTAGAGGAGAGAGTATCAGCAGAGAGGGGAGGGGGAATGTCTTCAACTGGTATCTCGATGGGGGAGACGCCGAGATTCTGACTTGCTAACGGTGAGAAGGGTGGACCATTTAGCCCACCACCCGGTTGAAAGGAAGGTCACTTGGTTTGCGAGGCTACTATAGGGGATGGAGATTCCTCGAAGACAACTAAATGGTGAGAGGAATTAAGCGAACTAGAACTATTCCGAGTAGCGGAGGGAGAGGAGCTGGACAGGTCAAATGAACTAGTAGGGTGTGTAGGAGAAACAGAGGAATCTGAAAGAGACACGTTAGTGACAGATTCCTTACCTTAGAATATCCCCAGGCGTCAGGCTGGATCCGGAAAGTTTTTGCGTAGCAGTACCCTTGCGCGTCGGTAGGCGGCGTCGTGCGGCTCCGCGTCCGTCGTCGGCGTCGGGATCGCCGGGATGACGTCGCGGGCAGTACTTAGACGCCGCCCCTGCGCGCTGACGTCAGTTCTTCTTTTTTCCGCGCCAGTAAGCGCAGATCCGGGAAGAGCAGTGCCCTAGTCAATTTTTGACTAAATTTTTGGTGATTTTTCACTGTTTTTCTCAACGAGTCTCTCGACTCCGAAGGTGTCGGTAGGGATGCCCGGCTTCAAGCCCTGCGACGCCTATGGTCGTATGATGTCGATCACAGACCCGCACTTAGAGTGTCTCTACTGCCTCGGCCGCGACCACGACACGAAGTCGTGCCCCGACTGCCGGGCCTTGCACCCGAAGGCTTTGCGAAAGCGGTCTCGAAAGCGGTCTCGAGGTCCGGCAGTCGGCTCCGCGCCACGCCAAGCCCCGGTCACGTGAGAGGTCGAGGGGCTGGTCGCGGAGTCCTCATCGGTCGTCGGGGTCCAAGTCTTCGCACTCCTCCGGTAAGTCAAAGCATAAAAAGTCTAAGAAGCGTCATCGCTCCACGACTTCGCCTCGCCGGTCTCGCGACTCGGCTAAGGCTCCTGTCGGCACCGTCCCCGCAGCTCCGGGAGTGCCTGTGGAGCCGCCCCCGCATTACCCGTCCTTCCCGGGTTCGGGGGCGACTCCGGCCGAGATACAGGAATTCCTGTCGGCCATGGCCCGCCTCTTCGGGCCTCAAGGTCCCCTCGGTGCGCCTTCGGGCCCCGCGGGCCCTGATGGGGTTTCCCCGGCGCCGACGACGACTCCGGTCCCGGCGCCGCCTGTCACACCAGCCTCGGTCCCGGCCCCGGCCTCGATCCCGGCTCTGGTGCTGCCGCAACCCCCATTGACGCCGGTTGACCTAACCACACCTCCGCCGGCGCCGATGTCTCCGGTGTCGTTTCCGACGCCGCCCGGGGCTCCGGGCGGCGTCGTTCCCCGGTTCTCTCCGGATCCGGACACGACGCCGGACCGGCGTCGCTCGACGCCGGCTCCGACGCCGCTGAGACCTTGGGTCCCGCGTGTCCCTCCTTCTCCTTATTTTGAACCTGAGGAGGTCGAAGAGAACTGGGAGGGGTCGGATGACCCTCTCACACATCAGTGTGAGTACGAACAGGACTGGGCTGAGGAACTTGGGGATGCCAGTGGTCTGGACACCTCCCCTGACTCTGGCATGCTGTCTCCTCCTTCCTTGGCAACGGAGGAGGGAGCAAATTTTGCAACGGTGTTGCGTAGAGCAGCTGGGGCCTTACACCTCCAATTGCCTACAGTGGCTGTCAGGACTAACCTCCTGACGGAAGTGCTTCAGCCGGCGGCTACCTCCTCGGAGCCACTGCTGCTGTTTAATGACGCACTTTCTGACGTTCTTTTGGGCACCTGGTCCAAGCCCGCCACAGGGGCTCCTGTGGATAGGAACGTGGCCCGACGCCATCGCCCCGCTCCGGGCGACCCCCTGTTCCTCTCCCAACACCCCACTCCTGAGAGCTTGGTTGTCCAAGCCTCTGCTTCCCAAACCACCTTCCCTACCGCTCCTCCGGATAGGGAATCCAAACGCCTGGATCAATTTGGGAAGAAGGTCTTTTCTTCCTCCAGTGCTGGCTTGCGGTCTGTCAACACCGCTTGCCTTTTGGGCAGATACTCCCACTCTCTGTGGGACTCGGTGGCGCAAGCTTTGCCCCAGTGTCCTGAGGAGGTCCAGACACTGCTCTCCCGCGCCATTGCGGAAGAAAGAGATGCGGCTAAATTCACCATCAGGTGTGGCCTTGATACCGCCGACTCGCTGGGTAGATCTATTGCAACGACAGTGGCGCTGCGCCGTCACGCCTGGCTGAGAACCACTGGTTTCTCGGGTGATGTCCAGAACACTCTTATGGACATGCCCTTTGATGGGGTCGGTCTTTTTGGGAACAAGGCAGACCATGCGCTGGAGCGTTTTAAGGACTCACTGGCTACGGCCAAGTCCCTGGGCCTTTCTGCTGTACGCCCTCCACAGCCATCTGCTTTTCGCCCCTTTCGTGGCCACGGAAGGGGCGCCCAGTCACGTCCGCTGCCCAGCCACCGGCCCGCGCAGCAAGCGTCTTCGCGTGGCCGAGGACGTGGCTCCCGCCGTGGCGGGTCAGGCAACCAGCGTGCGGGTCAGGCCACCAACCCCGCCCCGTCCGCAGCCTCCAAGCCCTCCTAGTCCTTCCTTTCAGGTGCACAGCACGCCAGTAGAGGGCAGGGTCCGCCATCACCTTCACCACTGTCGTGCCATCACCTCGGACAGGTGGGTCTTGGACATTGTCCGATGGGGCTACTCCCTCCCCTTCGAGACCACCCCCCAGCCATGCCACCTCAATTCCACCGCATGTCAGGGGATCACTTGGTGCTTCTTCAGAAGGAAGTTGCGGCCCTCTTGGCCAAGAGGGCCATCGAGCGCGTTCCGACCCCAGAAGTAGGTCGTGGTTGCTACTCCCACTACTTTCTGGTGCCCAAAAAGGACAAGGAGGACATGCGTCCTATCTTGGACCTCCGGGACGTCAATCGCTTCCTCCGGAGGGAGAAGTTCAAGATGCTCACCTTGGCTCAGGTCTTGATTGCCCTCGACCCTGGAGACTGGATGGTAGCATTGGACTTGCAGGACGCTTATTTCCACATCCCCGTCCTGCCGGCACACCGGCGTTACCTGCGGTTCACGGTGGGCCTCGAGCATTTTCAATTCACCGTGCTCCCCTTTGGCCTCACAAGTGCCCCTCGGGTGTTCGGCTGTGGTCGCAGCTCATCTGCGCCGGGCAGGGGTTCCAGTCTTCCCCTACCTCGACGACTGGCTGCTGAAGGCGGGCTCGTTCCAGGCAGTCGTCTCCCACCTCCAGACTACGGCCGAACTCCTGCACTCGCTGGGGTTCTCCATCAATGTGCCGAAGTCGCACCTGATTCCTTCTCCACAGCTCCTTTTCATCGGAGCAGTTCTGGACACAACGCAGTTTCGGGCTTATCCTCCCGAACGGCGAGTCCGGGATATTCAGGCTATGATTCCGATCTTTCAGCCTTTATCCTGGGTTTCGGTACGGATGACCCTGAGGCTGCTGGGCCTCATGGCCTCCTGCATCCTGCTGGTCGATCATGCCAGATGGCATATGCGGGCTCTGCAGTGGGACCTGAAGTTCCAGTGGGCGCAGCACCAGGGCAACCTGTCCGATCACGTCCAGATCTCGGAGGGGACTGCAAGACAGTTGCAGTGGTGGCTCTCGAACCGGCAATGGGTCATGGGCAGATCCCTCTCCCTTCCCCAGCCAGAGCACACAGTTGTGACGGACGCGTCCCTTCTGGGATGGGGCGGTCACATGGGAGAGGCGGAAATCAGAGGCCTCTGGTCTCCGGCGGAGTCCCGGCTCCATATCAACCTTCTGGAGCTCCGGGCGATCCGACTTGCACTCAAGGCATTCCTTCCCTCTGTCAAAGGGAAGGTAGTGCAGGTGTTCACAGACAACACCACCGCCATGTGGTACTGCAACAAACAAGGCGGGGTGGGATCGTGGACCCTATGTCAGGAGGCTCTGCGCCTCTGGACATGGCTGGAACATCAGGGCATATTCCTGATGGTTCAACACATGGCAGGGTCCCTGAACGCCAGGGCGGACGAACTCAGCCGCAGGTGCATGATGGATCACGAATGGCGTCTTCACTCGGAAGTGGCGCAAGGACTCTTTCTACAGTGGGGAGAGCCTTGGTTAGATCTATTCGCCACCGAAGAGAACGCGCAATGTCAGCAGTTCTGCGCGTTGGAATTTCCATGGCGGCACTCGCTCGGCGACGCTTTCGTCGCGAGTGGAGTTGCGGTCTGTTGTACGCCTTTCCGCCTATACCACTTCTACCCAGAGTGTTGAAGAAGATTCGGCGCGACCGGGCCCAAGTCATCCTTGTGGCTCCGGACTGGGCTCGAAGAGTTTGGTATCCCGAGCTACTCAGTATGAGCGTCGATCCCCGATCCGTCTGCCTCTTCGGGAGGATCTTCTGTCGCAGCAGCAGGGGACGGTCCTCCACCCGAACCTGTCCAGTCTCCACCTGCTTGCGTGGAGATTGAGCGGCGGCAGTTGATTCCTTTCGACTTGCCTCCCGAAGTTTGTGATGTGATTCTGGCAGCCAGGCGTCCCTCCACTAAGGTGGTATACGCCTGCAGGTGGAACAAGTTTGTGGCATGGTGCACAGCAAAGGCTGTGAATCCCTCTCTGCCCCTCTTTCTGAGGTTCTTCTGTTCCTTCTTTCTCTGGCCCAACAGGGTTCTGCCCTGGGTACCATCAAGGGCTATCTTTGTGCCATTTCGGCCTTCCTCAGGCTTCCTGATCAGCCCTCCCTTTTCAAGTCCCCTGTTGTTAACAGGTTCCTAAAAGGCATTACACACCTCTTCCCTCCTGTTCCGTTTGTGATGCCTCAGTGGGACTTGAACTTGGTTCTTACCTTTCTCATGTGCGCTCCCTTTGAGCCTCTACATAACTGTCCTCTTCGTCTTCTGACTCTGAAGACAGCCTTTCTGGTGGCCATCACCTCCGCTCGGCGGGTGAGTGAGCTCCAGGCTCTATCATGCAAACCTCCCTTTCTGTCTGTCCATCCAGACAAGGTTGTTCTTAGGACGCGTCCATCCTTCTTGCCAAAGGTGGTTACTGCCTTCCACATTGGGCAGACCATCACTTTGCCCACCTTCTTTCCGCCTCCGCATCCTTCCAGAGAGGAAGAGAGGCTCCACCGTCTGGACCCAAAACGTGCGCTTTCCTTTTATATCAACCGCACACAACACTTCCGGGTGGATGACCAGCTCTTTGTTGGCTACGTGGGCGCCAAAAAGGTCGGGCGGTGCACAAGAGAACCATCTCCCGCTGGGTAACCTTGTGTATCAAAGCCTGCTATTCTTTGGCTAAGAAGGAGCCTCCTGTTGGGCTGCGTGCCCATTCCACCAGGGCAACGGCTGCTACCACAGCTTTAGGCCGCGGTGTTCCGCTGCAGGATATCTGTCAGGCAGCTACGTGGGCCTCGCTGCACACGTTTACCAAGCATTACTGCCTTGACAGTCAGGTCCGGAGGGACGGCTTCTTTGGCCGTTCTGTCCTCCGGGACTTCCTTGTCTGATCTTTGTTCGCAGACCCCCACCGGGGTTGGTATTGCTGTGGTATCTATTCTAAGGTAAGGAATCTGTCACTAACGTGTCTCTTTCAGATGCACAAGTTACTAACTTGTGTAACGATATATCTGTAAGAGACAGTAGTTAGTGACAGATTCCTACCGCCCCACCCATCCTCCCCGTTCTGCGAACTGATTTCTAGGGTTAAGGACATCCCTTTCAGGGCCCTAGTATTTTTCAGACACCTATGTCAGCTTCTTGCATGGCTCTGCGTTCCTGGCGCGGAAAGTCGTGTACAGAACTGACGTCAGCGCGCAGGCGGCGTCTAAGTACTGCCCGCGACGTCATCCCGGCGATCCCGACGCCGACGACTGACGCGGAGCCGCACGACGCCGCCTACCGACCCGCAAGGGTACTGCTACGCAAAACTTTCCGGATCCAGCCTGACGCCTGGGGATATTCTAAGGTAAGGAATCTGTCACTAACTACTGTCTCTTACAGATATATCGTTACACAAGTTAGTAACTTGTGCATCTGAAAGAGACACGTTAGTGATAGATTCCTTACCTTAGAATATCCCCAGGCGTCAGGCTGGATCCGGAAAGTTTTGCGTAGCAGTACCCTTGCGCGTCGGTAGGTGGCGTCGTGCGGCTCCGCGTCCGTCGTCGGCGTCGTGATCGCCGGGATGACGTCGCGGGCAGTACTTAGACGCCGCCCTGCGCGCTGACGTCAGTTCTTCTTTTCCGCGCCAGTAAGCGCAGATCCGGGAAGAGCAGTGCCCTGGTCACTTTTTGACCATACTTTTTGGTGATTTTTTCACTGTCTTTTTCCACCATTCAGGTGTCGTAGGGATGCCCGGCTTCAAGCGATGCGGCGCCTGTGCGCGGATGATGTCCGTCACCGACCCGCATTGGGAGTGTCTCTTCTGCCTCGGCCGAGGCCACGACACCGAGTCTTGTCCCGAATGCCAGGCCCTCAACCCGAAGGCTTTGCGAGAGCGGTCTCGAAAGCTCCTCGAGGCCCGGCATTCGGCTCCGCGGAAGCCCCGGTCGCGTGAGAGGTCCAGGGGTCGCTCGCGGAGTGCACACCGGTCGTCGGCGTCGAAGTCTTCTTCGTCCGGTAAGTCTCGACACAAGAAGTCCAAGAAGCATCGTCGCTCTCGGACTTCGCCTCGCCGGTCTCGCGACTCGGCTGAGGCCCCTCCCGGCACCGTCCCCGCCCCGCGGCCCCGGACTTGCCTGTGGAGTCGCCCCCGTCATACCCGCCCTTCCCGGGTTCGGGGGCGGATCCGGCCAAGGTACAGGAGTTCCTGTCGGCCATGGCCCGCCTCTTCGGGCCTTCAGGCCCCTCCGGTGCGCCTTCGGGCCCCGCGGGCCCTGATGGGGTTGATCCGGCGTCACCGGCGGCTCCGGCCCCGGCGTCGCCCGAGCCTCCAGCCTCGATCCCGGCTCCGGCTCCGGCCCCGGCCTCGATCCCGGCTCCACAACTCCCATCGACGCCGGTCGACCTCACGACCCCTCCGCCGGCGCCGATGTCTCCGGTGCCGTTCTCGACGCCGCCCTGGGCTCCGGGCGGCGTCGTCCCCCAGTTCCTTCCGGCTCCGGACATGGTCCCGGAGCGACGTCGCTCGACGCCGGCTCCGGCGCCGATGGGACCTTGGGTCCCAAATGTCCCTCCTCCTCCTTATTTTGAACCAGAGGAGGACCAGGAGGACTGGGAGGGTCTGATGACCCTCTAACACGCAACTGTCAGTATGATGAGGACTGGACAGAGAGTCTAGGGGAGGCCAGTGGTCTGGATACTTCTCCTGACACTGGCATGCTGTCTCCTCCCGTGGCTACGGAGGAGGGGGCCAATTTTGGTACGGTGTTGCGTAGGGCTGCTGGGGCCTTACGTCTCCAGCTCCCTACTTTGACGGTCAAGACTAACATCTTGACAGAGGTGCTTCAGCCGGCAGCCTCCTCTGCGGAGACTGTGCTGCCGTTTAACGACGCCCTCACGGACGTTCTTTTGGGCGCCTGGTCCAAGCCCAACACAGGGGCTCCTGTGGATCGGAACGTGTCACGACGCCATCGCCCGCTCCGGGCGACCCCTGTTTCTTTCTGTCCACCCCACTCCTGAGAGCTTGGTTGTCCAAGCCTCCGCTTCCCAAACCGCCTTCCCTACCGCTCCTCCGGATAGGGAATCCAAACGCCTGGATCAGTTTGGGAAGAAAGGTTTTTCTTCCTCCAGTGCTGGCTTGCGGTCCGTTAACACCGCTTGTCTTTTGGGCCGATATACCCACTCCCTGTGGGATTCGGTGGCGGATGTTTTGCCCCAGTGCCCTGAGGAGGTCCAGGCACTGCTTTCCCGCGCCATTGCGGAAGGAAGGGATGCGGCCAAATACACTATCCGTTGTGGCCTTGACACCGCCGACTCGCTGGGCAGGTCGATTGCAACGACGGTGGCGCTCCGGCGCCACGCCTGGCTGAGAACCACTGGTTTTCAGGGGATGTCCAGAATACTCTCATGGACATGCCCTTTGATGGAGTCGGTCTTTTTGGGTCCAAAGCAGACCATGCGTTGGAGCGCTTTAAGGACTCACGGGCTACTGCAAAGTCCCTGGGCCTTTCTGCTACACGCCCTCCGCTGCCTTCTGCTTTTCGCCCCTATCGTGGCCACGGTAGGGCGCCCCTTCACGTCAGCAGCCCAGCCACCGGCCCGCGCAGCAGGCGTCTTCGCGTGGCCGAGGACGTGGATTCCGCCGTGGCGGATCGGGCAACCAGCGTGCGGGTCAGGCCACCACCTCCAACCCGTCCGCGGCCTCCAAGCCCTCCTAGTCCCTCCTTTCAGGTGCACGGCACGCCAGTAGGGGCAGGGTCCGCCATCACCTTCCCCACTGGCGCACCATCACCTCGGACAGGTGGGTCTTGGACATTGTCCGAAGGGGCTACTCCCTCCCCTTCGAGACCACCCCCCCAGCCATGCCACCTCAATTCCACCGCATGTCAGGGGATCACTTGGTGCTTCTACGGAAGGAAGTCACGGCCCTCTTGGCCAAGAGGGCCATCGAGCACCGACCCCAGAAGTAGGGCGTGGTTGCTACTCCCACTACTTTCTGGTGCCCAAAAAGGACAAGGAGGACATGCGTCCTATCTTGGACCTCCGGAACGTCAATCGCTTCCTCCGGAAGGAGAAGTTCAAGATGCTCACCCTAGCTCAGGTCTTGACTGCCCTCGACCCAGGAGACTGGTTGGTAGCGTTGGACTTGCAGGACGCGTATTTCCATATCCCCGTCCTGCCGGCCCACCGGCGTTACCTTCGGTTCACGGTAGGCCCCGAGCATTTTCAGTTCACCGTGCTCCCCTTTGGCCTTACAAGTGCCCCTCGGGTGTTCACGAAAGTGATGGCGGTGGTCGCAGCTCATCTGCGCCGGGCAGGGGTCTCAGTCTTCCCCTACCTCGACGACTGGCTGCTGAAGGCGGGCTCGTCCCAGGCAGTCGTCTCCCACCTCCAGACTACGGCCGAACTCCTGCACTCGCTGGGGTTCTCCATCAATGTGCCGAAGTCGCATCTGATTCCTTCTCCACAGCTCCTTTTCATCGGAGCAGTTCTGGACACGACGCAGTTTCGGGCCTATCCTCCCGAACGGCGAGTCCGGGATATTCAGGCTATGATTCCGATCTTTCGGCCTTTATCCTGGGTTTCGGTACGGATGACCCTGAGGCTGCTGGGCCTCATGGCCTCCTGCATCCTGCTGGTCAATCATGCCAGATGGCATATGCGGGCTCTGCAGTGGGACCTGAAGTTCCAGTGGGCGCAGCACCAGGGCAACCTGTCCGATCACGTCCAGATCTCGGAGGGGACTGCAAAACAGTTGCAGTGGTGGCTCTCGAACCGGCAATGGGTCATGGGCAGATCCCTCTCCCTTCCCCAGCCAGAGCATACAGTTGTGACGGACGCGTCCCTTCTGGGATGGGGCGGTCACATGGGAGAGGCGGAGATCAGAGGCCTCTGGTCTCCGGGCGGAGTCCCGGCTCCATATCAACTTTCTGGAGCTCCGGGCGATCCGGCTTGCACTCAAGGCATTCCTTCCCTCTGTCAAAGGGAAGGTAGTGCAGGTGTTCACAGACAACACCACCGCCATGTGGTACTGCAACAAACAGGGCGGGGTGGGGTCTTGGACCCTTTGTCAGGAGGCTCTGCGCCTCTGGACATGGCTGGAACATCAGGGCATGTTCCTGATGGTTCAACACCTGGCAGGTTCTCTGAACGCCAGGGCGGACGAACTCAGCCGCAGGTGCATAATGGATCACGAATGGCGTCTTCACTCGGAAGTGGCGCAAGGACTCTTTCTACAGTGGGGAGAGCCTTGGTTAGATCTATTCGCCACCGAAGAGAACGCGCAATGTCATCAGTTCTGCGCGTTGGAATTTCCAAGGCGGCGCTCGCTCGGCGACGCTTTTCGTCGCGAGTGGAGTTGCGGTCTGTTGTACGCCTTTCCGCCTATACCACTTCTACCCAGAGTGTTGAAGAAGATTCGGCACGACCGGGCCCAAGTCATTCTTGTGGCTCCGGACTGGGCTCGAAGAGTTTGGTATCCCGAGCTACTCAATATGAGCATAGATCCCCGATCCGTCTGCCTCTTCGGGAGGATCTTCTGTCGCAGCAGCAGGGGACGGTCCTCCACCCGAACCTGTCCAGTCTACACCTGCTTGCGTGGAGATTGAGCGGCGGCAGTTGATTCCTTTCGACTTGCCTCCCGAAGTTTGTGATGTGATTCTGGCAGCCAGGCGTCCCTCCACTAAGGTGGTATACGCCTGCAGGTGGAACAAATTTGTGGCATGGTGCACAGCAAAGGCTGTGGATCCCCTTTCTGCCCCTCTTTCTGAGGTCCTTCTGTTCCTTCTCTCTCTGGCCCAACAGGGTTCTGCCCTGGGTACCATCAAGGGTTATCTTTGTGCTATCTCGGCCTTCCTCAGGCTCCCTGATCAGCCCTCCCTGTTCAAGTCCCCTGTTGTTACAAGGTTCTTAAAAGGCATTACTCACCTCTTCCCTCCTGTTCCGTTTGTAATGCCTCAGTGGGACTTGAACTTGGTTCTTACCTTTTTAATGTGCGCTCCCTTTGAGCCTCTGCATAACTGTCCTCTTCGTCTTCTGACTCTGAAGACAGCCTTTCTGGTGGCCATCACCTCCGCTCGGCGGGTGAGTGAGCTCCAGGCTCTATCTTGCAAGCCTCCCTTTCTGTCTGTTCATCCAGACAAGGTTGTTCTTCGGACGCGTCCGTCCTTCTTGCCAAAGGTGGTTACTGCTTTCCACATTGGGCAGACCATCACTTTGCCCACCTTCTTTCCGCCTCCGCATCCTTCCAGAGAGGAAGAGAGGCTCCACCGTCTGGACCCAAAACGTGCGCTCTCCTTCTATATCGACCGCACAAAACACTTCCGGGTGGGTGACCAGCTCTTTGTTGGCTACGTGGGCGCCAAAAAGGTCGGGCGGTGCACAAGAGGACCATCTCCCGCTGGGTTACCTTGTGCATCAAGACCTGCTATTCTTTGGCCAAGAAGGAGCCTCCTGTTGGGCTGCGTGCCCATTCCACCAGGGCAACGGCTGCTACCACGGCCTTGGGCCGCGGTGTTCCGCTGCCGGTTATCTGTCAGGCAGCTACGTGGGCCTCGCTGCACACGTTTACTAAGCATTACTGCCTTGACAGTCAGGTCCGGAGGGACGGCTTCTTTGGCCGTTCTGTCCTCCAGGACTTCCTTGTCTGATCTTTGTTCGCAGACCCACCACCGGGGTTGGTATTGCTGGGGTATCTATTCTAAGGTAAGGAATCTATCACTAACGTGTCTCTTTCAGATGCACAAGTTACTAACTTGTGTAACGATATATCTGTAAGAGACAGTAGTTAGTGATAGATTCCTACCGCCCACCCATCCTCCCCGTTCTGCGAACTGATTTCTAGGGTTAAGGACATCCCTTTCAGGGCCCTAGTATTTTTCAGACACCTGTGTCAGCTTCTTGCATGGCTCTGCGTTCCTGGCGCGGAAAGTCGTGTACAGAACTGACGTCAGCGCGCAGGGGCGGCGTCTAAGTACTGCCCGCGACGTCATCCCGGCGATCACGACGCCGACGACGGACGCGGAGCCGCACGACGCCACCTACCGACGCGCAAGGGTACTGCTACGCAAAACTTTCCGGATCCAGCCTGACGCCTGGGGATATTCTAAGGTAAGGAATCTATCACTAACTACTGTCTCTTACAGATATATCGTTACACAAGTTAGTAACTTGTGCTTTAGCAGTCACGGCTATCTTGAGGGTGGGGAATATATGGGCCATCTTGGCTAGGTTAGACTTAGAGGCTTGTATGAGAATGATACCATTATTGTAGAGAGTAATGGTGGCATTAGCTCTGAGGAAGAGTGAGGGTGATGTTATTAATTTGAGACCATAAGGGGTTTTCCTAGAGTCTTTAATTGGAAGCATGGAAAAGATGGTCTTCCGCCAGCATGCCCTTTTTCTGGTGTAGAAAATGAGGTCATTAGAGAGAATACCCTTTTTGGACAGACGTAGACGTCGAAGATTGATGTTTCAGAACTAGATTTGAGTAGTCGGTGTTTGTATTTTTTTGCTGCATTTTTGGTAAGGTTTGGTGGGTAGCTGATCGTGAAGGCATTGGCTCCAGTAGGGTCAGAAATTAGTTCCATTCTGAGAGAGATCTACGATGAGGATTGTAATAGGGGAGACCACTAATCGTGAACAAGGGGGAGAGAGGGAGCTAAACTCTAAAAGCAGGTAGTGGTTAAAGTGAAGCAGGCGGTACAATGAGCGAGTAAATCAGATGAAGATAGTTAAGTGAGTAAGTGCGTCTATGAGAGACTAGAAGTGGGCCTGGGTGGAACTAGAAAAGAGTACCTTCTCTTAGGAGGCGCTAAGGGAAATGACCATTCCAGTATGACCAGTTTGTTGAATAGTGGAGGAGATGTGAGGCAGTCCTACCATTAGTGTTGCTGCAGGGTTAGATGCATAAGAAGTCTGTCCTATGAGCTAGTCCTACTTAAAGAATGTGCTGCAGAGCAATTGTGTATGGGCCTGGGGGTGTGGAAGATTTATAAGCTGGCGATGCATTTGATGATGAATTGCCCCATCTTAAATGATCCGCAATTAGCATTTGATGATGAATTGCACCCTCTTAAATGATCCGCAGTCCTGGAGGTTTAAGTGTGAGGGAGTGCTCAAATTAAGTTCAATTAAATTAAAATTAAGCCAGCCATTGTTCAGTGCAGATTACCAGGTCTCATTCAACAGTTAGATTGAAAAGACTGGTGATAGTGTGCCCATGCCAAGATGGCCGCTGCTCAAGGTTCGATCCGTCCTCTTTCTATTTCTATGAGGAAGGACTGGTGAGGACCTCTTCTGTCTCTCAGGATCTTACGATAAAGGAAGCTTTAAAATGGCTGAGCAGGAACAGATAAGAGAAAATGGTGCCTATCCAGATGATCCGATAGTGACTTGTCTCAAAATGCAATAAATTAGTTAGCTGCCTCACAATGTGTTAAATAAAAAATTGACCAGGGTGCACCGAGGTGTTAGTCTGAAGGTCCTCGGGGCCAGGCTGCCAGCTACTCAGTCGTCAGAACGGGCAAGTCCGCAAGGGATTCACGACCAGACTTCGGTCGTATCCATGGCTGTCTCAGCTGTTTCGAAGAGGCTGAAAGGGCATAGTCATGGTGTAGATCACACCATTGTTTAGTGGATCGGGAGAGACGCCTTGCGGAGCGTTCTCCGGCCGTCACAGCGAGCGAGTCTGGGGTGATTGAAACGTGGCAGCGTCACCTACCCATACTCCGATACATCAAAGAGTCGTCGCCGGGAGGCGTTTTTGCCGTGGAGGCAAAATGACTCGTCTATTACTTGTTAATTCCTGCCAACGTGGGCTGTGCTAAGAAAGGCCTTGCAATCAGACTATGTTAGTGGCTGCACATCCGGGGCCTCCAATGATCTCTTCCCCTCCGGTGTCAAGATGGCGGGCCGAAGCTCTCCACTGTTCCACTGCGGCCCATCTCTTCTCAGGCGAGAAGGCTTCGGTACCTGCAGGCAGGGGACCCTCGATCGCCAGACACTACGCTCCCCTCTCGTCCAG
This sequence comes from Calotriton arnoldi, assembly GCA_963921515.1. Lineage (NCBI taxonomy): Eukaryota > Metazoa > Chordata > Amphibia > Caudata > Salamandridae > Calotriton > Calotriton arnoldi. The sequence continues at coordinate 23,240 of CAWUFW010010888.1, forward strand.
TGACTACGGCTCTCCTCTGTCCCACTGCAGCCAGTCTCTTCTAAGGCGAGAGGGTTCCTGTACCAGCGGGCAGGGGAACCTCGCCAACAATCCAGATGCATCAAACTCCTTTGTGACACGATGGCGGGCTGAGGCTCTCATCTGCTCCTCAGCAGCTTATCTTATTCGAGGGAGAGAGACTCCGGCACCGGCGTACAGGGGACCCACACCACCAGTCGGGACTCTAAACTCTCCAAAGATCAGACCGGGCCGTAAGTCAGATTGTCCCGGCTGAGAGTCTTCCACCCAACCTAACCAAGTCGAGTTGCTTTCTTTCCTCTGTCGGGACTGCGGTGGCAGGCTCGTCAGCGACGTCTCTCCGGACTCCGAGACAGCTTTCAAAAAAGGTACTTCAAGGGTGATAAAATTGGGGGTTGGATGGCAGGGTAACTCGGGGATTTTCACTGGATAGTGATCCCGACCCTCAGGAGCTCATAGAGAGCACTCCTGTTCCGACGCCATCTTGCTTTGACATGTGACTATTGATTACATTTGGTAAAACAAGCTGCTATCCACTCCTTCAAGATGAGCCTGAAGGCTGCTCTCCACAGCTACCACTTTGAGAGCCAAAGTTTAGCAAAGACCAATAAAATCACCATAAGGGTTACCTGGATTAGTGCAAGGTGCATCACTTCATTAAGTGTGCACCACATACTAAGCCTGCCTCCTACATCTAGCAAGTGGTAATGTTCTGTGGGGTTCACCACATCGGTCCTGACACTGGTATCAATGTTCCGGTGATGACTCTTCTATGCAACCAAAGACTCTCCATATGTGTATTCCTCTTTTTGTTGGAGTTGTGCGTACACATTGTCTCAGTGTTACTATGTTATTATTTTCTGATAATTCCATATGTCACATAATGGTTTCATCCATTTTGGGTCAACTCCTTTGTTTATTACTACTAGTTTTCGCAACGTTGTCATCCATCTTCTTGGAAGTACTTTTGAATTGACTATTTCATGTGGAAATTTCCATGGAAATCTTTTATTGTGCTCTTTAAAGTGTCTTGATAATCTACCTTTAGGGGCTCGTTTTACGACTATGTCCCAGTCTGTTACGGTTTGCACTTATTGTCTTGACTGTCAGATTACTGCCCTTATGCTTGCTGTGGTTTAGAAGCTTTCTGATTCTATATGGCATTTTCTCCTCTAATGAGCCAATTTAGCTCTTGTTTAGTTTGCATTATATCAGTAGATTGACTTTTCGTTGTTTGGTTTTGTCCCTGTGGCGATACTGACCACGTATTGCGGTAGAGCAGGGATGGTAGCTTGATGGAGTGCATGTTTTGCATGTAACAGCCAGGTTCATTCTCTGGCATCTCCACTCATTAAATATTTTATTTTTTCCTATCTCAGTCAGCTCATGCTCTGCCTGACTTGTCTTGTTGTTATATAAGCAGAATGGATATCTTTTTCTGAGATTTCCAATATTGATTTTCCCTCCAACTTGTCCTTTTCAGGCCAAGTGATATCCTTATTTCTTGTTTTCCTTTTCCTGTGGGTTTCTTCAGGATTATAGTCTTTGCAGCCTTAATTACGGCTCATGGTTGGCTGGCGTTTTTAATGCTTCACCATCTGGGTGTTTTTAGGTTTCGCCTGGCGAAAGCAGCGCATGCGCTGCTCTCGCCATGGAGAGGACCTTTTGCAATCGATTCAGCCAAAGCTGAATGCACGCGCGTCCAGACGGACAAAGATGGCTGCTCTCGCCATCCACAAAGCTAAACATGCACACGCACGGACAAAAAAATGCACGCGCATGTGGACATCCCGACGCCATCTTTGTTTACTTTCATTAGCGTAGGGATGTGCACACGCGCGCGCATTTTTTTGTCTGTACGCGTGCTTTCCATTGTCATGCCAACTCGTCACGCTGCCTTGTTTTTATAGCGCGAACTTCACCCGATGGTATCGGGTATCAGAGCGCTTTACATGAACACCAGTTGCGCTACACAAGGCTGTAACTTTTCTTGGCCACGCTGCCTTGTCTCATCTGGGGTGTATGTAAACATGCCACCCTGAGTTCTAGTTCCCCCGCCTCCTTGCAGTCGAGCAGGTCTGCCCCTATGTTGCACTGTTTGTTGTTTTTGGGCGGAATGTCCCTGTTTTGTTCTGGATGTTTGCTGACTCAACAACACTCGCGGGTGAGACTTGCTCCGTTCCTGTGTCACCAGAAAGCGGGTCTCCCAGTCCCCTTGTTTTCTAACTCCCACCAGCATGAACTCTCCTTTGTGTTGTGTGTTTTCCCTGTTATCAAGCCACTGGGTTTACATTCCGTGACTAACGACTAGAGTGAACTCTTGCAGTAGTCTGCACTTCCCCTCCCTCTGCTGCCAGGCACGTGCCTTTGAACAAAACGCGGGGCGAAGCGTGGCGCGGGCTTTGTGTCGCCCTGCATTGCAGGTTGGATCCGTGCAGTTCTGTTTTAATGGAGTGCATTCCAAAGCGTGGTCGTCAGCCCGGGGGGGCTTTGAAGGGGAACAAAAGGGAAGGGGCATGGGAGAGGCACTGGGGGCATGTCGACAAGGCGAGGTAAAAACACGCCTGCCCGTGAAGGATCGTAAAACAAAATATGCAGTCACGGAGGGGGGAAATCAATGTATCCATATGCATGTTAATGTAAGGCAGCAGGTGCTGTAAATGGCAAGACGGCCCTCTATTTAAAGGCGCTCACATATTTATTATTATTATTTTTTCTTCATGGCTAATAATAAGGTTCCCTAACCTATCTCTTCCTAAACAGAGCAACCATGTGTGCTATCTTCCTTGGTTTCATCTATACCAATGTTTAAACCTGCCAACAAATGAAACACATTGTATAACAAGCATTGCAAATGCAATAGGCTGCACATTTGCTTGAGTTACAGCTATTGGTGTTGTAAATGACCATCTCTTTTACCCATGGACACAGTAAACACACTTGATGCACACATTGACACTGAGTTATATTTTTTAAAAAGGCCTGAGGGCTGCAGCCAGATGCCAGGCAGGCAGCCAGATGCGCAGGCAGGCAGCCAGAAAGAAAGCCGCTTTATTAGAGAAGCTAGGAGTTTGCATCCAATTCCTCAAAAAAGAAGCATTAGTGAATCCCGTCGATCTGGCTTTAATGTGCCAGTCATGCACAATCTCTTTATATAGCGTTTTGTCCGATCTGCCTCTTTCTGCACCTCCCCTCTCTGTGCCCTGTTTCACATTCCCTAAGGGTGCAGTGTTCCCGTTTTTCATTACGCAGGTTTCTCTGCTTTTTCCATGGAGCACTGCAAACCTGGGAAATAAAACACATAGCACAGACATAGGAGACACAGAGGCATGTTCCACAGAGACATAACAAACAGTTTCAGTGCATTTGCTCATGGCTATGGTTGCTTGCATCATGACTGCCTTGGCTGCATGTACTCACACGGAGTTCCTTGTTATGTTAAAAATATTTATCTGAAAGAGACACGTTAGTGACAGATTCCTTACCTTAGAATATCCCCAGGCGTCAGGCTGGATCCGGAAAGTTTTTTGCGTAGCAGTACCCTTGCGCGTCGGTAGGCGGCGTCGTGCGGCTCCGCGTCCGTCGTCGGCGTCGTGATCGCCGGGATGACGTCGCGGGCAGTACTTAGGCGCCGCCCCTGCGCGCTGACGTCAGTTCTTCTTTTTCCGCGCCAGCAAGCGCAGATCCGGGAAGAGCAGTGCCCTGGTCATTTTTTGACCATACTTTTTGGTGAATTTTTTCACTGTTTTTTCTATCAAGGTGTCGTAGGGATGCCCGGTTTCAAACGTTGCGGCGCCTGTGCTCGGATGATGTCCGTCACCGACCCGCATTGGGAGTGTCTCTTCTGCCTCGGCCGAGGCCACGACACGGAGTCTTGTACCGACTGCCAGGCCCTCAACCCGAAAGCTTTGCGAGAGCGGTCTCGAAAGCTCCTCGAGGCCCGGCATTCGGCTCCGCGGCAGCCCCGGTCGCGTGAGAGGTCCAGGGGTCGATCGCGGAGTCCACACCGGTCGTCGGCATCGAAGTCTTCTTCGTCCGGTAAGTCGAAACACAAGAAGTCCAAAAGCATCATCGCTCTAGGACTTCGCCTCGCCGGTCTCGCGACTCGGCTGAGGCCCCTCCCGGCACCGTCCCCGCGGCCCGGACATGCCTGTGGAGTCGCCCCCGCCATACCCGCCCTTCCCGGGTTCGGGGGCGGATCCAGCCAAGGTGCAGGAATTCCTGTCGGCCATGGCCCGCCTCTTCGGGCCTCCAGGCCCCTCCGGTGCGCCTTCGGGCCCCGCGGGCCCTGATGGGGATGCTCCGGCGTCGCCGACGGCTCCGGCCCCGGCGTCGCCCGTGCCTCCAGCCTCGATCCCGGCTCCGGCTTCGACCCCGGCCTCGATCCCGGCTCCACAACCCCCATCGACGCCGGTCGACCTAACGACACCTCCGCCGGCGCCGATGTCTCCGGTGCCGTTCTCGACGCCGCCTGGGGCTCCGAGCGGCGTCGTTCCCCAGTTCCTTCCGGCTCCGGACATGGACCCGGACCGACGTCGCTCGACGCCGGTTCCGGCGCCGATGAGACCTTGGGTCCCAAATGTCCCTCCTCCCCCTTATTTTGAACCTGAGGAGGACCAGGAGGACTGGGAGGGGTCTGATGACCCTCTGACACAGCAGTGTCAGTACGATGAGGACTGGACAGAGGGTCTAGGGGATGCTAGTGGTCTGGATACTTCCCCTGACACTGGCATGCTGTCTCCTCCCGTGGCTACGGAGGAGGGGGCAAATTTTGCAACGGTGTTGCGTAGGGCAGCTGGAGCCTTACATCTCCAACTCCCTGCTGTGGCGGTCAAGGTTAATCTCTTGACAGAGGTGCTTCAGCCGGCAGCCTCCTCTTCGGAGACTGTGCTGCCGTTTAACGACGCCCTCACTGACGTTCTTTTGGGCGCCTGGTCCAAGCCCAACACAGGGGCTCCTGTGGATAGGAACGTGTCCCGACGCCATCGCCCAGCTCCGGGCGACCCCCTGTTTCTCTCTGTCCACCCCACCCCTGAGAGCTTGGTTGTCCAAGCCTCCGCTTCCCAAACCGCCTTCCCTACCGCCCTCCGGATAGGGACTCCAAACGCCTGGATCAATTTAGGAAGAAGGGTTTTCTTCCTCCAGTGCTGGCTTGCGGTCCGTCAACACCGCTTGCCTTTTGGGCCGATATACCCACTCCTTGTGGGATTCGGTGGCGGATGTTTTGCCCCAGTGTTCTGAGGAGGTCCAGACACTGCTTTCCCGCGCCATTGCGGAAGGAAGGGATGCGGCCAAATATACAATTCGATGTGGCCTTGATACCGCCGACTCGCTGGGCAGGTCTATTGCAACGACGGTGGCGCTACGACGCCACGCCTGGCTGAGAACCACTGGTTTTTCAGGGGATGTCCAGAATACTCTCATGGACATGCCCTTTGATGGAGTCGGTCTTTTGGGTCCAAAGCAGACCATGCGTTGGAGCGCTTTAAGGACTCACGGGCTACTGCAAAGTCCCTGGGCCTTTCTGCTACAAGCCCTCCGCTGACTTCTGCTTTTCGCCCCTATCGTGGCCACGGTAGGGGCGCCCCTTCACGTCAGCAGCCCAGCCACCGGCCCGCGCAGCAGGCGTCTTCGCGTGGCCGAGGACGTGGATTCCGCCGTGGCGGATCGGGCAACCAGCGTGCGGGTCAGGCCACCACCTCCAACCCGTCCGCGGCCTCCAAACCCTCCTAGTCCCTCCTTTCAGGTGCACAGCACGCCGGTAGAGGGCAGGGTCCGCCATCACCTTCCCCATTGGCGTACCATCACCTCGGACAGGTGGGTCTTGGACATTGTCCGAAGGGGCTACTCCCTCCCCTTCGAGTCCACCCCCCAGCCATGCCACCTCAATTCCACCGCATGTCAGGGGATCACTTGGTACTTCTGCAGAAGGAAGTCACGGCCCTCTTGGCCAAGAGGGCCATCGAGCATGTTCCGACCCCAGAAGTAGGGCGTGGTTGCTACTCCCACTACTTCCTGGTGCCCAAAAGGACAAGGAGGACATGCGTCCTATCTTGGACCTCCGGAACGTCAATCGCTTCCTCCGGAAGGAGAAGTTCAAGATGCTCACCCTAGCTCAGGTCTTGACTGCCCTCGACCCTGGAGACTGGTTGGTAGCGTTGGACTTGCAGGACGCATATTTCCACATCCCCGTCCTGCCGGCCCACCGGCGTTACCTTCGGTTCACGGTAGGCCCCGAGCATTTTCAGTTCACCGTGCTCCCCTTTGGCCTTACAAGTGCCCCTCGGGTGTTTACGAAAGTGATGGCGGTGGTCGCAGCTCATCTGCGCCGGGCAGGGGTTTCAGTCTTCCCCTACCTCGACGACTGGCTGCTGAAGGCGGGCTCGTCCCAGGCAGTCGTCTCCCACCTCCAGACTACGGCCGAACTCCTGCACTCGCTGGGGTTCTCCATCAATGTGCCGAAGTCGCATCTGATTCCTTCTCCACAGCTCCTTTTCATCGGAGCAGTTCTGGACACGACGCAGTTTCGGGCCTATCCTCCCGAACGGCGAGTCCGGGATATTCAGGTTATGATTCCGATCTTTCAGCCTTTATCCTGGGTTTCGGTACGGATGACCCTGAGGCTGCTGGGCCTCATGGCCTCCTGCATCCTGCTGGTCAATCATGCCAGATGGCATATGCGGGCTCTGCAGTGGGACCTGAAGTTCCAGTGGGCGCAGCACCAGGGCAACCTGTCCGATCACGTCCAGATCTCGGAGGGGACTGCAAAACAGTTGCAGTGGTGGCTCTCGAACCGGCAATGGGTCATGGGCAGATCCCTCTCCTTCCCCAGCCAGAGCACACAGTTGTGACGGACGCGTCCCTTCTGGGATGGGGCGGTCACATGGGAGAGGCGGAGATCAGAGGCCTCTGGTCTCCGGGCGGAGTCCCGGCTCCATATCAACCTTCTGGAGCTCCGGGCGATCCGACTTGCACTCAAGGCATTCCTTCCCTCTGTCAAAGGGAAGGTAGTGCAGGTGTTCACAGACAACACCACCGCCATGTGGTACTGCAACAAACAAGGCGGGGTGGGGTCGTGGACCCTTTGTCAGGAGGCTCTGCGCCTCTGGACATGGCTGGAACATCAGGGCATGTTCCTGATGGTTCAACACCTGGCAGGTTCCCTGAACGCCAGGGCGGACGAACTCAGCCGCAGGTGCATGATGGATCACGAATGGCGTCTTCACTCGGAAGTGGCGCAAGGACTCTTTCTACAGTGGGGAGAGCCTTGGTTAGATCTATTCGCCACCGAAGAGAACGCGCAATGTCATCAGTTCTGCGCGTTGGAATTTCCAAGGCGGCACTCGCTCGGCGACGCTTTTCGTCACGAGTGGAGTTGCGGTCTATTGTACGCCTTTCCGCCTATACCACTTCTACCCAGAGTGTTGAAGAAGATTCGGCACGACCGGGCCCAAGTCATTCTTGTGGCTCCGGACTGGGCTCGAAGAGTTTGGTATCCCGAGCTACTCAATATCAGCGTAGATCCCCCGATCCGTCTGCCTCTTCGGGAGGATCTTCTGTCGCAGCAGCAGGGGACGGTCCTCCACCCGAACCTGTCCAGTCTACACCTGCTTGCGTGGAGATTGAGCGGCGGCAGTTGATTCCTTTCCACTTGCCTCCCGAAGTTTGTGATGTGATTCTGGCAGCCAGGCGTCCCTCCACTAAGGTGGTATACGCCTGCAGGTGGAACAAATTTGTGGCATGGTGCACAGCAAAGGCTGTGAATCCCCTTTCTGCCCCTCTTTCTGAGGTCCTTCTGTTCCTTCTCTCTCTGGCCCAACAGGGTTCTGCCCTGGGTACCATCAAGGGTTATCTTTGTGCTATCTCGGCCTTCCTCAGGCTCCCTGATCAGCCCTCCCTTTTCAAGTCCCCTGTTGTTAACAGGTTCTTAAAAGGCATTACACACCTCTTCCCTCCTGTTCCGTTTGTGATGCCTCAGTGGGACTTGAACTTGGTTCTTACCTTTTAATGTGCGCTCCCTTTGAGCCTCTACATAACTGTCCTCTTCGTCTTCTGACTCTGAAGACAGCCTTTCTGGTGGCCATCACCTCCGCTCGGCGGGTGAGTGAGCTCCAAGCTCTATCTTGCAAACCTCCCTTTCTGTCTGTTCATCCAGACAAGGTTGTTCTTCGGACGCGTCCGTCCTTCTTGCCAAAGGTGGTTACTGCTTTCCACATTGGGCAGACCATCACTTTGCCCACCTTCTTTCCGCCTCCGCATCCTTCCAGAGAGGAAGAGAGGCTCCACCGTCTGGACCCAAAACGTGCGCTCTCCTTCTATATTGACCGCACAAAACACTTCCGGGTGGATGACCAGCTCTTTGTTGGCTACGTGGGCGCCAAAAGGTCGGGCGGTGCACAAGAAGACCATCTCCCGCTGGGTTACCTAGTGCATCAAGACCTGCTATTCTTTGGCTAAGAAGGAGCCTCCTGTTGGGCTGCGTGCCCATTCCACCAGGGCAACGGCTGCTACCACGGCCTTGGGCCGTGGTGTTCCGCTGCCGGTTATCTGTCAGGCAGCTACGTGGGCCTCGCTGCACACGTTTACGAAGCATTACTGCCTTGACAGTCGGGTCCGGAGGGACGGCTTCTTTGGCCGTTCTGTCCTCCAGGACTTCCTTGTCTGATCTTTGTTCGCAGACCCACCACCGGGGTTGGTATTGCTGGGGTATCTATTCTAAGGTAAGGAATCTGTCACTAACGTGTCTCTTTCAGATGCACAAGTTACTAACTTGTGTAACGATATATCTGTAAGAGACAGTAGTTAGTGACAGATTCCTACCGCCCCACCCATCCTCCCCGTTCTGCGAACAGATTTCTAGGGTTAAGGACATCCCTTTCAGGGCCCTAGTATTTTTCAGACACCTATGTCAGCTTCTTGCATGGCTCTGCGTTCCTGGCGCGGAAAGTCGTGTACAGAACTGACGCCAGCGCGCAGGGGCGGCGCCTAAGTACTGCCCGCGACGTCATCCCGGCGATCACGACGCCGACGACGGACGCGGAGCCGCACGACGCCGCCTACCGACGCGCAAGGGTACTGCTACGCAAAAAACTTTCCGGATCCTGCCTGACGCCTGGGGATATTCTAAGGTAAGGAATCTGTCACTAACTACTGTCTCTTACAGATATATCGTTACACAAGTTAGTAACTTGTGCATTAAGCGCGCGTTCACCAAACGGTTTCATGGCGCTGAGAACAGAGGGGAGGCGGCATCGACGGGACAGTTAGCTTACTCATATGCTTGGAAAACAGCCAGGTCTTAAGCTGTTTCCTGAACTGTGCATAGGGAGTCAACGACCTCAATTCTACAGGAAGCCAGTTCCAAAATTGCGGGGCCAAGACCGCAAATCTGAGTCCCCCGTGCTTTTTGCGTTTGAATGAGGGAGTGGTCAGCAAGTTCAGATTGGAAGAGCGCAGTTCCCAGGAAGGGATATAGCGCTGGATCCTTGAGGAAATGAATGCTGGGCCATTCCCGGCGAGGGCTTTAAAGATGGTACATCCCAGCTTAAAGGCACAGCGTTTAGCCACCGGAAGCCAGTGTAGACTCTTCATCAGAGGTCTAATGTGATGGTGTCTGGGCTGACGATAGATTAACCTGGCCGCTTGGTTTTGCACCAACTGCAAGCGATGTAATTGATATGCTGGGATGCCAACATATAATGAGTTGGCGTAATCAATGCGGGAGATTACCAAAGCTAGAATAACCAGAGTCAAGGCCTCAGTCAACAATCTACTGATCTTCCAGATTCTACGTAGATGGAAAAAGCAGGCAGAGACCACTGAGCCAATCTGGGCTTTCATGGATAGATCATTACTGATCACAATACCCAAGCTCTTAACGGAGCCTGCTGGAAGTGGGGGGCTACCTAGCAGTGGAGGCCAAAAATTTGAATTCCATGGGCTAGCAGTTCCTCCTGTGAGAATCAGCTTGGTTTTATCAGGATTTAGTTTCAGTTGATTGTCATTCATCCATTCACTGATAAAGCTCAAGGTAGACTGGAAATTAGACACTGAAGAAATGGAGGAATTGTTGTCAAACACCAGCTGAAGGTCGTCAGCATAGTTAAAAGTTTCGACCTTGCACTAAACAATCTCCCCACTCCTCTCTCCTATTACACATCTGCCCCCTAGGCACGCCCCTCATGCAGGACCTCTCCCCAAAAGCTGCTCTAACAATGTCTGTCTTTCTTTTCCTGTGTGCACCTCACACACTGCAGGGCATGCATGTTAATTTCCACATACACACACAGACTTGTTTTGTAGGCTCCACTTGTTTATACATTTCTTTAAAGTTAGTAATAATTTAATGTATTTATCTTCAAACCACTCCTAAGAACTCAAATACCACGTTCACTGCCAAATCAGTGCCAAACTTATAATAACTGCCACACAGTCTATTGTAGTAATGTGCGATAATATGCTGCATGAGTAAACACTTATAAAGTCCCAAAGGCGAGACCAATTGCATTGCAAATGCTTGTTTTAGGGGCTGTTGTCTCTCTTTTCTTTAACAATTATTTTGGAACTCTGTTCCTGGTTATTCAGTTCCATGCTACTTGTTCTTTTTGGATATCAGCATGGTGGTGGCTCTGGTCTGTAATCATGATGTTTACAAATACATGACTGGTTGTATGTAGTTATATCTATATATCTGAAAGAGACACGTTAGTGACAGATTCCTTAACTTAGAATATCCCCAGGCGTCAGGCTGGATCCGGAAAGTTTTGCGTAGCAGTACCCCTGCGCGTCGGTAGGCGGCGTCGTGCGGCTCCGCGTCCGTCATCGGCGTCGTGATCGCCGGGATGACGTCGCGGCCAGTACTTAGACGCCGCCCATGCACGCTGGCGTCAGTTCTTTCTTTTTCCGCGCCAGTAAGGACAGATCCGGATTGAGCAGTGCCCCCAGTCATTTTTTGACTGAATATTTTTTTAGACTTTTTTTGTCCAAGTTTTCGAGTCGTTTCGACTCCAAGGTGTCAGTAGGGATGCCCGGCTTCAAGCCATGCGAGATCTGTAATCGCATGATGTCGATTACGGATCCGCACCGAGAGTGTCTCTTCTGCCTGGGACGCGGCCACGACCTCAAGTCGTGCCCCGAGTGTCGGTCCCTCGCCCCGAAGGCTTTGCGAGAGCGGTCTCGAAAGCTTCTCGAGGCCCGGCACTCGGCTCCGCGCTGCTCGAGGTCCCGGTCGAGGGGCCGGTCGCGGAGCCGTCGTCATTCGTCGGGGTCGAAGTCTTCGTCTTCAGGTAAGGCGAAGCACAAGAGGTCTAAGAAGCGTCGCTCTAAGACCTCCCCTCGCCGGTCTCACGACTCGGCCGAGGGTCCAGTTGGTACCGCCCCCGCGGCTCCGGGGGTACCCGAACAGCCGACGCCAGCCTACCCGCCTGTTCCGGGTCCAACGTCGACTCCGGCCGAGATACAGGACTTCCTGTCGGCCATGGCTCGCATCTTCGGGCCTAAGGGTTACCCCGGTGCGCCTTCGGGCCCCGCGGACCCCAGTGGGAGTCCTCCCTCGGCACCTCCGGCGGCTCCGGCCCCGGTGTCTCCGGCGGCTCCGGCGCCGCAAGACCCCCTCGGATCCAGGCCTGGATCCCGGTCGACGCCGGTTGACCTAACGACACCTCCACCGGCGCCGACCTCACCGGTACCGCTCACGGCGCCGCCCGAGGCCCCGGGCGGCGCCGTCCCCAGGTTCTCCCGGAACCGGACACGGAGCCGGATCGACGCCGCTCGACGCCGATTCCGACGCCGATGGGACCTTTCTTCCCTCATGTCCCTCCTCCATACTTTTCACCTGTTTTGGAGGACGAGGAGGACTGGGAGGGGTCGGAAGACCCTCTCACAGCTCAATGTGAGCCTTCTCAGGACTGGGCTGAGGAACTGGGTGATGCCAGTGGTCTGGACACCTCTCCTGACCTTGGCATGCTGTCTCCTCCTTCCGTGGCTACGGAGGAGGGAGCAAGTTATGCAACGGTGTTGCGTGAGGCGGCTGCGGCCTTGCGCCTCGAGCTCCCTACAGTGGCTGTCAGGACTAACCTCCTGACGGAAGTGCTTCAGCCGGCGGCTACCTCTTCGGAGCCACTGCTGCCGTTCAACGACGCACTTTCTGGACGTTCTTTTGGGCACCTGGTCCAGGCCCACCACAGGGGCTCCTGTGGACAGGAACGTACCCCGACGCCATCGCCCGGCCCCGGGCGACCCTCTGTTCCTCTCCCAGCACCCTACCCCCGAGAGCTTGGTTGTCCAAGCCTCTACTTCTCAAAGCGCCTTCCCTACGGCTCCGCCGGATAGGGAATCCAAAAAACTGGAACATTTTGGGAAGAAGATTTTTTCTTCCTCCAGTGCTGGCTTGCGGTCCGTGAACACCGCTTGCCTTTTGGGCCGTTACTCCCACTCTCTGTGGCATTCGGTGGCTCAGGTGCTGCCCAAGTGTCCTGAGGAGGTCCAGGCACTTCTCTCCCGTGCAATTGCAGACAGGAGAGACGCAGCGAAGTTCACTATCCGATGTGGCGTAGATACCGCTGACTCGCTGGGCAGATCGCTTGCTACGACAGTGGCGCTGCGCCGTCACGCCTGGCTGAGGACCACTGGTTTCTCGGGCGATGTCCAAAACACCCTTATGGACATGCCCTTCGATGGTATCCGCCTTTTTGGCAATAAGGCAGACAGCGCACTGGAGCGCTTTAAGGACTCGCGGGCTTCGGCCAAGTCCTTGGGCCTCTCCACCTCGCGCCCTCCGCAGCAGTCTGCTTTTCGCCCCTTTCGTGGCCATGGAAGGGGCGCCCAGTCACGTCCACTGCCCAGCCACCGGCCCGCGCAGCAAGCGCCTTCGCGCGGCCGAGGACGTGGCTCCCGCCGAGGCGGGTCGGGTAACCAGCGTGCGGGTCAGGCCACCACCTCCGCCCCGTCCGCGGCCTCCAAGCCCTCCTAGTCCATCCTTTCCGGTCCACAGCACGCCAGTGGGGGGCAGGGTCCGCCATCACCTTCCCCACTGGCGCACCATCACATCGGACAGGTGGGTTTTGGACATTGTCCGAAGGGGCTACTTCCTCCCTTTCGAGACTACCCCCCCAGCCATGCCACCTCAGCACCACCGCATGTCGGTCGGACCATTTGGTACTTCTTCGACAGGAAGTTGCTGCCCTCTTGGCCAAGGGGGCCATCTGAAAGAGACACGTTAGTGACAGATTCCTTACCTTAGAATATCCCCAGGCGTCAGGCTGGATCCGGAAAGTTTTTGCGTAGCAGTACCCTTGCGCGTCGGTAGGCGTCGTCGTGCGGCTCCGCATCCGTCGTCGGCGTCGTGATCGCCGGGATGACGTCGCGGGCAGTACTTAGACGCCGCCCCTGCGCGCTGACGTCAGTTCTTCTTTTTCCGCGCCAGCAAGCGCAGATCCGGGAAGAGCAGTGCCCTAGTCATATTTTGACTAACTTTTTTGGTGAATTTTTTCACTGTTTATTTCATATCGACTCCAAGGTGTCGTAGGGATGCCCGGCTTTAAACGTTGCGACGCCTGTGCTCGGATGATGTCCATCACAGACCCGCATCTGGAGTGTCTCTTCTGCCTCGGGCGAGACCACGACACGAAGTCGTGTTCCGACTGCCGGTCCCTAAACCCGAAAGCTTTGCGAGAGCGCTCTCGAAAGCTCCTCGAGGCCCGGCAGTCGGCTCCGCGCCACACCAAGCCCCGGTCGCGTGAGAGGTCGAGGGGTCGGTCGCGGAGTCCTCGCCGGTCGCCGGGATCCAAGTCTTCGTCGTCCGGTAAGTCTAAACACAAGAAGTCCAAAAGCATCATCGCTCTAGGACTTCGCCTCGCCGGTCTCGCGACTCGGCTGAGGCCCCTCCCGGCACCGTCTCCGCCCCGCGGCCCCGGACATGCCTGTGGAGCTGCCCCCGCAATACCCGTCCTTCCCGGGTTCGGGGGCGGATCCGGCCCAAGTACAGGAATTCCTGTCGGCCATGGCCCGCCTCTTCGGGCCCCGCGGGCCCTGATGGGGTTGCCCCGGCGTTGCCGACGACTCCGGTCCCGGCGTCGCTCGTGCCTCCAGCCTCGGTCCCGGCTCCGGCTTCGGCCCCGGCCTCGATCCCGGCTCCGGTGGTACCGCAACCCCCATCGACGCCGGTCGACCTGACCACGCCTCCGCCGGCGCCGATGTCTCCGGTGCCGTTCCTGACGCCGCCCGGGGCTCCGGGCGGCGTCGTCCCCATGTACTCTCCGGCTCCGGACATGGAGCCGGACCGACGCCGCTCGACGCCGGTTCCGGCGCCAATGAGACCTTGGGTCCCAATGTCCCTCCTCCTCCTTATTTTGAACCGGAGGAGGACCAGGAGGACTGGGAGGGGTCTGAGGACCCTCTGGCACAACAGTGTCAGTATGATGAGGACTGGGCAGAGGAACTAGGGGATGCCAGGGGTCTAGATACTTCCCCTGACACTGGCATGCTGTCTCCTCCCGTGGCTACGGAGGAGGGAGCCAATTTTGCAACGGTGTTGCGTAGGGGCAGCTGGAGCCTTACATCTCCGACTCCCTACAGTGACGGTCAAGACTAATCTCTTGACAGAAGTGCTTCAGCCGGCAGCCTCCTCCTTGGAGACTGTGCTGCCGTTCAACGATGCACTCACTGACGTTCTTTGGGCGCCTGGTCCAAGCCCAACACAGGGGCTCCTGTGGATAGGAACGTGTCCCGACGCCATCGCCCAGCTCCGGGCGATCCCTTGTTTCTCTCTGTCCACCCCACTCCTGAGAGCTTGGTTGTCCAAGCCTCGGCTTCCCAAACCGCCTTCCCTACCGCCCCTCCGGATAGGGAATCCAAACGCCTGGATCAATTTGGGAAGAAGGGTTTTTCTTCCTCCAGTGCTGGCTTGCGGTCCATCAACACCGCTTGTCTTTTGGGCCGATATACCCACTCCTTGTGGGATTCGGTGGCGACTGTTTTGCCCCAGTGTTCTGAGGAGGTCCAGACACTGCTTACCCGCACCATTGCGGAAGGAAGGGATGCGGCCAAATACACCATACGTTGTGGCCTTGATACCGCCGACTCGCTGGGCAGATCTATTGCAACGACGGTGGCGCTGCGGCCGCCACGCCTGGCTGAGAACCACTGGTTTTTCGGGTGATGTCCAGAATACCCTCATGGACATGCCCTTTGATGGAGTCGGTCTTTTTGGTTCCAAAGCAGACCATGCGTTGGAGCGTTTTAAGGATTCACGGGCTACTGCCAAGTCCCTGGGCCTTTCTGCTACACGCCCTCCGCTACCTTCTGCTTTTCGCCCCTATCGTGGCCACGGAAGGGGCGCCCAGTCACGTCAGCAGCCCAGCCACCGGCCCGCGCAGCAGGCGTCTTCGCGTGGCCGAGGACGTGGATACCGCCGTGGCGGTTCGGGCAACCAGCGTGCGGGTCAGGCCACCACCTCCAACCCGTCCGCGGCCTCCAAGCCCTCCTAGTCCCTCCTTTCAGGTGCACAGCACGCCAGTAGGGGCAGGGTCCGCCATCACCTTCACCACTGGCGTCCCATCACCTCGGACAGGTGGGTCTTGGACATTGTCCGAAGGGGCTACTCCCTCCCCTTCGAGACCACCCCCCCAGCCATGCCACCTCAATTCCACCGCATGTCAAGGGATCACTTGGTACTTCTGCAGAAGGAAGTCACGGCCCTCTTGGCCAAGAGGGCCATCGAGCATGTTCCAGAAGTAGGACGTGGTTGCTACTCCCACTACTTCCTGGTGCCCAAAAAGGACAAGGAGGACATGCGTCCTATCTTGGACCTCCGGAACGTCAATCGCTTCCTCCGGAAGGAGAAGTTCAAGATGCTCACCCTAGCTCAGGTCTTGACTGCCCTCGACCCTGGAGACTGGTTGGTAGCGTTGGACTTGCAGGACGCCTATTTCCACATCCTCGTCCTGCCGGCCCACCGGCGTTACCTTCGGTTCACGGTAGGCCTCGAGCATTTTCAGTTCACCGTGCTCCCTTTGGCCTTACCAGTGCCCCTCGGGTGTTCACGAAAGTGATGGCGGTGGTCGCGGCTCATCTGCGCCGGGCAGGGGTTTCAGTCTTGCCCTACCTCGACGACTGGCTGCTGAAGGCGGGCTCGTCCCAGGCAGTCGTCTCCCACCTCCAGACTACGGCCGAACTCCTGCACTCGCTGGGGTTCTCCATCAATGTGCCGAAGTCGCATCTGATTCCTTCTCCACAGCTCCTTTTCATCGGAGCAGTTCTGGACACGACGCAGTTTCGGGCCTATCCTCCCGAACGGCGAGTCCGGGATATTCAGGCTATGATTCCGATCTTTCAGCCTTTATCCTGGGTTTCGGTACGGATGACCCTGAGGCTGCTGGGCCTCATGGCCTCCTGCATCCTGCTGGTCAATCATGCCAGATGGCATATGCGGGCTCTGCAGTGGGACCTGAAGTTCCAGTGGGCGCAGCACCAG
Organism: Calotriton arnoldi; assembly: GCA_963921515.1. Taxonomy (NCBI): domain Eukaryota; kingdom Metazoa; phylum Chordata; class Amphibia; order Caudata; family Salamandridae; genus Calotriton; species Calotriton arnoldi. The sequence continues at coordinate 39,729 of CAWUFW010010888.1, forward strand.
GGCAACCTGTCCGATCACGTCCAGATCTCGGAGGGGACTGCAAAACAGTTGCAGTGGTGGCTCTCGAACCGGCAATGGGTCATGGGCAGATCCCTCTCCCTTCCCCAGCCAGAGCACACAGTTGTGACGGACGCGTCCCTTCTGGGATGGGGCGGTCACATGGGAGAGGCGGAGATCAGAGGCCTCTGGTCTCCGGCGGAGTCCCGGCTCCATATCAACCTTCTGGAGCTCCGGGCGATCCGACTTGCACTCAAGGCATTCCTTCCCTCTGTCAAAGGGAAGGTAGTGAAGGTGTTCACAGACAACACCACCGCCATGTGGTACTGCAACAAACAAGGCGGGGTGGGGTCGTGGACCCTTTGTCAGGAGGCTCTTCGCCTCTGGACATGGTTGGAACATCAGGGCATGTTCCTAATGGTTCAACACCTGGCAGGTTCCCTGAACGCCAGGGCGGACGAACTCAGCCGCAGGTGCATGATGGATCACGAATGGCGTCTTCACTCGGAAGTGGCGCAAAGACTCTTTCTACAGTGGGGAGAGCCTTGGTTAGATCTATTCGTCACCGAAGAGAACGCGCAATGTCATCAGTTCTGCGCGTTGGAATTTCCAAGGCGGCACTCGCTCGGCGACGCTTTTCGTCACGAGTGGAGTTGCGGTCTATTGTACGCCTTTCCGCCTATACCACTTCTACCCAGAGTGTTGAAGAAGATTCGGCACGACCGGGCCCAAGTCATTCTTGTGGCTCCGGACTGGGCTCGAAGAGTTTGGTATCCTGAGCTACTCAGTATGAGTGTAGATCCCCCGATCCGTCTGCCTCTTCGGGAGGATCTTCTGTCGCAGCAGCAGGGGACGGTCCTCCACCCGAACCTGTCCAGTCTCCACCTCCTTGCATGGAGATTGAGCGGCGGCAGTTGATTCCTTTCGACTTGCCTCCCGAAGTTTGTGATGTGATTCTGGCAGCCGGGCGTCCCTCCACTAAGGTGGTATACGCCTGCAGGTGGAACAAGTTTGTGGCATGGATGCACAGCAAAGGCTGTGAATCCCCTTTCTGCCCCTCTTTCTGAGGTTCTACTGTTCCTTCTTTCTCTGGCCCAACAGGGTTCTGCCCTGGGTACCATCAAGGGCTACCTTTGTGCTATCTCGCCCTTTCTCAGACTCCCTGATCAGCCCTCCCTTTTCAAGTAACCTGTTGTTAACAGGTTTCTTAAAGGCATTACACACCTTTTCCCTTCTGTTCCGTTTGTAATGCCTCAGTGGGACTTGAACTTGGTTCTTACTTTTTTAATGTGCGCTCCCTTTGAGCCTCTCCATAACTGTCCTCTTCGTCTTCTCACTCTAAAGACAGCCTTTCTGGTGGCTATCACCTCCGCTCGGCGGGTGAGTGAGCTCCAGGCTCTCTCTTGCAAACCCCCTTTCTGTCTGTCCATCCAGACAAGGTTGTTCTTAGGACGCGTCCGTCCTTCTTGCCAAAGGTGGTTACTGCCTTCCACATTGGGCAGACCATCACTTTGCCCACCTTCTTTCCGCCTCTGCATCCTTCCAGAGAGGAAGAGAGGCTCCACCGTCTGGACCCAAAACGTGCGATTTCTTTCTATCTGAACCGCACACAACAGTTCCAGGTGGATGACCAGCTCTTTGTTGGCTACGTGGGCGCCAAAAAAGGTCGGGCGGTACACAAGCGGACCATATCCCGCTGGGTTGTCTTGTGTATCAAAGCCTGCTATTCTTTGGCTATGAAGGAGCGCCCTATTCGGCTACGTGCCCATTCCACCAGGGCGACAGCCGCCACCACGGCTTTGGGACGTGGTGTCCCATTGCAGGACATTTGTCAGGCAGCTACGTGGGCCTCGCTGCACACGTTTACCAAGCATTACTGCCTTGACAGCCAAGTCCGGAGAGACGGCTTCTTTGGCCGTTCTGTTCTCCGAGACTTCCTCGTCTGATCTTTGTTCGCAGACCCACCACCGGGGTTGGTATTGCTGGGGTATCTATTCTAAGGTAAGGAATCTGTCACTAACGTGTCTCTTTCAGATGCACAAGTTACTAACTTGTGTAACGATATATCTGTAAGAGACAGTAGTTAGTGACAGATTCCTTACCGCCCCACCCATCCTCCCCGTTCTGCGAACTGATTTCTAGGGTTAAGGACATCCCTTTCAGGGCCCTAGTATTTTTCAGACACCTATGTCAGCTTCTTGCATGGCTCTGCGTTCCTGGCGCGGAAAGTCGTGTACAGAACTGACGCCAGCGCGCATGGGTGGCGTCTAAGTACTGGCCGCGACGTCATCCCGGCGATCACGACGCCGACGACGGACGTGGAGCCGCACGACGCCGCCTACCGACGCGCAGGGGTACTGCTACGCAAAACTTTCCGGATCCAGCCTGACGCCTGGGGATATTCTAAGGTAAGGAATCTGTCACTAACTACTGTCTCTTACAGATATATTGTTACACAAGTTAGTAACTTGTGCAGCGGTGCTATATACATGTGCATTTTTAAATATGATTTTGTATCTTTTTTTGACATGTATGATTGTCAATCTTGTATACAATTGCAATTTGAAAGCAAGTTCTCTTGTATCTTGTGTAGATGCGCTCCCTCTATCTTTCTCTCTCTCTTTTGTTGCAGTGCTACCTTCATTTGGTATTGTGTATTCACTTGCTCTTCTTTTCCACTTTTTGGAGTCCACACTTAGTGGTCTTCACTCTACCTTTGAGTGTTTATTTCTAAGACAAGTGTTCCATTTTACTCAGTACTTCTTCTTGAGCTGTCCACCCGAATTTCTAGTGCATGCATTAATCCATGCTTACTTCAGTGTGGATGTGTTCCGTTTTCTCTGAATCGATTTCCCTCAAATACGATTCTGCTGAAAAATGGGGCTGTAGCTCAGTGACATTTGCTTTTGCTGCTGGGCATCAAGATTCCAGCTGTCCATTGGTAATCACATTTGGAAATGTAGGATGTTTATTATATCTTTCACTGTAGTCCTCCGACACAATGTTATTTCATTGCCCAAATCACGTTTTTTTCCATGACTTCTAAGGCTTTTCTTCCTTATGTTCTCTGTGGTTCTTGCCACAGTGGTTATGGGGAAATATTGTTCCTTCTCATGTAACTTCCTACACAAGTCCAGTCTTTTATTTTAATTTAGACTGGCTAGTTCCCTTCAACAACTTTTGGTAGGGTCAGTTTGCAGACCCTCCTCTGGGTGAGGTATAGCTATGGCATTTCATTCAAAACTTAAGTAATCTGCGGCTAGATGTCTCTATCAGGTGAACAAGTTACCTTCGGTAACGCATTATCTGTTAGAGACATAATCTAGCCGCAGATTTCTTAACGCCCGCCCATACTCCCCGCTCTGCGAACGGATTGTAGTAATACGGTAACACACCTTCAAGGACCTTGCTTTCCCTCACTAGTGGTCACTGTCCTCATTCTGTTTGTTTTATGGTCTGGTTTGTCTTTCAAAACAATCCCTTTGTTTGGTACTACCATGTCTTTCTTTAAGACTTTGTACTATTGCTACCAAAAATGTTTTTACCCTTTTTTGGCACATTGTTTCCACTACCAGTTTCTATAGCGGATCCGCATGTTAGCTCAGAATCTGGTCACAGAAAATACTGATGTCCGCGTGTCAGAGGGCGTCTTATATAGACTCCGGTGAAGTCACTGACATGGTAGACGTCAATACGGAGTCGCGCGACGCCACCTGCCGATGTGCAGAGGCGCTGCTTCTGAAACATTTCAGGATCCAGTCCGGCTCCTGAGGAGAATTCAAAAAATTAAGGAATCTGCTGCTAGACTATGTCTCTACCAGAAAATGCATTACCAAAGGTAAATAACTTGTTCACTGTAGGAAAGTGCCCTTTTTTTGCATGGTTACCCCCTACTTTTTGCCTGACATCTGATGCAGCCTGACTTGATGTGCCCTGGGTCCCTTCCAATCAGATTCCCAGAGCCTGTGTTCTTTCCCAAGACTGCACCTTTGTATCCACCGTTGGCACATCCCTGGCCACATTAAGTCCCTTGTAAAAGGTACCATGGGTACCAAGGGCACTGTGACCATGGAAGGTCTCTAAGGGCTGCAGCACCTATTGTGCCATCCTTAGAGGCCCTGCACCGTAACCCACACACCCTGCCACTTCCCTGTGTGCCATGCCTACAATCCACTGCCAGTGGCCTAGGAAAGTCACCCCTCTAGCAGGGTGCACTAGCCCTAAGATGAGGGTACAGATGCTTGAGCCCTGGACCCCTACAGTGTCTAAGTCTATCCTTAGACATCGTAAGTGTAGTAAAGCCATAAAGAGTATATGGTCTGGGAGTTGGTCACTACGAACTCCACAGCTCCATAATGGCTTTACTAAAAACTGGGACATTTGGTAGCAACCCTCTCAGCACAATAAACCCACACTGATGCCAGTGTGGGATTTAATGAAAAATGCACCTAGAGGGCATCTTAGAGATGCCCCCTGAAAATCGACCTGACCTGGTGTGGTTCCTGAATGGCTACCTGCCATTTGCAACCACCAGATAAGTTTCTGGACCCCTGGGTAGAAAGCCTTCGCTCTCTGGGTCCAGAAACAAAGGCCATCCTGGGCAGAGGTGTCATGCCTCCTTCCAGGATGCGCGGTGTCCATGAGAGGGGAAGCTTCAAAGGCCTGCCATCTTTGGAAGCTGTCCCTGCCTTTTGCTGCCCCTAGCAACTGGCTCCCACCGGTTCTGGGCCCCACTTTGGGTGGGAGAATCAGCAGGAAATCCAAGCTTGGAAGAGAGGTGTGCCCACCTACGCCAACCCCACCCCTCTGGTGGGGGAGGCGAGGTGAAGCGCACATCTCAGTCCCCTCCATATTGAAGATGAGGGGACCGGCCAATTAGGAAGAGGCTCATGGCCCCTACCACTGGAGGTTGGCATAATAGGGGGTGTACCCAGCCCAAGGAAGGGACTCATTGGTCCCGGCCTTTACACCCCTTTACCACCCTTAAATCTAGCATTTAGGGGTGACCCTGAATCTTGCCTCCTCAGATTCCAGGAAGAAAGAAGGACCGAAGAGCTGTGCTGACCCAGGAAGGAGAAGAGGGCACCAACAGCCTTGGCCTCAGCCCTACCGGCCTGTCCCATCTATGACCTGCCTACAGCAAGAACCCTGGCAAGTCCAGCAGGCAGCGACCCCCCCCTCCCCCCACAGAGCCCGGAGGACCTGCCCTGCGACCTTCCCACAGACTGTCTCTCGTGAGCACCGGATTTGCTTGCCTCGCCTCCAGAATCCGGATTCTGTCGACTCCGCGATTCTGCACCTGACGCCCAAACCGAGTTCGAGTGGCTCAACACCCCAAGGAGGTCTCCCCAGCGATCCTCAACTGGGATCTGGTGATCCTGACCTCCCTCAAGACTCCAGAGGACGCCTGCAACCTCAACCAGAAGGTTCCCCCCCAACCGCGACCGGAGCTGGTAAGAAAACCCGACACCAGAAGACACCCCTGCACCTGACGCCCCACGGGCTTGGGTGGCCCATCCGACGGTGTCCAGGCATCCCCCTGGATCCCAACTTACCTCTCCAGCTGGTGGTCGCCTTCAGGAAGACTCCCTGCTTGAGCCTGCAGCATCTTTCCGAAACCGTAGGCTCCTTTTGGGATCACAGGGTCCCCGACGTCCGTTTTGCACCTGCCCACCAGAGTGCCGCTGGTGGTGCAGCTCCTGTGCTGGTCGTTGTCCCCTGCAGTGCTGACCTTAACCCCAGGAGCTTGGCTCCCACAACCAAGTGGCCTGCTAGTCAGTAGTCCCTAACCGAAGGCCCTATTGGTTAACATTAGGCCCCTGCACTCTGCACCTGGCTGCCCCAGTGCCGCAGTGTTGAACGTGTTGTATGAAGAAAATGGAATCCTATTGCAAAGTATACAAAGTCGTACTTACCTTTTATGTAGAGATCCTAAGGTGTGGTATTCTGGCATACCACCCTCAGTATTCAAAGTAATCCTAAAGTAACTCAAAAGTACTTACTGTATGATTCCAACTGCCTTTTGAAAATGATACAAACCTGTAAGAAGTGTAATTTTAAGCACAACTGCATTTCCTTGAACAATCTTGCATGTGAAAGTATATATCTGAAAGAGACACGTTAGTGATAGATTCCTTACCTTAGAATATCCCCAGGCGTCAGGCTGGATCCGGAAAGTTTTGCGTAGCAGTACCCTTGCGCGTCGGTAGGCGGCGTCGTGCGGCTCCGCGTCCGTCGTCGGCGTCGTGATCGCCGGGATGACGTCGCGGGCAGCACTTAGGCGCCGCCCCTGCGCGCTGACGTCAGTTCTTCTTTTTCCGCGCCAGCAAGCGCAGATCCGGGAAGAGCAGTGCCCTGGTCAATTTTTGACCATACTTTTTGGTGATTTTTTCACTGGTTTTTTCCAACTTTAAGGTGTCGTAGGGATGCCCGGCTTCAAGCGATGCGGCGCCTGTGCGCGGATGATGTCCGTCACCGACCCGCATTGGGAGTGTCTCTTCTGCCTCGGCCGAGGCCACGACACCGAGTCTTGTCCCGAATGCCAGGCCCTCAACCCGAAGGCTTTGCGAGAGCGGTCTCGAAAGCTCCTCGAGGCCCGGCATTCGGCTCCGCGGAAGCCCCGGTCGCGTGAGAGGTCCAGGGGTCGCTCGCGGAGTGCACACCGGTCGTCGACTTCTTCGTCCGGTAAGTCTAAGCACAAGAAGTCCAAGAAGCATCGTCGCTCTCGGACTTCGCCTCGCCGGTCTCGCGACTCGGCTGAGGCCCCTCCCGGCACCGTCCCCGCCCCGCGGCCCCGGACTTGCCTGTGGAGTCGCCCCGTCATACCCGCCCTTCCCGGGTTCGGGGGCGGATCCGGCCAAGGTACAGGAGTTCCTGTCGGCCATGGCCCGCCTCTTCGGGCCTTCAGGCCCCTCCGGTGCGCCTTCGGGCCCGCGGGCCCTGATGGGGTTGCTCCGGCGTCGCCGGCGGCTCCGGCCCCGGCGTCGCCCGAGCCTCCAGCCTCGATCCCGGCTCCGGCTTCGGCCCCGGCCTCGATCCCGGCTCCACAACCCCCATCGACGCCGGTCGACCTCACGACACCTCCGCCGGCGCCGATGTCTCCGGTGCCGTTCTCGACGCCGCCCTGGGCTCCGGGCGGCGTCGTCCCCAGTTCCTTCCGGCTCCGGACATGGACCCGGAGCGACGTCGCTCGACGCCGGCTCCGGCGCCGATGGGACCTTGGGTCCCAAATGTCCCTCCTCCTCCTTATTTTGACCCAGAGGAGGACCAGGAGGACTGGGAGGGGTCTGATGACCCTCTGACACGCAACTGTCAGTATGATGAGGACTGGACAGAGAGTCTAGGGAGGCCAGTGGTCTGGATACTTCTCCTGACACTGGCATGCTGTCTCCTCCCGTGGCTACGGAGGAGGGGGCCAATTTTGGTACGGTGTTGCGTAGGGCTGCTGGGGCCTTACGTCTCCAGCTCCCTACTTTGACGGTCAAGACTAACATCTTGACAGAGGTGCTTCAGCCGGCAGCCTCCTCTGCGGAGACTGTGCTGCCGTTTAACGACGCCCTCACTGACGTTCTTTTGGGCGCCTGGTCCAAGCCCAACACAGGGGCCCCTGTGGATCGGAACGTGTCACGACGCCATCGCCCCGCTCCGGGCGACCCCTGTTTCTTTCTGTCCACCCCACTCCTGAGAGCTTGGTTGTCCAAGCCTCCGCTTCCCAAACCGCCTTCCCTACCGCTCCTCCGGATAGGGAATCCAAACGCCTGGATCAGTTTGGGAAGAAAGGTTTTTCTTCCTCCAGTGCTGGCTTGCGGTCCGTTAACACCGCTTGTCTTTTGGGCCGATATACCCACTCCCTGTGGGATTCGGTGGCGGATGTTTTGCCCCAGTGCCCTGAGGAGGTCCAGGCACTGCTTTCCCGCGCCATTGCGGAAGGAAGGGATGCGGCCAAATACACTATCCGTTGTGGCCTTGACACCGCCGACTCGCTGGGCAGGTCGATTGCAACGACGGTGGCGCTCCGGCGCCACGCCTGGCTGAGAACCACTGGTTTTTCAGGGGATGTCCAGAATACTCTCATGGACATGCCCTTTGATGGAGTCGGTCTTTTTGGGTCCAAAGCAGACCATGCGTTGGAGCGCTTTAAGGACTCACGGGCTACTGCAAAGTCCCTGGGCCTTTCTGCTACACGCCCTCCGCTACCTTCTGCTTTTCGCCCCTATCGTGGCCACGGTAGGGGCGCCCCTTCACGTCAGCAGCCCAGCCTCCGGCCCGCGCAGCAGGCGTCTTCGCGTGGCCGAGGACGTGGATTCCGCCGTGGCGGATCGGGCAACCAGCGTGCGGGTCAGGCCACCACCTCCAACCCGTCCGCGGCCTCCAAGCCCTCCTAGTCCCTCCTTTCAGGTGCACGGCACGCCAGTAGGGGCAGGGTCCGCCATCACCTTCCCCACTGGCGCACCATCACCTCGGACAGGTGGGTCTTGGACATTGTCCGAAGGGGCTACTCCCTCCCCTTCGAGACCACCCCCCAGCCATGCCACCTCAATTCCACCGCATGTCAGGGGATCACTTGGTGCTTCTACGGAAGGAAGTCACGGCCCTCTTGACCAAGGGGGCCATCGAGCATGTTCCGACCCCAGAAGTAGGGCGTGGTTGCTACTCCCACTACTTTCTGGTGCCCAAAAGGACAAGGAGGACATGCGTCCTATCTTGGACCTCCGGAACGTCAATCGCTTCCTCCGGAAGGAGAAGTTCAAGATGCTCACCCTAGCTCAGGTCTTGACTGCCCTCGACCCTGGAGACTGGTTGGTAGCGTTGGACTTGCAGGACGCGTATTTCCACATCCCCGTCCTGCCGGCCCACCGGCGTTACCTTCGGTTCACGGTAGGCCCCGAGCATTTTCAGTTCACCGTGCTCCCCTTTGGCCTTACAAGTGCCCCTCGGGTGTTCACGAAAGTGATGGCGGTGGTCGCAGCTCATCTGCGCCGGGCAGGGGTTTCAGTCTTCCCCTACCTCGACGACTGGCTGCTGAAGGCGGGCTCGTCCCAGGCAGTCGTCTCCCACCTCCAGACTACGGCCGAACTCCTGCACTCGCTGGGGTTCTCCATCAATGTGCCGAAGTCGCATCTAATTCCTTCTCCACAGCTCCTTTTCATCGGAGCAGTTCTGGACACGACGCAGTTTCGGGCCTATCCTCCCGAACGGCGAGTCCGGGATATTCAGGCTATGATTCCAATCTTTCGGCCTTTATCCTGGGTTTCGATACGGATGACCCTGAGGCTGCTGGGCCTCATGGCCTCCTGCATCCTGCTGGTCAATCATGCCAGATGGCATATGCGGGCTCTGCAGTGGGACCTGAAGTTCCAGTGGGCGCAGCACCAGGGCAACCTGTCCGATCACGTCCAGATCTCGGAGGGGACTGCAAAACAGTTGCAGTGGTGGCTCTCGAACCGGCAATGGGTCATGGGCAGATCCCTCTCCCTTCCCCAGCCAGAGCATACAGTTGTGACGGACGCGTCCCTTCTGGGATGGGGCGGTCACATGGGAGAGGCGGAGATCAGAGGCCTCTGGTCTCCGGCGGAGTCCCGGCTCCATATCAACCTTCTGGAGCTCCGGGCGATCCGGCTTGCACTCAAGGCATTCCTTCCCTCTGTCAAAGGGAAGGTAGTGCAGGTGTTCACAGACAACACCACCGCCATGTGGTACTGCAACAAACAGGGCGGGGTGGGGTCTTGGACCCTTTGTCAGGAGGCTCTGCGCCTCTGGACATGGCTGGAACATCAGGGCATGTTCCTGATGGTTCAACACCTGGCAGGTTCTCTGAACGCCAGGGCGGACGAACTCAGCCGCAGGTGCATGATGGATCACGAATGGCGTCTTCACTCGGAAGTGGCGCAAGGACTCTTTCTACAGTGGGGAGAGCCTTGGTTAGATCTATTCGCCACCGAAGAGAACGCGCAATGTCATCAGTTCTGCGCGTTGGAATTTCCAAGGCGGCACTCGCTCGGCGACGCTTTTCGTCGCGAGTGGAGTTGCGGTCTGTTGTACGCCTTTCCGCCTATACCACTTCTACCCAGAGTGTTGAAGAAGATTCGGCACGACCGGGCCCAAGTCATTCTTGTGGTTCCGGACTGGGCTCGAAGAGTTTGGTATCCCGAGCTACTCAATATGAGCATAGATCCCCCGATCCGTCTGCCTCTTCGGGAGGATCTTCTGTCGCAGCAGCAGGGGACGGTCCTCCACCCGAACCTGTCCAGTCTACACCTGCTTGCGTGGAGATTGAGCGGCGGCAGTTGATTCCTTTCGACTCTGCCTCCCGAAGTTTGTGATGTGATTCTGGCAGCCAGGCGTCCCTCCACTAAGGTGGTATACGCCTGCAGGTGGAACAAATTTGTGGCGTGGTGCACAGCAAAGGCTGTGAATCCCCTTTCTGCCCCTCTTTCTGAGGTCCTTCTGTTCCTTCTCTCTCTGGCCCAACAGGGTTCTGCCCTGGGTACCATCAAGGGTTATCTTTGTGCTATCTCGGCCTTCCTCAGGCTCCCTGATCAGCCCTCCCTTTTCAAGTCCCCTGTTGTTAACAGGTTCTTAAAAGGCATTACTCACCTCTTCCCTCCTGTTCCGTTTGTAATGCCTCAGTGGGACTTGAACTTGGTTCTTACCTTTTAATGTGCGCTCCCTTTGAGCCTCTGCATAACTGTCCTCTTCGTCTTCTGACTCTGAAGACTGCCTTTCTGGTGGCCATCACCTCCGCTCGGCGGGTGAGTGAGCTCCAGGCTCTATCTTGCAAACCTCCCTTTCTGTCTGTTCATCCAGACAAGGTTGTTCTTCGGACGCGTCCGTCCTTCTTGCCAAAGGTGGTTACTGCTTTCCACATTGGGCAGACCATCACTTTGCCCACCTTCTTTCCGCCTCCGCATCCTTCCAGAGAGGAAGAGAGGCTCCACCGTCTGGACCCAAAACGTGCGCTCTCCTTCTATATCGACCGCACAAAACACTTCCGGGTGGATGACCAGCTCTTTGTTGGCTACGTGGGCGCCAAAAAGGTCGGGCGGTGCACAAGAGGACCGTCTCCCGCTGGGTTACCTTGTGCATCAAGACCTGCTATTCTTTGGCCAAGAAGGAGCCTCCTGTTGGGCTGCGTGCCCATTCCACCAGGGCAACGGCTGCTACCACGGCCTTGGGCCGCGGTGTTCCGCTGCCGGTTATCTGTCAGGCAGCTACGTGGGCCTCGCTGCACACGTTTACTAAGCATTACTGCCTTGACAGTCAGGTCCGGAGGGACGGCTTCTTTGGCCGTTCTGTCCTCCAGGACTTCCTTGTCTGATCTTTGTTCGCAGACCCACCACCGGGGTTGGTATTGCTGGGGTATCTATTCTAAGGTAAGGAATCTATCACTAACGTGTCTCTTTCAGATGCACAAGTTACTAACTTGTGTAACGATATATCTGTAAGAGACAGTAGTTAGTGATAGATTCCTACCGCCCCACCCATCCTCCCCGTTCTGCGAACTGATTTCTAGGGTTAAGGACATCCCTTTCAGGGCCCTAGTATTTTTCGGACACCTGTGTCAGCTTCTTGCATGGCTCTGCGTTCCTGGCGCGGAAAGTCGTGTACAGAACTGACGTCAGCGCGCAGGGGCGGCGCCTAAGTGCTGCCCGCGACGTCATCCCGGCGATCACGACGCCGACGACGGACGCGGAGCCGCACGACGCCGCCTACCGACGCGCAAGGGTACTGCTACGCAAAACTTTCCCGGATCCAGCCTGACGCCTGGGGATATTCTAAGGTAAGGAATCTATCACTAACTACTGTCTCTTACAGATATATCGTTACACAAGTTAGTAACTTGTGCTTTACTCACCTGTGCCAAGTCCTGCTTGGTTCCAAAATAAGACATAAGTATATCTTTTTATACTTACCTAATTGGTCTGGATTCTGTCTCTGAGTGTGTGTATCATTCCTTGATTGAGTGAATACAATAAATGCTTAACACACCCTCTGGATAAGCCTAATTGCTCGCCCACACTACCACAAAGAGAGCTGTTAGTACTTACCCACTTAGCCTTTGTTATACCTCTGCACACTATATCTTACTTTGGTGTAGTATATACAGAGCCAGCTTCCTACATTCACCAATGCATCCCTTATGGGTTGTGGTGGCCACCCGGGAGAGGTGGAGATCAGAGGTTTCTGGTCTCCGGCGGAGTCCCAGATCTATATCAACCTTCTGGAGCTGAGGGCCATCCGCTTGTCATTTGAACCCTTCCTACCATCCATCAAAGGGAGGCAATTGCAGGTGCTCACAGACAACCCCGCTGCCATGTTGTATTGCAACAAACAGGGCGGAGTAGGATAAGGAAGGAGGCGCTCTGCCTCTGGAAAGGGCAGGACCTTCAAGGAATTTTCCTGGAGATGAGCCACTTTGTGGGATCTTAGAATGCCAGGGCAGATGAACTCAGTCGCTGATGAATTGTGGCCCACGAGTGGCAGCTGCACCCGGAGGTCTCGTTCTCTAATGGGGAGAACATTGTCTTGATCGATTTACCAAGTACACGCAATGTCAGCAGTCATTCGCGTTGGATTATCCGCGGCGTTTCTCACTAGGTGATGTGTTCCACCTCAGGTGGTCTAGGCGGCTGGCTTAGTATATGGGGCACACTTATTCAAGTGATGCACCTTGCACTAATCCAGGCAAACCTTATGGTGATTTTAGTGGTCTTTGATAGCTATAGAAAGTTCCCAAAGTGATAGCTGTTGAGAGCCGCCTTCAGGCTTATCTTGAAGGAGGGTAAAGCAGATTGTTTTATCAACTTTAATCAATAGTGTAAGTTAAATGAAAAAGAACCACACAATGACTAACACATTGCTATATCTCCTACCCGGAGATAAAAACACAATACACAAGAATACTTTGAAATAATCAGGTAAGTAGCACAAAAATACACTGGTCTCCAGGGGGAGACCAAACTATATATTAAGAAGGTGGAAGGCGAACTGCAAAGGAGAATGGGACTTGGACCAGAAGACTCAGAGGAGCTGGGGACACACAGAACCACCCAAGGTAAGTACCCAGGAACCACACGGAGGCTGTGTGCAGAGTGGAAACACAACCACGTGCCCAATGAAAGTCATTGGAGAAGTCACGGTTGCAATTTTAAAGAAGGACCCTTCCCAGAGAACCCCGCAGAAACCCTTTGGTAGACACAAAGTTGGAGAGCCGCCCAACGAGTGGATGCCCCAGGAACCAGGTTACCTGCACCAGGGAAGCCGGGTGCATAGGGGTGAAGTGATGTCGGAACCTGCCGTGGACGACAATGGAAGACTTGGGAAGAAAGGCCTCTGGAGAAGTCTCTGAAGATGTCCGGTGGAATCCAAGCATGGATTCTTGAAGAGTAGACCCTGCAAGTAGAGGGGACAGAGTCTATGCCACTCTAATGTGACCAGGAGGCACGGAAGCACAATGCACACCAATGTTGAGAGTCTCAAAAGAGAAGGCTGTGACCTTTTTGCTGCAGCTGTAAGGACCAGGCGACGCTGAGGAAGACCAGGAGCCATGCACGAGCTGTCCCACGTTGGATGTCGGTGCCAGGTGGTTGGTGTCTGGCGGGAGCACCAACAAGCTTTGGTAGCCGCAAGGGGCATGGAGAACGAAGAGGAGAAAACGGTGGGACCAGCAAGGTCCAAGGGACTCACCAAAATCAGGAGAGTCAGAGCAGACGCCAAACAAGCAGGGGAGCCCACTGAAGCAAAGAAAGACCCTCAAGAGGACCCACAGGCCGAAGGCACATGAGTCGCAAGAGGACCTCAAGCAGCTCACCAAAGTCGAAGGCGCACGATGCAGGAGTTGTAGGGAGGACTTTGTTCTTCAGGAAGTGAGGTGCTGGAGGCTGGAGTCTCTTGTAGCCCGAAAATCTCTGGAGGGCAGATCCAACAAGCCTTGGCCACCTCAAGTCGACGAAGTGCACAAGGGTTCAGTCCCAGCAGCCGGTTGAGGGATACTGTCCTCCAAATTGCCTTTGGGAGCCACAGAACCACCACCTGTGTTGCTGAGCTCGGGATGTCCGTGGGACATCAGGAACAGCAGACTGGTCAGCTTCGTTGCGGTGCCTGCAGATGCAGGGGAGTGACTCCTTCACTCAAAGTGAGATTTCTTCGGGTGTCCTTGATGCCCACAGATCTTTTGGTGAACCTGGATAAACCACGGACACAGAAGACTTAAAAAACAGAAAGACCAGGAGAGACAGGAGTCTTCCTTGGTGCAGTCTTGGTTCCAGTCGAAGCCCCACGTGTCCAGACATTTGAAGAGTGACGTTGTTTCTGGGTTGAGTCTGTTCCCACGACAAATCTGAGAATCCACCCACAGGGGAGCCCTTGAATACCCTAAGGAAAGGGGTTGGTACGATGCAGGGTTCCTCCCAGAGGAGGGACTGGACAGAGGGGAGGATACTTCCCTGTCCTTTGTCCAGTTTCGTGCCATGAACTGGCTCAAACTGGCGTATGCAAGGAGGGCTCCTAATGTGCCCTTCAAAGCAGTCTGGTGAGCTGGCAAGCGACCCCAGCCCAATACACTAAGTCCTTTCTGGGAGGTGGTCTCACCTCCCTGTGACAGGAAACCTATTGTGCTACCTTCCCCTGCTCGAGCTCAGCTCAGCAGCAGGAGGGCAGAATCGTGTCTGTGGTAGGCAGCAGCACTATCTTGCTGGCAGACCCTGAAAGGCTGTTATCAGGAATACAGCGGGGGGTCCCCAAAGTGCCCCCCAGTACATGGGATCATACTTCCAGCACCGGAATCGGTGTTGAGGTATGATTCCAACATGTTTGATACCAAACATGACCGGTCTTGGTGCAGCCATTATATAGTTATACATCTCCTAATGACTGATGTCCGCTATATGTATTAAAATGGCTGACTGCACTTGCAAAGCCTGGAGAATCGACTCCGGGCTTTTTAGGGGTGTCCTGCTCATGCAGGGGCACCCTCACACTTGTAACAAAGTACCCTGTCCTCAGGAATGAAGAGCTTGCCATAGGGGTGACTTATAGGTTTTAAATTCAGTGACCTCAGATATAAGGAAACTTATATCTGTCGTGAGTTGCAAGCACCAACTCACACAAGCTGCAATGGCAAGCTTGTAATCACAGTTTAAGTGGGCTCCCATGGGTGGCACAATACATGCTGCAGCCCGTGGGAGACCCCTGGTATACCTATGCCCTGTGTACCTTAGTTCCATATACTGGGGACTTATAAGGGTACACAAGTAGCCAATTGTGGAAATACCACAGTACTTACCATGCCAATTTATGGGCGAAACTAACAGATGCTGGGGTCCTGATTGGCAGGATCCCAGCAGACTAAGTCAAAAACACACTGACACCAGGCAAAAAGTGGGGGTGACCATGAAAGCAGATCCTACTGTCCTACAGGTGGAACTTGGGACTCCTGTATGCCTTTTCACAATACCTCTCCTGTCCCGAGTTCTAAAGAAGATTAGGACCAACTAGGCTGAAATCATCCTAGTGGCCCCAGTTTAGGAAGAGTATGGTATCCAGAACTCTTGCGTATGAGCATCTGTCCTATGATCAGGCTGCCCTTCTGGGAGTATGCACTGCCACAGCAAAAGGGCCTTGTTCTTCAAAGAGCTTTTGCAATCTCCCCCACCTTCAGGATTGGAGATTGAGTGGTGACTGCTGAACACCATCATCCTTCCTCTTGAGGTGATTGATGTCATCTTGGCAGCCAGGCATCCCTCGACAAAGACAGTATGCGCCTGCCATTGGTACAGATTTGTGGCTTGGATCTGAAAGAGACACTTTAGTGATAGATTCCTTACCTTAGAATATCCCCAGGCATCAGACTGGATCCGGAAAGTTTTTCGTTAGCAGTACCCCTGCGCGTCAGTAGGTGGCGTTGTGCGGTTCCGCTTCCGTCGCTGGCGTCGTAAGCACCGCGATGACGTCACGGAGACTACTTAGGCGCCACCCATGCGCGCTGACGTCCGTTCTTTATTTTTCCGCGCCAGTAAGCGCAGATCCGGTTAGAGCACGTACCTTAGTCACTTTTTGACTACCTTTTTTGAGACTTTTGTCTCCTGTTGGTTTCCTTGGTGCACGTAGGGATGCCTGGAATCTGAAAGAGACACGTTAGTGACAGATTCCTTACCTTAGAATATCCCCAGGCGTCAGGCTGGATCCGGAAAGTTTTGCGTAGCAGTACCTTTGCGCGTCGGTAGGCGGCGTCGTGCGGCTCCGCGTCCGTCGTCGGCGTCGTGATCGCCGGGATGACGTCGCGGGCAGTACTTAGCGCCGCCCTGCGCGCTGACGTCAGTTCTTCTTTTCCGCGCCAGCAAGCGCAGATCCGGGAAGAGCAGTGCCCTGGTCATTTTTTGACCATTCTTTTTGGTGAATTTTTCACTGTTTTTTCCATACTTAAAGGTGTCGTAGGGATGCCCGGCTTCAAGCGATGCGGCGCCTGTGCGCGGATGATGTCCGCCACCGACCCGCATTGGGAGTGTCTCTTCTGCCTCGGCCGAGGCCACGACACCGAGTCTTGTCCCGAATGCCAGGCCCTCAACCCGAAAGCTTTGCGAGAGCGGTCTCGAAAGCTCCTCGAGGCCCGGCATTCGGCTCCACGGAGGCCCCGGTCGCGTGAGAGGTCCAGGGGTCGCTCGCGGAGTGCACACCGGTCGTCGGCGTCGAAGTCTTCTTCGTCCGGTAAGTCTAAGCACAAGAAGTCCAAGAAGCATCGTCGCTCTCGGACTTCGCCTCGCCCGGTCTCGCGACTCGGCTGAGGCCCCTCCCGGCACCGTCCCCGCGGCCCCGGACTTGCCTGTGGAGTCGCCCCCGCCATACCCTCCCTTCCCGGGTTCGGGGCGGATCCGGCCAAGGTACAGGAGTTCCTGTCGGCCATGGCCCGCCTCTTCGGGCCTTCAGGACCCTCCGGTGCGCCTTCGGGCCCCGCGGGCCCTGATGGGGTTGCTCCGGCGTCGCCGACGGCTCCGGCCCCGGCGTCGCCCGTGCCTCCAGCCTCGATCCCGGCTCCGGCCCCGGCCTCGATCCCGGCTCCACAACCCCCATCGACGCCGGTCGACCTCACGACACCTCCGCCGGCGCCGATGTCTCCGGTGCCGTTCTCGACGCCGCCCTGGGCTCCGGGCGGCGTCGTCCCCCAGTTCCTTCCGGCTCCGGACATGGACCCGGAGCGACGTCGCTCGACGCCGGCTCCGGCGCCGATGGGACCTTGGGTCCCAACTGTCCCTCCTCCTCCTTATTTTGAACCTGAGGAGGACCAGTTGGACTGGGAGGGGTCTGATGACCCTCTGACAAACAACTGTCAGTATGATGAGGACTGGACAGAGAGTCTAGGGGAGGCCAGTGGTCTGGATACTTCCCCTGACACTGGCATGCTGTCTCCTCCCGTGGCTACGGAGGAGGGGGCCAATTTTGGTACGGTGTTGCGTAGGGCAGCTGGGGCCTTACGTCTCCAGCTCCCTACTTTGACGGTCAAGCCTAACATCTTGACAGAGGTGCTTCAGCCGGCAGCCTCCTCTGCGGAGACTGTGCTGCCGTTTAACGACGCCCTCACTGACGTTCTTTTGGGCGCCTGGTCCAAGCCCAACACAGGGGCTCCTGTGGATCGGAACGTGTCACGACGCCATCGCCCTGCTCCGGGCGACCCCCTGTTTCTTTCTGTCCACCCCACTCCTGAGAGCTTGGTTGTCCAAGCCTCCGCTTCCCAAACCGCCTTCCCTACCGCTCCTCCGGATAGGGAATCCAAACGCCTGGATCAGTTTGGGAAGAAAGGTTTTTCTTCCTCCAGTGCTGGCTTGCGGTCCGTTAACACCGCTTGTCTTTTGGGCCGATATACCCACTCCCTGTGGGATTCGGTGGCGGATGTTTTGCCCCAGTGCCCTGAGGAGGTCCAGGCACTGCTTTCCCGCGCCATTGCGGAAGGAAGGGATGCGGCCAAATACACTATCCGTTGTGGCCTTGACACCGCCGACTCGCTGGGCAGGTCTATTGCAACGACGGTGGCGCTCCGACGCCACGCCTGGCTGAGAACCACTGGTTTTTCAGGGGATGTCCAGAATACTCTCATGGACATGCCCTTTGATGGAGTCGGTCTTTTGGGTCCAAAGCAGACCATGCGTTGGAGCGCTTTGAGGACTCACGGGCTACTGCCAAGTCCCTGGGCCTTTCTGCTACACGCCCTCCGCGGACTTCTGCTTTTCGCCCCTATCGTGGCCACGGTAGGGGCGCCCTTCACGTCAGCAGCCCAGCCACCGGCCCGCGCAGCAGGCGTCTTCGCGTGGCCGAGGACGTGGATTCCGCCGTGGCGGATCGGGCAACCAGCGTGCGGGTCAGGCCACCACCTCCAACCCGTCCGCGGCCTCCAAGCCCTCCTAGTCCCTCCTTTCAGGTGCACGGCACGCCAGTAGGGGGCAGGGTCCGCCATCACCTTCCCCACTGGCGCACCATCACCTCGGACAGGTGGGTCTTGGGCATTGTCCGAAGGGGCTACTCCCTCCCCTTCGAGACCACCCCCCAGCCATGCCACCTCAATTCCACCGCATGTCAGGGGATCACTTGGTGCTTCTACAGAAGGAAGTCACGGCCCTCTTGACCAAGAGGGCCATCGAGCATGTTCCGACCCCAGAAGTAGGGCGTGGTTGCTACTCCCACTACTTTCTGGTGCCCAAAAAGGACAAGGAGGACATGCGTCCTATCTTGGACCTCCGGAACGTCAATCGCTTCCTCCGGAAGGAGAAGTTCAAGATGCTCACCCTAGCTCAGGTCTTGACTGCCCTCGACCCTGGAGACTGGTTGGTAGCGTTGGACTTGCAGGACGCGTATTTCCACATCCCCGTCCTGCCGGCCCACCGGCGTTACCTTCGGTTCACGGTAGGCCCCGAGCATTTTCAGTTCACCGTGCTCCCCTTTGGCCTTACCAGTGCCCCTCGGGTGTTCACGAAAGTGATGGCGGTGGTCGCAGCTCATCTGCGCCGGGCAGGGGTTTCAGTCTTCCCCTACCTCGACGACTGGCTGCTGAAGGCGGGCTCGTCCCAGGCAGTCGTCTCCCACCTCCAGACTACGGCCGAACTCCTGCACTCGCTGGGGTTCTCCATCAATGTGCCGAAGTCGCATCTGATTCCTTCTCCACAGCTCCTTTTCATCGGAGCAGTTCTGGACACGACGCAGTTTCGGGCCTATCCTCCCGAACGGCGAGTCCGGGATATTCAGGCTATGATTCCGATCTTTCGGCCTTTATCCTGGGTTTCGGTACGGATGACCCTGAGGCTGCTGGGCCTCATGGCCTCCTGCATCCTGCTGGTCAATCATGCCAGATGGCATATGCGGGCTCTGCAGTGGGACCTGAAGTTCCAGTGGGCGCAGCACCAGGGCAACCTGTCCGATCACGTCCAGATCTCGGAGGGGACTGCAAAACAGTTGCAGTGGTGGCTCTCGAACCGGCAATGGGTCATGGGCAGATCCCTCTCCCTTCCCCAGCCAGAGCATACAGTTGTGACGGACGCGTCCCTTCTGGGATGGGGCGGTCACATGGGAGAGGCGGAGATCAGAGGCCTCTGGTCTCCGGCGGAGTCCCGGCTCCATATCAACCTTCTGGAGCTCCGGGCGATCCGGCTTGCACTCAAGGCATTCCTTCCCTCTGTCAAAGGGAAGGTAGTGCAGGTGTTCACAGACAACACCACCGCCATGTGGTACTGCAACAAACAGGGCGGGGTGGGGTCTTGGACCCTTTGTCAGGAGGCTCTGCGCCTCTGGACATGGCTGGAACATCAGGGCATGTTCCTGATGGTTCAACACCTGGCAGGTTCCCTGAACGCCAGGGCGGACGAACTCAGCCGCAGGTGCATGATGGATCACGAATGGCGTCTTCACTCGGAAGTGGCGCAAGGACTCTTTCTACAGTGGGGAGAGCCTTGGTTAGATCTATTCGCCACCGAAGAGAACGCGCAATGTCATCAGTTCTGCGCGTTGGAATTTCCAAGGCGGCACTCGCTCGGCGACGCTTTTCGTCGCGAGTGGAGTTGCGGTCTGTTGTACGCCTTTCCGCCTATACCACTTCTACCCAGAGTGTTGAAGAAGATTCGGCACGACCGGGCCCAAGTAATTCTTGTGGCTCCGGACTGGGCTCGAAGAGTTTGGTATCCCGAGCTACTCAATATGAGCATAGATCCCCCGATCCGTCTGCCTCTTCGGGAGGATCTTCTGTCGCAGCAGCAGGGACGGTCCTCCACCCGAACCTGTCCAGTCTACACCTGCTTGCGTGGAGATTGAGCGGCGGCAGTTGATTCCTTTCGACTTGCCTCCCGAAGTTTGTGATGTGATTCTGGCGGCCAGGCGGCCCTCCACTAAGGTGGTATACGCCTGCAGGTGGAACAAATTTGTGGCATGGTGCACAGCAAAGGCTGTGGATCCCCTTTCTGCCCCTCTTTCTGAGGTCCTTCTGTTCCTTCTCTCTTTGGCCCAACAGGGTTCTGCCCTGGGTACCATCAAGGGTTATCTTTGTGCTATCTCGACCTTCCTCAGGCTCCCTGATCAGCCCTCCCTTTTCAAGTCCCCTGTTGTTAACAGGTTCTTAAAAGGCATTACTCACCTCTTCCCTCCTGTTCCGTTTGTAATGCCTCAGTGGGACTTGAACTTGGTTCTTACCTTTTAATGTGCGCTCCCTTTGAGCCTCTGCATAACTGTCCTCTTCGTCTTCTGACTCTGAAGACAGCCTTTCTGGTGGCCATCACCTCCGCTCGGCGGGTGAGTGAGCTCCAGGCTCTATCTTGCAAACCTCCCTTTCTGTCTGTTCATCCAGACAAGGTTGTTCTTCGGACGCGTCCGTCCTTCTTGCCAAAGGTGGTTACTGCTTTCCACATTGGGCAGACCATCACTTTGCCCACCTTCTTTCCGCCTCCGCATCCTTCCAGAGAGGAAGAGAGGCTCCACCGTCTGGACCCAAAACGTGCGCTCTCCTTCTATATCGACCGCACAAAACACTTCCGGGTGGATGACCAGCTCTTTGTTGGCTACGTGGGCGCCAAAAAGGTCGGGCGGTGCACAAGAGGACCATTTCCCGCTGGGTTACCTTGTGCATCAAGACCTGCTATTCTTTGGCCAAGAAGGAGCCTCCTGTTGGGCTGCGTGCCCATTCCACCAGGGCAACGGCTGCTACCACGGCCTTAGGCCGCGGTGTTCCGCTGCCGGTTATCTGTCAGGCAGCTACGTGGGCCTCGCTGCACACGTTTACAAAGCATTACTGCCTTGACAGTCAGGTCCGGAGGGACGGCTTCTTTGGCCGTTCTGTCCTCCAGGACTTCCTTGTCTGATCTTTGTTCGCAGACCCACCACCGGGGTTGGTATTGCTGGGGTATCTATTCTAAGGTAAGGAATCTGTCACTAACGTGTCTCTTTCAGATGCACAAGTTACTAACTTGTGTAACGATATATCTGTAAGAGACAGTAGTTAGTGACAGATTCCTACCGCCCACTCATCCTCCCCGTTCTGCGAACTGATTTCTAGGGTTAAGGACATCCCTTTCAGGGCCCTAGTATTTTTCAGACACCTGTGTCAGCTTCTTGCATGGCTCTGCGTTCCTGGCGCGGAAAGTCGTGTACAGAACTGACGTCAGCGCGCAGGGGCGGCGCCTAAGTACTGCCCGCGACGTCATCCCGGCGATCACGACGCCGACGACGGACGCGGAGCCTACCGACGCCGCCTACCGACGCGCAAGGGTACTGCTACGCAAAACTTTCCGGATCCAGCCTGACGCCTGGGGATATTCTAAGGTAAGGAATCTGTCACTAACTACTGTCTCTTACAGATATATCGTTACACAAGTTAGTAACGACCCTGGAGACTGGATGGTAGCGTTGGACTTGCAGGACGCCTATTTTCACATCCCCGTCATGCCGGCCCACCGGCGTTACCTGCGATTCACGGTAGGCCAGGAGCATTTTCAGTTTGCTGTGCTCCCCTTCGGCCTTACCAGCGCCCCTCGGGTGTTCACGAAGGTGATGACGTTGGTCGCAGCTCATCTGCGCAGGTCAGGGGTGTCAGTCTTCCCCTGCCTCGACGACTGGTTGTTGAAGGCGGGCTCACCCCAGGCAGTTGTCACCCACCTTCAGACTACGGCCGACCTCCTGCATTTGCTGGGGTTCTCCATCAATGTGCCGAAGTCGCACCTGAGTCCCTCTCAGAAGCTCCCCTTCATCGGAGCGGTTCTGGATTCGACGCTGTTTCGGGTTTATCCTCCCGAGCAGCGGATCCGGGATATTCAGGCTATGATTCCGATCTTTCAGCCTCTATCCTGGGTTTCAGTCAGGATGACCCTCCGGCTCCTGGGCCTGATGGCCTCCTGCATCCTGCTGGTGCAACATGCCAGATGGCATATGCGGGCTCTGCAGTGGGACCTGAAGTTCCAGTGGGCGCAGCATCAGGGCAACCTGTCCGATCATGTCCAGATCTCGGAGGGTACTGCACGACATTTGCAGTGGTGGCTCACGAATCGCGATTGGGTCAATGTCAGATCCCTCTCCCTTCCCTAACCGGAGCACACAGTGGTGACGGATGCATCCCTCCTGGGATGGGGTGGCCACTTGGGAGAGGCGGAGATCAGAGGCCTCTGGTCTCCCGCGGAGTCCCGGCTCCATATCAATCTTTTGGAGCTTCGGGCGATCCGGCTTGCACTGAAGGCATTCCTTCCCTCTGTCCGGGGAAGTGTGGTGCAGGTGTTCACGGACAACAACACTGCCATGTGGTATTGCAACAAACAGGGCGGGGTGGGGTCCTGGACCCTATGTCAGGAGGCTCTGCGCCTCTGGACATGGCTGGGACATGGCTGGGACATGGCTGGAACATCAAGGCATTACCTTGGTGGTTAAACACCTGGCAGGATCTCTGAACGCCAGGGCGGACGAACTCAGCCGCCGGTGCTTGATGGATCACGAATGGCGTCTGAACTCGGACGTGGCGCAAGGTCTCTTTCTGCAGTGGGGAGAGCCTTGGTTAGATCTATTCGCCACCGAAGAGAACGCGCAGTGTCATCAGTTCTGCGCGTTGGAATTTCCAAGGTGGCACTCGCTCGGCGACGCTTTTCGTCGCGAGTGGAGCTGCGGTCTGTTGTACGCCTTTCCGCCTATACCACTTCTGCCCAGAGTGCTGAAGAAGATTCGGCTCGACCGGGCCCAAGTCATCCTTGTGGCTCCGGATTGGGCACGAAGATACTGGTATCCCGAGCTACTCAACATGGCGATCAATCCCCCGATCCGCCTGCCTCTTCGGGAGGATCTTCTGTCGCAGCAACAGGGGATGGTCCTCCACCCGAACCTGTCCAGCCCCCACCTCCATGCGTGGAGATTGAGCGGCGACAGCTGATTCCATTTGACTTGCCTCCTGAAGTCTGTGATGTCATTCTGGCAGCCAGGCGTCCCTCCACTAAATCGGTATACGCCTGCAGGTGGAACAGATTTGTGGCATGGTGCACAGCTAAGTCTGTGGATCCCCTTTCTGCCCCTCTTTCTGAGGTCCTTCTGTTCCTACTCTCCTTGGCCCAGCAGGGCTCTGCTTTGGGCACTGTCAAAGGTTATCTTTCGGCCATCTCCACCTTTCTCAGGCTGCCAGATCAGCCTTCTCTCTTTAAGTGCCCAGTTGTTAACCGTTTCCTCAAAGGCATTACACACACGTTTCCTCCTGTGCCTTTCATAATGCCTCAATGGGACTTAAATCTTGTCTTGACCTATCTGATGTGCGCTCCTTTTGAGCCCCTTCATAACTCCTTTACGTCTTCTTACTCTCAAGACGGCTTTCCTGGTAGCTATCACCTCTGCCAGAAGAGTGAGTGAGCTCCAGGCTCTTTCTTCTAAACCTCCTTTCCTTTCTGTTCATCCGGACAAGGTGGTTTTAAGGACCCATCCTTCTTTCTTGCCAAAGGTTGTCACACCCTTCCACATCGGGCAGACCATCACTTTGCCCATCTTTTTTCCGCCTCCGCATCCTTCAAAAGAGGAAGAGAGGCTCCATCGTCTGGACCCAAAATGTGCGCTCTCGTTCTATCTAAAGCGCACACAACAGTTCCGGGTGGATGACCAGCTCTTTGTTGGCTACGTTGGCGCCAAAAAAAGTCGGGCCATGCACAAACGCACCATCTCTCGGTGGGTCGTTTTGTGCATCAAAGCATGTTACTCCTTGGCTAAGAAGGAGCCTCCTGTGGGGCTGCGTGCCCATTCTACCAGGGCAACAGCAGCCACTACTGCCTTGGGACGCGGCGTTCCCTTGCAGGATATTTGTCAGGCAGCCACGTGGGCCTCGCTGCACACATTTACCAAGCATTACTGCCTTGACAGTCAAGTCCGGAGAGACGGCTTCTTTGGCCACTCTGTTCTCCGTGATTTTCTGGTGTACTCTATTCGCAGACCCACCACCGGGGTTGGTATTGCTGGGGTATCTATTTTAAGGTAAGGAATCTATCACTAACGTGTCTCTTTCAGATGCACAAGTTACTACTTGTGTAACGATATATCTGTAAGAGACATTAGTTAGTGATAGATTCCTTACCGCCCCACCCATCCTCCCCGTTCTGCGAACTGATTTCTAGGGTTAAGGTCATCCCTTTCAGGGCCCTAGTTTCATGGCACCAATGGTCAGTTTCTTGCATGGCTCTGCGTTTCTGGCGCGGAAAGTCGTGTACAGAACTGACGTCAGCGCGCATGTGTGGCGCCTAAGTAGTCTCCGTGACGTCATCTCGGCGCTTACGACGCCAGCAACGGACGCGGAACCGCACGACGCCACCTACTGACGCGCAGGGGTACTGCTAACGAAAAACTTTCCGGATCCAGTCTGACGCCTGGGGATATTCTAAGGTAAGGAATCTATCACTAACTACTGTTTCTTACAGATATATTGTTACACAAGTAGTAACTTGTGCTTCTGCACACACCAGATTGACCCCTCTCCAGGCACGATTGTGTGACATTTTGTTTATTTTATCCCTCGCTCTGCAAGACCTTGCTCTGGGCACAGTTAAATGGTGCCTTTTGCCCTTTTTACTGTTGCAGGATCAGTCCTCATTGTTTAAATCACCTGTTATGTGTTTTTGAAAGGCCTACGCCATCTGTTTCCTCCTTCTCCTTTTGTCATGACACAGTGGGCCGTTAACTTGGTCCTCACATATTTAAAGTGTACTCCCTTTCAGTTGCTTGACATCTGTCCCTCAAGACATTGTTTCTCGTTACCATAACATAAGCAGCAAGTGAGTAAGTTTCAAACTCCCTGTTTCAACCTGTGGTACACCACTTTCTTCCCAGACAGGCTGGTTCTGCGAACGCTAGCATCCTTTTTGCCAAAAGTTGTGATGCCGTTCTACGTCGGTCAACAGATAACCTTGCTGACATTCTTTGCTCTGCCTCACCCCTCTTAAGAGGTTGTGGAGACTGCTTCGCTTAGACCTCAAAAGAACTTTGATCTCTAACATTGATTGTACAGGAGACCACCGGATGGATGATCATTTTATGTGGAGTTCCTGGAGCGAAGAAATGCAAGGCCTTGCAGAAAAGGACCATATCCCACTGAATCATACTCTGCATTAGGATCTGCTATGCACTGGACAAGAAGCAGCTTCTGGGTGAACTGCAAACTCCTTCCACCAGGGTCAAAGCTGCTACCACTGTGCTGGCATGCAGAGTTCCTGTCCTATGCCGGCTATGGTTGTAAGTCTCTAGCAGAAGCACAAATTACCTACGGTTACGCTCTTCAGTTAGTGACTCCATCTAACTGCAGATTCCTCATCAACCCTCTCATCCTTCCTGTTCTTTGAGTTGAACTCTATAAATAAGATCCCAAGTCTATGAATCTGTACACTGCTCACAGTTAATTTGCTATTGGGGCTCTGCGTCTGGGGGTGCAGACAGCTTCTAAAGGAACCAACATCAGCGTTCAGGAGTGGTGCCTATATAGGCTCTAAATGTCACTTCCAGAGCGGAATGGCATCAGTGGGGAACCTCACTGTGACACTCACTGTGACACCTATCGGCTCCCAGAGATAGTGCTGGGGAATATTCAAAAGGTTAGGAATCTATGGTTGGCTAGAGTCTCAACCAGAAAGAGCATTACCAAAGGTAAGTAACTTGTTCTTTTGGACCCAAATGGGTGAGGTTAGAGTCCTTTCTTTATGAGACAATAAAAACTAGATACATTTTATCCTCATTGTATTCAGTCACTGATGTGTAAAGTCACCTTCTTGGTTAGTTCATTGTGCTTCACAGGACTCTACTGAGAAAAAAAAGTTCTTGATCTAATGCTTTTAAACCAATGAGAATTTGTTTAGGCATGGTTTACTTTGTTTATCAAATCAATCTTACCCTGAACTTAATGGAACGTTGCTTATTTATTATCAGATGGTGTTATCCCTGTTGACTACTGGTTAACAGTAGAGCAGGTAATAACAGTCCTTTTGATGAAAGAACCCTTAAATGCTCTATGGTGAGGTTTTATTATGGCTGTGTACAGAGAAGCAAAGAGCCATAGTTAAGATTATGAACAATAAATAAACCACCTAGTTTGTTGGACACCTTGATATCAGTGGGCCTTAAGAATTGCATGGCACGTACACATCTTCTGGAAAATGTTTAAAGATTTAGAAACTCTTCTGATTTTTACATTTCACCCAACTGTATGTTTAATATACCACTTGGCAGGGCTGACCAAGGTCGTCTTCTAGACTATGTGGTACGATGGAGGAACCTCACTGAGGAGAAGATCACAATGTACCTCAAGGAGATTCTTGATGCTGTGCAGTATCTTCATAACTGTAGGATTGCTCACTTGGACATGAAGGTAACTTGGCAAAATCATTTATTTGAAACACCCATTTTATAGGTTTTTATTTTTTCTTGCTTACACATGAATGCTTTCCTTTTACTTATTCCTTTGTGACTTCTGCACCCCCATCTGTCACCATACACCCCAGATAAAGACTGAAGGAAAATTGCTTTTGAGGTGTGAGGAGTAGAAACATACTAAATTCCTAGCACTTCCTCCTCTTGATCATTTCTCCTGTATAACATTTTGTCATAGCAAAATTCCTACCGAATGGAGCTGCTGTTGCATGTGAACCGGCCACTTTTTTCTTTGATCTTTTTTTTAAATATTTTTTTAATTTTTCAGGGTTCTTTGATCTTATATATTCAGAGTTTGCTGGACTTTATTTTATGATTTCCTGCTATTCAGAAGCCAGTTCCAGGAGTTGTTAGCTGCTCACTACTTCTCTTCATTATACCATCTTGCTTCAATTTCTATTTATCTGATAGAGACTTCTAGCTGCAGATTCCTTACCTTTGAATTTCTTAGGCGTCAGACTTTCGTGAGCAGTACCCCCACATGCCGGTAAGTGGCGTTGATCGGTAATATTTCACCAATCTGAAAGAAACACATAGTGATAGATTCCTTACCTTAGAATATCCCCAGGCGTCAGACTGGATCCGGAAAGTTTTCGTCAGCAGTACCCCTGCGCATCGGTAGGTGGCGTCATGCGGCTCCGCGTCCGTCGTTGGCGTTGTGCTCCCCGAGATGACGTTGCGGGCGCTACTTAGACGCCGCCCACGCGCACTGACGTCAGTTCTTTCTTTTTCCACGCCAGCAAGCGCAGATCCGGGAAGAGCAGGAACCCCCAGTCAATTTTTGACTGACTTTTTGAGGCTTTTTGTCTCTGTTTTTCATCAAGTCTTCGACTCCTGGTGCAGATAGGATGCCTGGTTTTAAGTCCTGCGGGGACTGTCACCGTATGATGTCGGTGACAGACCCGCACTGTGTGTGTCTTTTCTGCCTGGGGCGCGACCACGACCCCAAGTCGTGCCCCGACTGCTGGGCCATGGCGCCGAAGACTTTGCGGGAGCGGTCCCGAAAGTTGCTGGAAGCCCGGCAGTCGGCTCCGCGCCGTTCGAGGTCCCGTGGGAGGTCGAGTGACCGTGCGGGGAGTCATCACCATCGGTCTTCGGGATCCAAGTCTTCGCACTCGGGGTCAGGTAAGGCGAAGCACAAGAAGTCGAAGAAACGCCATCGTTCTCCAACTTCCCCTCGCCGGTCGCGCAACGCGGCTGAGGGTGCAGGTGGTGCCTCCCCCGAGGTTCCGGCGGAGCCTATGCAGTGGCCGCCCGACTACCCGCCCTTCCCGGGTTCGTCGGCGACTCCGGCCCAAATACAGGAATTCCTGTCGGCCATGGCTCGCCTCTTTGGGCCGTCGGGTCCCGCTGGTGCGCCTTCGGACCCCGCGGTCCCGACTGGGGGTCCTCGCCTTTCCTCGCCGGCGGCTCCGGCGTCGCTGTCGGCTCCAGCCTCGGCGCCGCAGGACCCCCCTGGATCCAGGCCTGGATCCCGGTCGACGCCGGTTGACCTTATAACACATCCACCGACGTCGACCCCACCGGCACCACTTCTGACGCCGCCCGCTCCTCGGGACGACGTCGACCCCGGTTTCAGCCCGAAGTGGACGCGGCGTCGAGCCGGCGTCGATCGATGCCGTTCTCGACGTTGCTCGGGGATTTCTATCCCCATGTCCCTGCTCCTTATTTTAGGCCTGTTGAACAGCCTGAGGAGCTAGGGGAGGACTGGGAGGGGTCTGAGGACCCTCTCGCAGCTGCTTGCGAGTCTGAACAGGACTGGGCTGAGGAGTTGGGGGACGCCAGTGGTCTGGATACCTCACCAGACCTTGGCATGCTATCTCCTCCTAGCGTGGCTACGGAGGAGGGTGCTAGTTATGCTGTGGTGTTGCGTAGGGCGGCTGAGGCCCTACACCACGTGCTCCCTACTGTGGCCGTCAGGACTAACCTCCTGACAGAGGTGCTTCAGCCAGCAGCTACTTCTGCGGAGCCGCTGCTTCCCTTCAATGAAGCCCATTCTGACGTCCTTTTGGACACTTGGTCCAGGCCCACCATAGGGGCTCCTGTGGATAGGAACGTGGCCCGACGCCATTGCCCGGGTCCGCTGGGTCGTCTTGTGTATCAAAGCCTATTACTCTTTGGCTAAAAAAGAACCTCCGGTGGGACTGCGTGCTCATTCCACCAGAGCTACTGCAGCCACTACTGCATTGGGACGTGGTGTCTCGCTGCAACAAATCTCTCAGGCAGCCACGTGGGCCTCGCCTCACACGTTTACTAAGCATTATTGCCTGGACAGCCAAGTCTGGAGAGACGGCTTCTTCGGCCGTTCTGTTCTCCGTGACTTTCTGGTGTGATCTTGGTTCGCAGACCCACCATCGGGGTTGGTATTGCTAGGGTATCTATTCTAAGGTAAGGAATCTATCACTATGTGTTTCTTTCAGATGAACAAGTTACTTACCTTCGGTAACGATATATCTGTAAGAAACATCTGAAAGAGACACGTTAGTGACAGATTCCTTACCTTAGAATAACCCCAGGCGTCAGGCTGGATCCGGAAAGTTTTTGCGTAGCAGTACCCTTGCGCGTCGGTAGGCGGCGTCGTGCGGCTCCGCGTCCTTCGTCGGCGTCGTGATCGCCGGGATGACGTGGCGGGCAGTACTTAGACGTCGCCCCTGCGCGCTGACGTCAGTTCTTCTTTTTCCGCGCCAGTAATCGCAGATCCGGGAAGAGCAGTGCCCTAGTCAATTTTTGACTAACTTTTTTGTGAATTTTTTCACTGTTTCTTTATCGAGTCTTCACGACTCCTAGGTGTCGTAGGGATGCCCGGCTTCAAGCCATGCGACTCCTGTGGTCGAATGATGTCGATCACAGACCCGCATCTGGAGTGTCTCTTCTGTCTCGGCCGAGACCACGACACGAAGTCGTGCCCTGACTGCCGGAAACTTCACCCGAAGGCTTTGCGAGAGCGGTCTCGAAAGCTACTCGAGGTCCGGCAGTCAGCTCCGCGCCGCACCAAGCCCCAGTCCCGGGAGAGGTCGAGGGGCCGGTCGCGGAGTCCCCGCCGGTCGTCGGAGTCCAAGTCTTCGCGCTCCTCGGGTAAGTCGAAGCACAAAAAGTCTAAGAAGCGTCATCGCTCTAAGACTTCGCCTCGCCGGTCTCGCGACTCGGCTGAGGCCCCAGTCGGCACCGTCCCCGCGGCCCCGGACATGCCTATGGAGCCGCCCCCGCATTACCCGTCCTTTCCGGGTTCGGGGGCGACTCCGGCCGAAATACAGGAATTCCTGTCGGCCATGGTCCGCCTCTTCGGGCCTCAAGGTCCCTCCGGTGCGCCTTCGGGCCCCGCAGGCCCTGATGGGGTTGCTCCGGCGTCGCCGTCGACTCCGGTCCCGGCGCCGTCTGTCCCACCAGCCTTCATCCCGGCCCCGGCCTCGATCCCGGCTCCGGTGGTGCCGCAACCCCCATCGACGCCGGTTGACCTAACCACGCCTCCGCCGATGTCCCCGGTGCCGTTCCTGACGCCCTCCGGGGCTCGGCGGCGCTTTTCGTCGCGAGTGGAGTTGCGGTCTGTTGTACGCCTTTCTGCCTATACCACTTCTACCCAGAGTGTTGAAGAAGATTCGGCGCGACCGGGCCCAAGTCATCCTTGTGGCTCCGGACTGGGCTCGAAGAGTTTGGTATCCCGAGCTACTCAGTATGAGCGTCGATCCCCCGATCCGTCTGCCTCTTCGGGAGGATCTTCTGTCGCAGCAGCAGGGGACGGTCCTCCACCCGAACCTGTCCAGCCTCCACCTGCTTGCGTGGAGATTGAGCGGCGGCAGTTGATTCCTTTCGACTTGCCTCCCGAAGTTTGTGATGTGATTCTGGCAGCCAGGCGTCCCTCCACTAAGGTGGTATACGTCTGCAGGTGGAACAAGTTTGTGGCATGGTGCACAGCAAAGGCTGTGAATCCCCTCTCTGCCCCTCTTTCTGAGGTTCTTCTGTTCCTTCTTTCACTGGCCCAACAGGGTTCTGCCCTGGGTACCATCAAGGGCTATCTTTGTGCCATTTCGGCCTTCCTCAGGCTTCCTGATCAGCCCTCCCTTTTCAAGTCCCCTGTTGTTAACAGATTCCTTAAAGGCATTACACACCTCTTCCCTCCTGTTCCGTTTGTGATGCCTCAGTGGGACTTGAACTTGGTTCTTACCTTTCTTATGTGCGCTCCCTTTGAGCCTCTACATAACTGTCCTCTTCGTCTTCTGACTCTGAAGACAGCCTTTCTGGTGGCCATCACCTCCGCTCGGCGGGTGAGTGAGCTCCAGGCTCTATCATGCAAACCTCCCTTTCTGTCTGTCCATCCAGACAAGGTTGTTCTTAGGACGCGTCCGTCCTTCTTGCCAAAGGTGGTTACTGCCTTCCACATTGGGCAGACCATCACTTTGCCCACCTTCTTTCCGCCTCCGCATCCTTCCAGAGAGGAAGAGAGGCTCCACCGTCTGGACCCAAAACGTGCGCTTTCCTTTTAGATCAACCGCACACAACACTTCCGGGTGGATGACCAGCTCTTTGTTGGCTACGTGGGCGCCAAAAAAGGTCGGGCGGTGCACAAGAGAACCATCTCCCGCTGGGTAACCTTGTGTATCAAAGTCTGCTATTCTTTGGCTAAGAAGGAGCCTCCTGTTGGGCTGCGTGCCCATTCCACCAGGGCAACGGCTGCTACCACGGCTTTGGGCCGCGGTGTTCCGCTGCAGGATATCTGTCAGGCAGATACGTGGGCCTCGCTGCACACGTTTACAAAGCATTACTGCCTTGACAGTCAGGGACGGCTTCTTTGGCCGTTCTGTCCTCCGGGACTTCCTTGTCTGATCTTTGTTCGCAGACCCACCACCGGGGTTGGTATTGCTGGGGTATCTATTCTAAGGTAAGGAATCTGTCACTAACGTGTCTCTTTCAGATGCACAAGTTACTAACTTGTGTAACGATATATCTGTAAGAGACAGTAGTTAGTGACAGATTCCTTACCGCCCCACCCATCCTCCCCGTTCTGCGAACTGATTTCTAGGGTTAAGGACATCCCTTTCAGGGCCCTAGTATTTTTCAGACACCTATGTCAGCTTCTTGCATGGCTCTGCGTTCCTGGCGCGGAAAGTCGTGTACAGAACTGACGTCAGCGCGCAGGGGCGGCGTCTAAGTACTGCCCGCGACGTCATCCCGGCGATCACGACGCCGACGACGGACACGGAGCCGCACGACGCCGCCTACCGACGCGCAAGGGTACTGCTACGCAAAAACTTTCCGGACCCAGCCTGACGCCTGGGGATATTCTAAGGTAAGGAATCTGTCACTAACTACTGTCTCTTACAGATATATCGTTACACAAGTTAGTAACTTGGGCATTAGTAGTGATAGATTCCTTACCGCCCCACCCATCCTCCCCGTTCTGCGAACTGATTTCTAGGGTTAAGGCCATCCCTTTCAGGGCCCTAGTTTCAATGCACCAGTGGTCAGTATCTTGCATGGCTCTGCGTTCCTGGCGCGGAAAGTCGTATACAGGACTGACGTCAGCGCACGTGGGCGGCGTCTAAGTAGTGCCCGCGACGTCATCTCGGCGACCACGACGCCAACGACGGACGCGGAGCCGCGCGACGCCACCTACCGACGCGCAGGGGTACTGCTGACGAAAACTTTCCGAATCCAGTCTGACGCCTGGGGATATTCTAAGGTAAGGAATCTATCACTACTAATGTTTCTTACAGATATATTGTTACCGAAGGTAAGTAACTTGTTCTTCAGGCGCGCTGATGTCAGTTTGTGTCTTTCCATGCCAGCCAGCGCTGATCTGGAGAAGTGTTACCCCCTCAGTCATTGTTTGACTGGATTTTTTCAACGTTTTGACGATTGTTTTTTGAGGTTTTCCTCCTGGTGTGTTAGGAAAATGTCATCTAGGAAAATGCCATCTAGGAAAACAGGATTCAAGCCCTGTAAGCCGGTCGGTCATTGGCCGATGTCGGTGACGGATCCGCACCTTGTCTGCCTGTGGTGTTTGGAGCGTGACCACGACCCAAAGTCGTGCTCCGATTGCTGCCATGAACACACAGGCTTTGAGTGAGCAGTCCCTAAAGCTCATGGCAGCCAGGCATGCGACTCCACGTAAATTGAGGTCCCGTTTGGGAGGAAGGTTCCGGGAGCGTTCGTGGAGTCCGAGGTCATTGTTCCATTCCAAGTCATCGGGAAACTCGTTAATCGAGGCAATAGAAAAAAAGAAGTTGAAGAGGTCTTCGAATTCTCCTCGTCCGTGGGCCGACTACGGAGCGTTGACGTTCGAGGCCTGGCTCTGCAGAAGAGTCTGCGCCTCAGCCAACTCCGCTCCTCCCCAATTTTCTGGGAGCCGGCGCAACCCCCGCCCAGTTTAAAGAGTTCTATGAGGCCATGGGCCTCATATTTGGGCGGCGCACCTTCGGGCCCCACGGGGTCGGAGGTGACCCGATCTAGTTCCAGGCTGGTGGCCCGCCCCAGTGGACCCCCATGGATCCATTCCTGGATCACGATCGACACTAGTTGTACCAACTCAACCTTCCCTGACGCTGGTCCTGATGCCGATGGTGCCGGTGGCACCATCCCCATTTGATCCCCGACTCTGAGACGGAGCCGAATGGGCAGCGCCCGACGCCAACTCCAGTGCCGACAGGAGCTTTGCCTACTAGATCTGAAAGAGACACGTTAGTGACAGATTCCTTACCTTAGAATATCCCCAGGCGTCACGCTGGATCCGGAAAGTTTTTTGCGTAGCAGTACCCTTGCGCGTCGGTAGGCGGCGTCGTGCGGCTCCCCGTCCGTCGTCGTCGCCGGGATGACGTCGCGGGCAGTACTTAGACGCCGCCCCTGCGCGCTGACGTCAGTTCTTCTTTTTCCGCGCCAGTAAGCGCAGATCCGGGAAGAGCAGTGCCCTAGTCACTTTTTGACTATCCTTTTTTGTGAATTTTTTCACTGTTTCTTCAACGAGTCTTCACGACTCCTAAGGTGTCGTAGGGATGCCCGGCTTTAAGCCCTGCGAGGCCTGTGGTCGCATGATGTCGATCACGGACCCGCATCTCGAGTGTCTCTTCTGTCTCGGCCGAGACCACGACACGAAGTCGTGCCCTGACTGCCGGAAACTTCATCCGAAGGCTTTGCGAGAGCGGTCTCGAAAGCTACTCGAGGTCCGGCAGTCGGCTCCACGCCGCACCAAGCCCCGGTCCCGGGAGAGGTCGAGGGGCCGGTCGTGGAGTCCCCGCCGTTCGTCGGAATCCAAGTCTTCGCGCTCCTCCGGTAAGTCGAAGCACAAGAAGTCTAAGAGGCGTCATCGCTCTAAGACTTCGCCTCGCCGGTCTCGCGACTCGGCTGAGGCCCCAGTCGGCACCGTCCCCACGGCCCCGGACATGCCTGTAGAGCCGCCCCCGAATTACCCGTTCTTTCCGGGGTCGGGGGCGACTCCGGCCGAAATACAGGAATTCCTGTCGGCCATGGCCCGCCTCTTCGGGCCTTCAGGTCCCTCCGGTGCGCCTTCGGGCCCCGCGGGCCCTGATGGGGTTGCCCCGGCGCCGCCGTCGACTCCGGTCCCGGCGCCCCCTGTCCCACCAGCCTTCATCCCGGCCTCGGCTCCGGCCCCGGCCTCGATCCCGGCTCCGGTGGTACCGCAACCCCCATCGACGCCGGTTGACCTAACCACGCCTCCGCCGACGCCGATGTCCCCGGTGCCGTTCCTGACGCCGTCCGGGGCTCCGGACGGTGTCGGTCCCTGGCTCTCTCCGGCTCCGGACATGGAGCCGGACCGACGTCGCTCGACGCCGGCTCCGGCGCCGATGAGACCTTGGGTCCCAAATGTCCCTCCTCCTCCATATTTTGCACAAGAGGAGGACCAGGAGAGCTGGGAGGGGTCTGAGGACCCTCTCACACAACAGTGTGAGTTTGACCCGGACTGG
This sequence comes from Calotriton arnoldi, assembly GCA_963921515.1. NCBI lineage: Eukaryota > Metazoa > Chordata > Amphibia > Caudata > Salamandridae > Calotriton > Calotriton arnoldi. The sequence goes on from CAWUFW010010888.1 coordinate 74,537, forward strand.
GCTGAGGAACTTGGGGATGCCAGTGGTCTAGACACCTCCCCTGACACTGGCATGCTGTCTCCTCCCGTGGCTACGGAGGAGGGGGCTAATTTTGCAACGGTGTTGCGTAGAGCAGCTGGAGCCTTACATCTCCAGTTGCCTACTGTGGCCGCCAGGACTAACCTCCTGACAGAAGTGCTTCAGCCGGCGGCTTCCTCTTCGGAGACTGTGCTGCCGTTTAATGATGCACTCACTGACGTTCTTTGGGTGCCTGGTCCAAACCCACCACAGGGGCTCCTGTGGATAGGAACGTGGCCCGACGCCATCGCCCTGCTCCGGGCGACCCCTTGTTTCTCTCCCAACATCCCACCCCTGAGAGCTTGGTTGTCCAAGCCTCTGCCTCCCAAACCGCCTTCCCTACCGCCCCTCCGGATAGGGAGTCCAAACGCCTGGACCAATTTGGGAAGAAGGCTTTTTCTTCCTCCAGTGCTGGCTTGCGGTCCGTCAACACCGCTTGCCTTTTGGGCCGATATACCCACTCCCTGTGGGATTCGGTGGCCGCTGTTTTGCCGCAGTGTTCTGAGGAGGTCCAGACACTGCTTACCCGCGCCATTGCGGAAGGGCGAGATGCGGCTAAATACACCATCCGTTGTGGCCTTGATACCGCCGACTCGCTGGGCAGATCGCTTGCGACGACGGTAGCGCTACGTCGCCACGCCTGGCTGAGAACAACTGGTTTCTCGGGTGATGTCCAGAATACACTCATGGACATGCCCTTTGATGGAGTCGGTCTTTTTGGTTCAAAGGCAGACCATGCGCTGGAGCGGTTTAAGGACTCAGGGGCTACGGCCAAGTCCCTGGGCCTTTCTGTTGTACGCCCTCCGCTCACCTCTGCTTTTCGCCCCTTTCGTGGCCACGGAAGGGGCGCCCAGTCACTACAGCTGCCCAGCCACCGGCCCGCGCAGCAAGCGTCTACGCGTGGCCGAGGACGTGGATACCGCCGTGGCGGTTCGGGCAACCAGCGTGCGGGTCAGGCCACCACCTCCAACCCGTCGGCGGCCTCCAAGCCCTCCTAGTCCCTCCTTTCCGGTGCACAGCACGCCAGTAGGGGGCAGGGTCCGCCATCACCTTCACCACTGGCGTCCCATCACCTCGGACAGGTGGGTCTTGGACATTGTCCGAAGGGGCTACTCCCTCCCCTTCGAGACCACCCCCCCAGCCATGCCACCTCAATTCCACCGCATGTCAGGGGATCACTTGGTACTTCTGCAGAAGGAAGTCACAGCCCTCTTGGCCAAGAGGGCCATCGAGCATGTTCCGACCCCAGAAGTAGGGAGTTGTTGCTACTCCCACTACTTCCTGGTGCCCAAAAAGGACAAGGAGGACATGCGTCCTATCTTGGACCTCCGGAACGTCAATCGCTTCCTCCGGAAGGAGAAGTTCAAGATGCTCACCCTAGCTCAGGTCTTGACTGCCCTCGACCCTGGAGACTGGTTGGTAGCGTTGGACTTGCAGGACGCTTATTTTCACATCCTCGTCCTGCCGGCCCACCGGCGTTACCTGCGGTTCACGGTAGGCCTCGAGCATTTTCAGTTCACCGTGCTCCCCTTTGGCCTTACAAGTGCCCCTCGGGTGTTCACGAAAGTGATGGCGGTGGTCGCAGCTCATCTGCGCCGGGCAGGGGTTCCAGTCTTCCCCTACCTCGACGACTGGTTGCTGAAGGCGGGCTCGTCCCAGGCAGTCGTCTCCCACCTCCAGACTACGGCCGAACTCCTGCACTCGCTGGGGTTCTCCATCAATGTGCCGAAGTCGCATCTGATTCCTTCTCCACAGCTCCTTTTCATCGGAGCAGTTTTGGACACGACGCAGTTTCGGGCCTATCCTCCCGAACGGCGAGTCCGGGATATTCGGGCTATGATTCCGATCTTTTGGCCTTTATCCTGGGTTTCGGTACAGATGACCCTGAGGCTGCTGGGCCTCATGGCCTCCTGCATCCTGCTGGTCAATCATGCCAGATGGCATATGCGGGCTCTGCAGTGGGACCTGAAGTTCCAGTGGGCGCAGCACCAGGGCAACCTGTCCGATCACGTCCAGATCTCGGAGGGGACTGCACTACAGTTGCAGTGGTGGCTCTCGAACCGGCAATGGGTCATGGGCAGATCCCTCTCCCTTCCCCAGCCAGAGCACACAGTTGTGACGGACGCGTCCCTTCTGGGATGGGGCGGTCACATGGGAGAGGCGGAGATCAGAGGCCTCTGGTCTCGGGCGGAGTCCCGGCTCCATATCAACCTTCTGGAGCTCCGGGCGATCCGACTTGCACTCAAGGCATTCCTTCCCTCTGTCAAAGGGAAGGTAGTGCAGGTGTTCACAGACAACACCACCGCCATGTGGTATTGCAACAAACAAGGCGGGGTGGGGTCGTGGACCCTTTGTCAGGAGGCTCTGCGCCTCTGAACATGGCTGGAACATCAGGGCATGTTCCTGATATTTCAACCCCTGGCAGGTTCCCTGAACGCCAGGGCGGACGAACTCAGCCGCAGGTGCATGATGGATCACGAATGGCGTCTTCACTCGGAAGTGGCGCAAGGACTCTTTCTACAGTGGGGAGAGCCTTGGTTAGATCTATTCGCCACGGAAGAGAACGCGCAATGTCATCAGTTCTGCGCGTTGGAATTTCCAAGGCGGCACTCGCTCGGCGACGCTTTTCGTCGCGAGTGGAGTTGCGGTCTGTTGTACGCCTTTCCGCCTATACCACTTCTACCCAGAGTGTTGAAGAAGATTCGGCACGACCGGGCCCAAGTCATTCTTGTGGCTCCGGACTGGGCTCGAAGAGTTTGGTATCCCGAGCTACTCAGTATGAGCGTAGGTCCCCCGATCCGTCTGCCTCTTCGGGAGGATCTTCTGTCGCAGCAGCAGGGGACGGTCCTCCACCCGAACCTGTCCAGCCTCCACCTGCTTGCGTGGAGATTGAGCGGCGGCAGTTGATTCCTTTCGACTTGCCTCCCGAAGTTTGTGATGTGATTCTGGCAGCCAGGCGTCCCTCCACTAAGGTGGTATACGCCTGCAGGTGGAACAAGTTTGTGGCATGGTGCACAGCAAAGGCTGTGAATCCCCTTTCTGCCCCTCTCTCTGAGGTTCTCCTGTTCCTTCTTTCCCTGGCCCAACAGGGTTCTGCCCTGGGTACCATCAAGGGCTATCTTTGTGCCCTCTCGGCCTTCCTCAGGCTTCCTGATCAGCCCTCCCTTTTCAAGTCCCCTGTTGTTAACAGGTTTCTAAAAGGCATTACACACCTCTTCCCTCCTGTTCCGTTTGTGATGCCTCAGTGGGACTTGAACTTGGTTCTTACCTTTCTTATGTGCGCTCCCTTTGAGCCTTTACATAACTGTCCTCTTCGTCTTCTGACTCTGAAGACTGCCTTTCTGGTGGCCATCACCTCCGCTCGGCGGGTGAGTGAGCTCCAGGCTCTATCATGTAAACCTCCCTTTCTGTCTGTCCATCCAGACAAGGTTGTTCTTAGGACGCGTCCGTCCTTCTTGCCAAAGGTGGTTACTGCCTTCCACATTGGGCAGACCATCACTTTGCCCACCTTCTTTCCGCCTCCGCATCCTTCCAGAGAGGAAGAGAGGCTCCACAGTCTGGACCCAAAACGTGCGCTTTCCTTTTACATCGACCGCACACGCCATTTCCGGGTGGATGACCAGCTCTTTGTTGGCTACGTGGGCGCCAAAAAGGTCGGGCGGTGCACAAGAGAACCATCTCCCGCCGGGTAACCTTGTGTATCAAAGCCTGCTATTCTTTGGCTAAGAAGGAGCCTCCTGTTGGGCTGCGTGCCCATTCCACCAGGGCAACGGCTGCTACCACGGCTTTGGGCCGCGGTGTTCCGCTGCTGGATATCTGTCAGGCAACTACGTGGGCCTCGCTGCACACGTTTACAAAGCATTACTGCCTTGACAGTCAGGTCCGGAGGGACGGCTTCTTTGGCCGTTCTGTCCTCCAGGACTTTCTTGTCTGATCTTTGTTCGCAGACCCACCACCGGGGTTGGTATTGCTGGGGTATCTATTCTAAGGTAAGGAATCTGTCACTAACGTGTCTCTTTCAGATGCACAAGTTACTAACTTGTGTAACGATATATCTGTAAGAGACAGTAGTTAGTGACAGATTCCTTACCGCCCCACCCATCCTCCCCGTTCTGCGAACTCATTTCTAGGGTTAAGGACATCCCTTTCAGGGCCCTAGTATTTTTCAGACACCTATGTCAGCTTCTTGCATGGCTCTGCGTTCCTGGCGCGGAAAGTCGTGTACAGAACTGACGTCAGCGTGCAGGGGCGGCGTCTAAGTACTGCCCGCGACGTCATCCCGGCGACCACGACGCCGACGACGGACGCGGAGTCGCACGATGCCGCCTACCGACGCGCAAGGGTACTGCTACGCAAAAACTTTTCCGGATCCAGCCTGACGCCTGGGGATATTCTAAGGTAAGGAATCTGTCACTAACTACTGTCTCTTACAGATATATCGTTACACTATTTAGTAACTTGTGCATTGGGGCCTGAGCCCTATTCCCTTGGGCTAGAACTCGGGGAAGAATGGGGAATCTCCACATCTGAACCACTACTCCCTTTCAATGACGCCTTCACTGATATCCTTTTGGGGACCTGGTCCAAACCTAACACAGGGGCTCCTGTGAATAGAATGATTTCCCACCGCCCCGCTGCCGGGAACCCAAACTTCCTCACCCAGCACCCTACCCCAGAGAGCTTGGTGGTCCAGGCCTCAACGTCCCACAGCGCATTCCCTACCGCTCCCTCAGATAGGGAATCCAAGAGGCTGAACTCCTTGGGTAAAAAGACGTTTTTTTTCACCAGCCTGGCATTTTGGTCCGGAAACACTGCATGCTTATTGGGCCGTTACTTCCACACTCTGGTTGTGCAAGTGCTACCACAGGTCCCAAAGGAGGCCCAGGCCGTACTCTCTCAGGTTGATGCCGACTGGAGAGATGCAGCAAAGTTCACAATACAATGCGGATTTGACACAACTGACTCACTGGGCAGAGCGCTTTCATCTACGGTTGCCCTGAGGCGCCATGCCTGGTTGAGGATGACTTGCTTTTGGGAGATATCCAGGCTTCACTTATCGACATGCCCTGCGATGGCACCTGTTTCTTCAGAGACGAGGCGGATTCGGCGCTGAAGCGATAGTCGGGCTATGGTCAAGTCCTTGGGCCTTTCTATGGCACCACATCACCCCCCTATTCCGCCTTTCGCTTCCTTTTTTTTTTTTTTAAGTATGTGTTTATTTTTTCCAGTTTCACATTTGTTAAATGCATAGAAAATGTTATGTTGTATAACATTCACAAACATGCAACAAAGTTTATAGCCATTCCACCCTTTCCCAGTGCAGTTTCTAGTAATACATTCCCATCTTCTTAAGGCCCCCTGTACCACAGGTCGTATGCGGCACGCGGTCAGTATAGGAGGTTCCTTTGTTCTTATACTCCAGACCTTTCATAGGTGAAACACATCCCTCCTAATCAGAGCCTGAATTCCCTGAATCCTGCCCTCTCCGTGCTGCTTCAAACTCCTCTATGGACTCTCTCCATGTCGTCAAATCTTCATCTGCATGTTCATCTACCCTACACCGCGTAGCCTGACCTCTTCTGCCACTGCCCATTCTTTCACATCTTTACTCCACCTTTGTAGATTGGGTCACCCAGTACCCATCCAAGTCATAGCTACTCGTCTTTTCGCTAGTAATAGCATCAGTTGTATGAATCGCCATTGCATTTTCCTTCCCTTGCGTTGTTTAAGTATACCCAGTAGACAAGCAGTAGGTTCTGGCCTTAGTGTCACTCCCCCACTCTCTGTAATGTCTCAACCACCTGGCCCCAGTAAATGTTTACTGCGGGACATTCCCAAGCCAGGTGTAGAAATGTTGCTGGAGCTGTTTGTCATCGTGGACATGTATTCCGGTTTTGTGGGGTCTATACGGTGTAGCAGCACCGGGGTGACATACGTGCGGTGTAGAAAATTGAAGTGGGCTATTTTAAATTGTGCGTTACATGAGCCCTTTTTACTAGTTTGCAGGCCTCCTTCCACCCTGTATCCATCATTGGGCCCCCAGGTCTTCCTCCCAGGCTACTCTCGCTCTTGGTCTGGGCGTGTCCATAATCATAGCGTTGTACTAGTGGGATATCAAGTGTATTCCCCCAAAACTCCAGTAGCGTCCTGAGCAGGGCTGAGGATTCTGGGGCAGCCGGGCACGTAGGCCAGATGTCCCGAACTATATTAACAATGCTTGCGTAGAGAAGGAATTGGCCCTGTCGTACCCCGAAGCTTTCCTGCGCCGCCTTGAAGGAAATCAGCGTATTGTATGGGAAAAGGTCTGCTAACGTCAGGCATCCCCAAATCTTTTGCATCCACCTCAGACGCCAGGTGAAGAAACGGTGGGAGGTCCCAAACATGAACTCTCTGGCAAAGGGGCGCGTCTCGGAACCATATGCACTGCTCTTTCCCAGAGTGCTCCCTCCCCTATGTAATAGCTGGGGCAAGGGTCTTTCCCTCGCGTCATCCGTCACTTCTTTCTCCCACTTGTTCTCCTCAGTCAGCCAGTGTGCTGCATGTTGGAGCTGGGATGCTATGTAATAGAGTTCCATATTGGGAAGCGCCAACCCTCCCTCTTCCTGTGGCAATTGCAGTACCTCTCTGCTCACTTTGTTTCTGCCGTCCGCCCGTACCAATTTTATTAGCAGGGAATGTAGTCTTTTAAACACTGGCCGTGTCCAGTGAATGCTGAAGGGCATAAAGGCATCGGGGCAGAAACACCATTTTGGCTACCGCTACCCGCCCCATAAGGGACAAAGGGAGTGCGTTCCAGAAGGTGACAGACCGGGTCAATCCCTCTGTCACTCTGTCTATATTGCATTGCTTCCGTGTCTGAGCGGTATGCGTGACTATGATGCCCAGATACCCGAACTGGCCCGTTTCCCAACGTAATGGCATCGGGGAAGCTCGAAGGAGTCCCGATGGCGCAGGGCACCAAGCGGAAATATCAAGGACTTGGCCATGTTAATACGTAGACCGGAGATGTCCCCGAAGGTTTTAAAGTGCTCCAACAAGTGTGGTAGCGTAACTGCCGGCGCCGTCAGGTAAAACAAAGTGTTGTCAGAGTATAGAGAAACCAGATGCTCTTCCCCCCCAATTCGTATCTCGTAGCAACCCATTTCCTTCCTAACTCTGATGGCCAGTGGTTCCAGTGCCAGCGCAAACAGCAGGGGCGACAATGGGCACCCCTGTCTGGTGCCTCTATGCACCCCAAAGGGTGCAGAGATTAATCTCCCCAGCCTGATCCTGGCGGAAGGTTCGGTTTAAAGGAGTTTTACCCATGTCGGAAATTGGGGTCCAAACCCCATTTTCGCCAGACCTGCCTGGAGATAACACCTATTTACTGTGTCAAACGCCTTAGCTATGTCAATGGATACCAAGGCGAGATCCTGATCACTGTCTTCCACTTCATGAATGACATGCATGAGCCTCCTAATGTTCATCGTGGTATTTCTACCAGGTATGAACCCGCATTGGTCTGGGAGTCCCATCTCCGGACCTAGCCTCTGGGCCAACGTCCTGCACAAAATTTTCATGTCTAGGTTTATCATTGTGATTGGGCAGTAAGAGGCCGGGTCCGAAGGTTCCGCACCTGGCTTTGGAATCATTGCTATAATTCCCTCTCGCAATGTGGTGGGAAGGGCCTTTCTTACTAGGGCCTCTTCATAAACCTCATAGAGGCGAGATGCCACAACCGCCGATAAAATTCCGCAGTGAATCTGTCGCTCCCTGGCGCCTTCCCAGATGGGAGCGAATTAACGGCCATCTGTATTTTGTCCACTAGCAGAGGTTCATCCAGGGTTCGTTTCCCCTCCTCCCCCAGTTGTGGGATTAAGAGATCTCTGAAGTACTCGTCTAGTTGTTCTGGGGTAGGATCTCCCGGTGTTGGGTATGCCTGTTCGAGATGACCCCTAAACACTTCCACTATATCACACTGGGTGCATGCTTCACCTCCTCTGGGATTCACAAGATGGAGCACCTCTGTGCGTGGTGTCTCTCGCTTTAGAATCCAGGCTAGGAGCTGTCCCGATTTATCCCCCTGTCGATGTAATAGCTTACGGTATGATGTTAGTGTGTATTTTTCTAATCTGTCACGTGCTTCCGTAACCTGTTTTAGTCATTCAGTTTCAGTTTCCTGTCTCTCTTTGTCCCCCATCTCTCCCTGTTGGGCTGCTAAGTCACACTCCTTCTGAATGCGCCGCACTCCACATGTGAGACTCACGCATTGGCCCCTAAGCACAGTCTTAAGCGCTTCCAATTCTGACGCTCGGCTTCCTGCCGTATTCCAGTTTAATTCAAGGTAATCCCCCAGTGCTTTGGCAATATTGTCTTTCCCCACTGGATCCTGCAATATTTCCGAGGGGAACCTCCATGAATAGAGGCTTCTGATCCCGCTCCCCCACTTAAAATTGCATACCACCGGTGGGGGGGTCAGACAATTATCTTGGCAGGTGTGTGACCCCTTGCACCTTCATAGCTGTATGCTCAGGTGCCAGGACCCTGTCTAGCCTGCTGTAGGTTCCATGTGTGGCGGAGTAGCACGTGTACTCTTGTTTCCCGGGGTGTGTAAGCCCCCTTTGCGACATCACTTCTGACAAGCTCTGTCATTCTTGGCTTAGTGTACTGACGGAGCTGGCAGCGATCCAGTCTCCCATCCATCACGCAATTGAAGTCCCCCACCCAAAAGGTATCTATTCCCACTGTAGGGGACATTACATCTCTCAATGTAGTATAAAAGTTTGCATCATCTATAATCGGGACATAGGAGTTCAGGGTTACGAACTCCCGCCCATCAAGTGTGCCTTGAATAAGTGTGTATCTGCCCTCCACGTCAGCTTCCATATATTTCATCGCAAATGAAACCCCCTAGAGAAGGATGAGTAAGTGGTGTGGTATGACTGTCCTCTCCATTTCTTCGCTAGTTTTGCTGCTTCAGCGTCTGTCAGATGCGTTTCCTGGAGACATGCTATACCGGTATTGTGTCTTTTGAGGAATGACAAGACCCTGTATCTCTTTCTGGCTGTGCCAAGTCTCCATACATTCCAAGTAGTCAGTTTGTATTTGTTAGAGACCTCCATTATGTACTGTAGTGTGTTTTTTGGTCCTCGCACAATGCCGGGCAGAAAGATGGATATTTCCCTTCAAGATCAACTCATCAACCATGTAAATATAACCAATTAATTTTGAACTCACTGTTCCCCTCCCTCCCACGGACAGCCATAGGAACAACATCAGCCTACGGAAGCCCACCTGCTGTTGTGTGAAGACTAGCACAACTTCCCCGGTGGCCATACCTGGAATGGCAACAACAAATAAAAAAAATCCCTCGAACTGTGCTCTCTCCCGTCCCCCCGGGTCCCTAGCAGATCCCCCATTCGTGTTTTCTCCTTTGCTTGTGAACCTTCGTCTAATCAACCCCACCCCTCATTGCAAATGAGGACCTCCCCTTGTCCCCTCATTCAATATAATTACAGTGCAAATGTAGGAAGCATATGTATCAATCGCTCAATGTCTCGATTTTCAGAGTACCCCCTTCCCCGGTTTACCAGACCTTTCTCTACATCGTCATGGTTCTCTTTTTAACCCTTCTTCGCTTACCCCCGTCGTTCATAACTGTATCTGAAAGAGACACGTTAGTGACAGATTCCTTACCTTAGAATATCCCCAGGCGTCAGGCTGGATCCGGAAAGTTTTTGCGTAGCTGTACCCTTGCGCGTCGGTAGGCGGCGTCGTGCGGCTCCGCGTCCGTCGTAGGCGGCGTGATCGCCGGGATGACGTCGCGGGCAGTACTTAGACGCCGCCCCTGCGCGCTGACGTCAGTTCTTCTTTTCCGCGCCAGTAAGCGCAGATCCGGGAAGCGCAGTGCCCTAGTCAATTTTTGACTAACTTTTTGTGAATTTTTTCACTGTTTCTTTCGAGTCTTCATCGACTCCTAGGTGTCAGTAGGGATGCCCGGCTTCAAGCCATGCGACGCCTGTGGTCGCATGATGTCGATCACAGACCCGCATCTGGAGTGTCTCTTCTGTCTCGGCCGAGACCACGACACGAAGTCGTGCCCTGACTGCCGGAAACTTCACCCGAAGGCTTTGCGAGAGCGGTCTCGAAAGCTGCTCGAGGTCCGGCAGTCGGCTCCGCGCCGCACCAAGCCCCGGTCCCGGGAGAGGTTGAGGGGCCGGTTGCGGAGTCCCCGCCGGTCGTCGGAGTCCAAGTCTTCACGCTCCTCGGGTAAGTCGAAGCACAAAAAGTCGAAGAAGCGTCATCGCTCTAAGACTTCGCCTCGCCGGTCTCGCGACTCGGCTGAGGCCCCAGTCGGCACCGTCCCCGCGGCCCCGGACGTGCCTACGGAGCCGCCCCCACATTACCCGTCCTTTCCGGGTTCGGGGGCGACTCCGGCTGAAATACAGGAATTCCTGTCGGCCATGGCCCGCCTCTTCGGGCCTCAAGGTCCCTCCGGTGCGCCTTCGGGCCCCGCGGGCCCTGATGGGGTTGCTCCGGCGTCGCCGACGACTCCGGTCTCGGCGCCGCCTGTCCCACCAGCCTTCATCCCGGCCTCGGCTCCGGCCCCGGCCTCGATCCCGGCTCCGGTGGTGCCGCGACCCCCATCGACGCCGGTTGACCTAACCACGCCTCCGCCGACGCCGATATCCCCGGTGCCGTTCCTGACGCCGTCCGGGGCTCCGGACGGCGTCGGTCCCCGGCTCTCTCCGGCTCTGGACATGGAGCCGGACCGACGCCGCTCGACGCCGGCTCCGGCGCCGATGAGACCTTGGATCCCAAATGTCCCTCCTCCTCCATATTTTGAACCTGAGGAGGACCAAGAGAGCTGGGAGGGGTCCGAAGACCCTCTCACACAACAGTGTGAGTATGATCAGGACTGGGCTGAGGAACTTGGGGATGCCAGTGGTCTAGACACCTCCCCTGACACTGGCATGCTGTCTCCTCCCGTGGCTACGGAGGAGGGAGCTAATTTCGCAACGGTGTTGCGTAGAGCAGCTGGAGCCTTACATCTCCAATTGCCTACTGTGGCTGTCAGGACTAATCTCCTGACGGAAGTGCTTCAGCCGGCAGCTTCCTCCTCGGAGACTGTGCTGCCGTTTAATGATGCACTCACTGACGTTCTTTTGGGCGCCTGGTCCAAGCCCACCACAGGGGCTCCTGTGGATAGGAACGTGGCCCGACGCCATCGCCCTGCTCCGGGCGACCCCTTGTTTCTCTCCCAACATCCCACCCCCGAGAGCTTGGTTGTCCAAGCCTCTGCCTCCCAAACCGCCTTCCCTACCGCCCTCCGGATAGGGAATCCAAACGCCTGGACCAATTTGGGAAGAAGGCTTTTTCTTCCTCCAGTGCTGGCTTGCGGTCCGTCAACACCGCTTGCCTTTTGGGCCGATATACCCACTCCCTGTGGGATTCGGTGGCGGCTGTTTTGCTGCAGTGTTCTGAGGAGGTCCAGACACTGCTTACCCGCGCCATTGCGGAAGGAAGAGATGCGGCTAAATACACCATACGTTGTGGCCTTGATACCGCCGACTCGCTGGGCAGATCGCTTGCAACGACGGTGGCGCTACGTCGCCACGCCTGGCTGAGAACAACTGGTTTCTCGGGTGATGTCCAGAATACACTCATGGACATGCCCTTTGATGGAGTCGGTCTTTTTGGTTCAAAAGCAGACCATGCGCTGGAGCGTTTTAAGGACTCACGGGCTACTGCCAAGTCCCTGGGCCTTTCTGTTGTACGCCCTCCGCTCACCTCTGCTTTTCGCCCCTTTCGTGGCCACGGAAGGGGCGCCCAGTCACGTCAGCTGCCCAGCCACCGGCCCGCGCAGCAAGCGTCATCGCGTGGCCGAGGACGTGGATACCGCCGTGGCGGTTCGGGCAACCAGCGTGCGGGTCAGGCCACTACCTCCAACCCGTCCGCGGCCTCCAAGCCCTCCTAGTCCTTTCTTTCAGGTGCACAGCACGCCAGTAGGGGGCAGGGTCCGCCATCACCTTCACCACTGGCGTCCCATCACCTCGGACAGGTGGGTCTTGGACATTGTCCGAAGGGGCTACTCCCTCCCCTTCGAGACCACCCCCCAGCCATGCCACCTCAATTCCACCGCATGTCAGGGGATCACTTGGTGCTTCTGCAGAAGGAAGTCACGGCCCTCTTGGCCAAGAGGGCCATCGAGCATGTTCCGACCCCAAAAGTAGGGCGTGGTTTCTACTTTCTGGTGCCCAAGAAGGACAAGGAGGACATGCGTCCTATCTTGGACCTCCGGAACGTCAATCGCTTCCTCCGGAAGGAGAAGTTCAAGATGCTCACCCTAGCTCAGGTCTTGACTGCCCTCAACCCTGGAGACTGGTTGGTAGCGTTGGACTTGCAGGACGCTTATTTCCACATCCCCGTCCTGCCGGCCCACCGGCGTTACCTACGGTTCACGGTAGGCCTCGAGCATTTTCAGTTCACCGTGCTCCCCTTTGGCCTTACAAGTGCCCCTTGGGTGTTCACGAAAGTGATGGCGGTGGTCGCAGCTCATCTGCGCCGGGCAGGGGTTCCAGTCTTCCCCTACCTCGACGACTGGCTGCTGAAGGCGGGCTCGTCCCAGGCAGTCGTCTCCCACCTCCAGACTACGGCCGAACTCCTGCACTCGCTGGGGTTCTCCATCAATGTGCCAAAGTCGCATCTGATTCCTTCTCCACAGCTCCTTTTCATCGGAGCAGTTCTGGACACGACGCAGTTTCGGGCCTATCCTCCCGAACGGCGAGTCCGGGATATTCAGGCTATGATTCCAATCTTTCAGCCTTTATCCTGGGTTTCGGTACGGATGACCCTGAGGCTGCTGGGCCTCATGGCCTCCTGCATCCTGCTAGTCGATCATGCCAGATGGCATATGCGGGCTCTGCAGTGGGACCTGAAGTTCCAGTGGGCGCAGCACCAGGGCAACCTGTCCGATCACGTCCAGATCTCGGAGGGGGCTGCAAAACAGTTGCAGTGGTGGCTCTCGAACCGGCAATGGGTCATGGGCAGATCCCTCTCCCTTCCCCAGCCAGAGCACACAGTTGTGACGGACGCGTCCCTTCTGGGATGGGGCGGTCACATGGGAGAGGCGGAGATCAGAGGCCTCTGGTCTCCGGGCGGAGTCCCGGCTCCATATCAACCTTCTGGAGCTCCGGGCGATCCGACTTGCACTCAAGGCATTCCTTCCTCTGTCAAAGGGAAGGTAGTGCAGGTGTTCACAGACAACACCACCGCCATGTGGTATTGCAACAAACAAGGCGGGGTGGGGTCGTGGACCCTTTGTCAGGAGGCTCTGCGCCTCTGAACATGGCTGGAACATCAGGGCATGTTCCTGATATTTCAACCCCTGGCAGGTTCCCTGAACGCCAGGGCGGACGAACTCAGCCGCAGGTGCATGATGGATCACGAATGGCGTCTTCACTCGGAAGTGGCGCAAGGACTCTTTCTACAGTGGGGAGAGCCTTGGTTAGATCTATTCGCCACGGAAGAGAACGCGCAATGTCATCAGTTCTGCGCGTTGGAATTTCCAAGGCGGCACTCGCTCGGCGACGCTTTTCGTCGCGAGTGGAGTTGCGGTCTGTTGTACGCCTTTCCGCCTATACCACTTCTACCCAGAGTGTTGAAGAAGATTCGGCACGACCGGGCCCAAGTCATTCTTGTGGCTCCGGACTGGGCTCGAAGAGTTTGGTATCCCGAGCTACTCAGTATGAGCGTAGATCCCCCGATCCGTCTGCCTCTTCGGGAGGATCTTCTGTCGCAGCAGCAGGGGACGGTCCTCCACCCGAACCTGTCCAGCCTCCACCTGCTTGCGTGGAGATTGAGCGGCGGCAGTTGATTCCTTTCGACTTGCCTCCCGAAGTTTGTGATGTGATTCTGGCAGCCAGGCGTCCCTCCACTAAGGTGGTATACGCCTGCAGGTGGAACAAGTTTGTGGCATGGTGCACAGCAAAGGCTGTGAATCCCCTTTCTGCCCCTCTCTCTGAGGTTCTCCTGTTCCTTCTTTCCCTGGCCCAACAGGGTTCTGCCCTGGGTACCATCAAGGGCTATCTTTGTGCCCTCTCGGCCTTCCTCAGGCTTCCTGATCAGCCCTCCCTTTTCAAGTCCCCTGTTGTTAACAGGTTTCTAAAAGGCATTACACACCTCTTCCCTCCTGTTCCGTTTGTGATGCCTCAGTGGGACTTGAACTTGGTTCTTACCTTTCTTATGTGCGCTCCCTTTGAGCCTTTACATAACTGTCCTCTTCGTCTTCTGACTCTGAAGACTGCCTTTCTGGTGGCCATCACCTCCGCTCGGCGGGTGAGTGAGCTCCAGGCTCTATCATGTAAACCTCCCTTTCTGTCTGTCCATCCAGACAAGGTTGTTCTTAGGACGCGTCCGTCCTTCTTGCCAAAGGTGGTTACTGCCTTCCACATTGGGCAGACCATCACTTTGCCCACCTTCTTTCCGCCTCCGCATCCTTCCAGAGAGGAAGAGAGGCTCCACAGTCTGGACCCAAAACGTGCGCTTTCCTTTTACATCGACCGCACACGCCATTTCCGGGTGGATGACCAGCTCTTTGTTGGCTACGTGGGCGCCAAAAAGGTCGGGCGGTGCACAAGAGAACCATCTCCCGCCGGGTAACCTTGTGTATCAAAGCCTGCTATTCTTTGGCTAAGAAGGAGCCTCCTGTTGGGCTGCGTGCCCATTCCACCAGGGCAACGGCTGCTACCACGGCTTTGGGCCGCGGTGTTCCGCTGCTGGATATCTGTCAGGCAACTACGTGGGCCTCGCTGCACACGTTTACAAAGCATTACTGCCTTGACAGTCAGGTCCGGAGGGACGGCTTCTTTGGCCGTTCTGTCCTCCAGGACTTTCTTGTCTGATCTTTGTTCGCAGACCCACCACCGGGGTTGGTATTGCTGGGGTATCTATTCTAAGGTAAGGAATCTGTCACTAACGTGTCTCTTTCAGATGCACAAGTTACTAACTTGTGTAACGATATATCTGTAAGAGACAGTAGTTAGTGACAGATTCCTTACCGCCCCACCCATCCTCCCCGTTCTGCGAACTCATTTCTAGGGTTAAGGACATCCCTTTCAGGGCCCTAGTATTTTTCAGACACCTATGTCAGCTTCTTGCATGGCTCTGCGTTCCTGGCGCGGAAAGTCGTGTACAGAACTGACGTCAGCGTGCAGGGGCGGCGTCTAAGTACTGCCCGCGACGTCATCCCGGCGACCACGACGCCGACGACGGACGCGGAGTCGCACGATGCCGCCTACCGACGCGCAAGGGTACTGCTACGCAAAAACTTTTCCGGATCCAGCCTGACGCCTGGGGATATTCTAAGGTAAGGAATCTGTCACTAACTACTGTCTCTTACAGATATATCGTTACACTATTTAGTAACTTGTGCATTGGGGCCTGAGCCCTATTCCCTTGGGCTAGAACTCGGGGAAGAATGGGGAATCTCCACATCTGAACCACTACTCCCTTTCAATGACGCCTTCACTGATATCCTTTTGGGGACCTGGTCCAAACCTAACACAGGGGCTCCTGTGAATAGAATGATTTCCCACCGCCCCGCTGCCGGGAACCCAAACTTCCTCACCCAGCACCCTACCCCAGAGAGCTTGGTGGTCCAGGCCTCAACGTCCCACAGCGCATTCCCTACCGCTCCCTCAGATAGGGAATCCAAGAGGCTGAACTCCTTGGGTAAAAAGACGTTTTTTCACCAGCCTGGCATTTTGGTCCGGAAACACTGCATGCTTATTGGGCCGTTACTTCCACACTCTGGTTGTGCAAGTGCTACCACAGGTCCCAAAGGAGGCCCAGGCCGTACTCTCTCAGGTTGATGCCGACTGGAGAGATGCAGCAAAGTTCACAATACAATGCGGATTTGACACAACTGACTCACTGGGCAGAGCGCTTTCATCTACGGTTGCCCTGAGGCGCCATGCCTGGTTGAGGATGACTTGCTTTTTGGGAGATATCCAGGCTTCACTTATCGACATGCCCTGCGATGGCACCTGTTTCTTCAGAGACGAGGCGGATTCGGCGCTGAAGCGATAGTCGGGCTATGGTCAAGTCCTTGGGCCTTTCTATGGCACCACATCACCCCCCTATTCCGCCTTTCGCTTCCTTTTTTTTTTTTTAAGTATGTGTTTATTTTTTCCAGTTTCACATTTGTTAAATGCATAGAAAATGTTATGTTGTATAACATTCACAAACATGCAACAAAGTTTATAGCCATTCCACCCTTTCCCAGTGCAGTTTCTAGTAATACATTCCCATCTTCTTAAGGCCCCCTGTACCACAGGTCGTATGCGGCACGCGGTCAGTATAGGAGGTTCCTTTGTTCTTATACTCCAGACCTTTCATAGGTGAAACACATCCCTCCTAATCAGAGCCTGAATTCCCTGAATCCTGCCCTCTCCGTGCTGCTTCAAACTCCTCTATGGACTCTCTCCATGTCGTCAAATCTTCATCTGCATGTTCATCTACCCTACACCGCGTAGCCTGACCTCTTCTGCCACTGCCCATTCTTTCACATCTTTACTCCACCTTTGTAGATTGGGTCACCCAGTACCCATCCAAGTCATAGCTACTCGTCTTTTCGCTAGTAATAGCATCAGTTGTATGAATCGCCATTGCATTTTCCTTCCCTTGCGTTGTTTAAGTATACCCAGTAGACAAGCAGTAGGTTCTGGCCTTAGTGTCACTCCCCCCACTCTCTGTAATGTCTCAACCACCTGGCCCCAGTAAATGTTTACTGCGGGACATTCCCAAGCCAGGTGTAGAAATGTTGCTGGAGCTGTTTGTCATCGTGGACATGTATTCCGGTTTTGTGGGGTCTATACGGTGTAGCAGCACCGGGGTGACATACGTGCGGTGTAGAAAATTGAAGTGGGCTATTTTAAATTGTGCGTTACATGAGCCCTTTTTACTAGTTTGCAGGCCTCCTTCCACCCTGTATCCATCATTGGGCCCCCAGGTCTTCCTCCCAGGCTACTCTCGCTCTTGGTCTGGGCGTGTCCATAATCATAGCGTTGTACTAGTGGGATATCAAGTGTATTCCCCCAAAACTCCAGTAGCGTCCTGAGCAGGGCTGAGGATTCTGGGGCAGCCGGGCACGTAGGCCAGATGTCCCGAACTATATTAACAATGCTTGCGTAGAGAAGGAATTGGCCCTGTCGTACCTCGAAGCTTTCCTGCGCCGCCTTGAAGGAAATCAGCGTATTGTATGGGAAAAGGTCTGCTAACGTCAGGCATCCCCAAATCTTTTGCATCCACCTCAGACGCCAGGTGAAGAAACGGTGGGAGGTCCCAAACATGAACTCTCTGGCAAAGGGGCGCGTCTCGGAACCATATGCACTGCTCTTTCCCAGAGTGCTCCCTCCCCTATGTAATAGCTGGGGCAAGGGTCTTTCCCTCGCGTCATCCGTCACTTCTTTCTCCCACTTGTTCTCCTCAGTCAGCCAGTGTGCTGCATGTTGGAGCTGGGATGCTATGTAATAGAGTTCCATATTGGGAAGCGCCAACCCTCCCTCTTCCTGTGGCAATTGCAGTACCTCTCTGCTCACTTTGTTTCTGCCGTCCGCCCGTACCAATTTTATTAGCAGGGAATGTAGTCTTTTAAACACTGGCCGTGTCCAGTGAATGCTGAAGGGCATAAAGGCATCGGGGCAGAAACACCATTTTGGCTACCGCTACCCGCCCCATAAGGGACAAAGGGAGTGCGTTCCAGAAGGTGACAGACCGGGTCAATCCCTCTGTCACTCTGTCTATATTGCATTGCTTCCGTGTCTGAGCGGTATGCGTGACTATGATGCCCAGATACCCGAACTGGCCCGTTTCCCAACGTAATGGCATCGGGGGAAGCTCGAAGGAGTCCCGATGGCGCAGGGCACCAAGCGGAAATATCAAGGACTTGGCCATGTTAATACGTAGACCGGAGATGTCCCCGAAGGTTTTAAAGTGCTCCAACAAGTGTGGTAGCGTAACTGCCGGCGCCGTCAGGTAAAACAAAGTGTTGTCAGAGTATAGAGAAACCAGATGCTCTTCCCCCCCAATTCGTATCTCGTAGCAACCCATTTCCTTCCTAACTCTGATGGCCAGTGGTTCCAGTGCCAGCGCAAACAGCAGGGGCGACAATGGGCACCCCTGTCTGGTGCCTCTATGCACCCCAAAGGGTGCAGAGATTAATCTCCCCAGCCTGATCCTGGCGGAAGGTTCGGTTTAAAGGAGTTTTACCCATGTCGGAAATTGGGGTCCAAACCCCATTTTCGCCAGACCTGCCTGGAGATAACACCTATTTACTGTGTCAAACGCCTTAGCTATGTCAATGGATACCAAGGCGAGATCCTGATCACTGTCTTCCACTTCATGAATGACATGCATGAGCCTCCTAATGTTCATCGTGGTATTTCTACCAGGTATGAACCCGCATTGGTCTGGGAGTCCCATCTCCGGACCTAGCCTCTGGGCCAACGTCCTGCACAAAATTTTCATGTCTAGGTTTATCATTGTGATTGGGCAGTAAGAGGCCGGGTCCGAAGGTTCCGCACCTGGCTTTGGAATCATTGCTATAATTCCCTCTCGCAATGTGGTGGGAAGGGCCTTTCTTACTAGGGCCTCTTCATAAACCTCATAGAGGCGAGATGCCACAACCGCCGATAAAATTCCGCAGTGAATCTGTCGCTCCCTGGCGCCTTCCCAGATGGGAGCGAATTAACGGCCATCTGTATTTTGTCCACTAGCAGAGGTTCATCCAGGGTTCGTTTCCCCTCCTCCCCCAGTTGTGGGATTAAGAGATCTCTGAAGTACTCGTCTAGTTGTTCTGGGGTAGGATCTCCCGGTGTTGGGTATGCCTGTTCGAGATGACCCCTAAACACTTCCACTATATCACACTGGGTGCATGCTTCACCTCCTCTGGGATTCACAAGATGGAGCACCTCTGTGCGTGGTGTCTCTCGCTTTAGAATCCAGGCTAGGAGCTGTCCCGATTTATCCCCCTGTCGATGTAATAGCTTACGGTATGATGTTAGTGTGTATTTTTCTAATCTGTCACGTGCTTCCGTAACCTGTTTTAGTCATTCAGTTTCAGTTTCCTGTCTCTCTTTGTCCCCCATCTCTCCCTGTTGGGCTGCTAAGTCACACTCCTTCTGAATGCGCCGCACTCCACATGTGAGACTCACGCATTGGCCCCTAAGCACAGTCTTAAGCGCTTCCAATTCTGACGCTCGGCTTCCTGCCGTATTCCAGTTTAATTCAAGGTAATCCCCCAGTGCTTTGGCAATATTGTCTTTCCCCACTGGATCCTGCAATATTTCCGAGGGGAACCTCCATGAATAGAGGCTTCTGATCCCGCTCCCCACTTAAAATTGCATACCACCGGTGGGGGTCAGACAATTATCTTGGCAGGTGTGTGACCCCTTGCACCTTCATAGCTGTATGCTCAGGTGCCAGGACCCTGTCTAGCCTGCTGTAGGTTCCATGTGTGGCGGAGTAGCACGTGTACTCTTGTTTCCCGGGGTGTGTAAGCCCCCTTTGCGACATCACTTCTGACAAGCTCTGTCATTCTTGGCTTAGTGTACTGACGGAGCTGGCAGCGATCCAGTCTCCCATCCATCACGCAATTGAAGTCCCCCACCCAAAAGGTATCTATTCCCACTGTAGGGGACATTACATCTCTCAATGTAGTATAAAAGTTTGCATCATCTATAATCGGGACATAGGAGTTCAGGGTTACGAACTCCCGCCCATCAAGTGTGCCTTGAATAAGTGTGTATCTGCCCTCCACGTCAGCTTCCATATATTTCATCGCAAATGAAACCCCCTAGAGAAGGATGAGTAAGTGGTGTGGTATGACTGTCCTCTCCATTTCTTCGCTAGTTTTGCTGCTTCAGCGTCTGTCAGATGCGTTTCCTGGAGACATGCTATACCGGTATTGTGTCTTTTGAGGAATGACAAGACCCTGTATCTCTTTCTGGCTGTGCCAAGTCTCCATACATTCCAAGTAGTCAGTTTGTATTTGTTAGAGACCTCCATTATGTACTGTAGTGTGTTTTTTGGTCCTCGCACAATGCCGGGCAGAAAGATGGATATTTCCCTTCAAGATCAACTCATCAACCATGTAAATATAACCAATTAATTTTGAACTCACTGTTCCCCTCCCTCCCACGGACAGCCATAGGAACAACATCAGCCTACGGAAGCCCACCTGCTGTTGTGTGAAGACTAGCACAACTTCCCCGGTGGCCATACCTGGAATGGCAACAACAAATAAAAAAAATCCCTCGAACTGTGCTCTCTCCCGTCCCCCCGGGTCCCTAGCAGATCCCCCATTCGTGTTTTCTCCTTTGCTTGTGAACCTTCGTCTAATCAACCCCACCCCTCATTGCAAATGAGGACCTCCCTTGTCCCCTCATTCAATATAATTACAGTGCAAATGTAGGAAGCATATGTATCAATCGCTCAATGTCTCGATTTTCAGAGTACCCCCCTTCCCCGGTTTACCAGACCTTTCTCTACATCGTCATGGTTCTCTTTTTAACCCTTCTTCGCTTACCCCCGTCGTTCATAACTGTATCTGAAAGAGACACGTTAGTGACAGATTCCTTACCTTAGAATATCCCCAGGCGTCAGGCTGGATCCGGAAAGTTTTTGCGTAGCTGTACCCTTGCGCGTCGGTAGGCGGCGTCGTGCGGCTCCGCGTCCGTCGTAGGCGGCGTGATCGCCGGGATGACGTCGCGGGCAGTACTTAGACGCCGCCCCTGCGCGCTGACGTCAGTTCTTCTTTTCCGCGCCAGTAAGCGCAGATCCGGGAAGCGCAGTGCCCTAGTCAATTTTTGACTAACTTTTTTGTGAATTTTTTCACTGTTTCTTTCGAGTCTTCATCGACTCCTAGGTGTCAGTAGGGATGCCCGGCTTCAAGCCATGCGACGCCTGTGGTCGCATGATGTCGATCACAGACCCGCATCTGGAGTGTCTCTTCTGTCTCGGCCGAGACCACGACACGAAGTCGTGCCCTGACTGCCGGAAACTTCACCCGAAGGCTTTGCGAGAGCGGTCTCGAAAGCTGCTCGAGGTCCGGCAGTCGGCTCCGCGCCGCACCAAGCCCCGGTCCCGGGAGAGGTTGAGGGGCCGGTTGCGGAGTCCCCGCCGGTCGTCGGAGTCCAAGTCTTCACGCTCCTCGGGTAAGTCGAAGCACAAAAAGTCGAAGAAGCGTCATCGCTCTAAGACTTCGCCTCGCCGGTCTCGCGACTCGGCTGAGGCCCCAGTCGGCACCGTCCCCGCGGCCCCGGACGTGCCTACGGAGCCGCCCCCACATTACCCGTCCTTTCCGGGTTCGGGGGCGACTCCGGCTGAAATACAGGAATTCCTGTCGGCCATGGCCCGCCTCTTCGGGCCTCAAGGTCCCTCCGGTGCGCCTTCGGGCCCCGCGGGCCCTGATGGGGTTGCTCCGGCGTCGCCGACGACTCCGGTCTCGGCGCCGCCTGTCCCACCAGCCTTCATCCCGGCCTCGGCTCCGGCCCCGGCCTCGATCCCGGCTCCGGTGGTGCCGCGACCCCCATCGACGCCGGTTGACCTAACCACGCCTCCGCCGACGCCGATATCCCCGGTGCCGTTCCTGACGCCGTCCGGGGCTCCGGACGGCGTCGGTCCCCGGCTCTCTCCGGCTCTGGACATGGAGCCGGACCGACGTCGCTCGACGCCGGCTCCGGCGCCGATGAGACCTTGGATCCCAAATGTCCCTCCTCCTCCATATTTTGAACCTGAGGAGGACCAAGAGAGCTGGGAGGGGTCCGAAGACCCTCTCACACAACAGTGTGAGTATGATCAGGACTGGGCTGAGGAACTTGGGGATGCCAGTGGTCTAGACACCTCCCCTGACACTGGCATGCTGTCTCCTCCCGTGGCTACGGAGGAGGGAGCTAATTTCGCAACGGTGTTGCGTAGAGCAGCTGGAGCCTTACATCTCCAATTGCCTACTGTGGCTGTCAGGACTAATCTCCTGACGGAAGTGCTTCAGCCGGCAGCTTCCTCCTCGGAGACTGTGCTGCCGTTTAATGATGCACTCACTGACGTTCTTTGGGCGCCTGGTCCAAGCCCACCACAGGGGCTCCTGTGGATAGGAACGTGGCCCGACGCCATCGCCCTGCTCCGGGCGACCCCTTGTTTCTCTCCCAACATCCCACCCCCGAGAGCTTGGTTGTCCAAGCCTCTGCCTCCCAAACCGCCTTCCCTACCGCCCTCCGGATAGGGAATCCAAACGCCTGGACCAATTTGGGAAGAAGGCTTTTTCTTCCTCCAGTGCTGGCTTGCGGTCCGTCAACACCGCTTGCCTTTTGGGCCGATATACCCACTCCCTGTGGGATTCGGTGGCGGCTGTTTTGCTGCAGTGTTCTGAGGAGGTCCAGACACTGCTTACCCGCGCCATTGCGGAAGGAAGAGATGCGGCTAAATACACCATACGTTGTGGCCTTGATACCGCCGACTCGCTGGGCAGATCGCTTGCAACGACGGTGGCGCTACGTCGCCACGCCTGGCTGAGAACAACTGGTTTCTCGGGTGATGTCCAGAATACACTCATGGACATGCCCTTTGATGGAGTCGGTCTTTTTGGTTCAAAAGCAGACCATGCGCTGGAGCGTTTTAAGGACTCACGGGCTACTGCCAAGTCCCTGGGCCTTTCTGTTGTACGCCCTCCGCTCACCTCTGCTTTTCGCCCCTTTCGTGGCCACGGAAGGGGCGCCCAGTCACGTCAGCTGCCCAGCCACCGGCCCGCGCAGCAAGCGTCATCGCGTGGCCGAGGACGTGGATACCGCCGTGGCGGTTCGGGCAACCAGCGTGCGGGTCAGGCCACTACCTCCAACCCGTCCGCGGCCTCCAAGCCCTCCTAGTCCTTTCTTTCAGGTGCACAGCACGCCAGTAGGGGCAGGGTCCGCCATCACCTTCACCACTGGCGTCCCATCACCTCGGACAGGTGGGTCTTGGACATTGTCCGAAGGGGCTACTCCCTCCCCTTCGAGACCACCCCCCAGCCATGCCACCTCAATTCCACCGCATGTCAGGGGATCACTTGGTGCTTCTGCAGAAGGAAGTCACGGCCCTCTTGGCCAAGAGGGCCATCGAGCATGTTCCGACCCCAAAAGTAGGGCGTGGTTTCTACTTTCTGGTGCCCAAGAAGGACAAGGAGGACATGCGTCCTATCTTGGACCTCCGGAACGTCAATCGCTTCCTCCGGAAGGAGAAGTTCAAGATGCTCACCCTAGCTCAGGTCTTGACTGCCCTCAACCCTGGAGACTGGTTGGTAGCGTTGGACTTGCAGGACGCTTATTTCCACATCCCCGTCCTGCCGGCCCACCGGCGTTACCTACGGTTCACGGTAGGCCTCGAGCATTTTCAGTTCACCGTGCTCCCCTTTGGCCTTACAAGTGCCCCTTGGGTGTTCACGAAAGTGATGGCGGTGGTCGCAGCTCATCTGCGCCGGGCAGGGGTTCCAGTCTTCCCCTACCTCGACGACTGGCTGCTGAAGGCGGGCTCGTCCCAGGCAGTCGTCTCCCACCTCCAGACTACGGCCGAACTCCTGCACTCGCTGGGGTTCTCCATCAATGTGCCAAAGTCGCATCTGATTCCTTCTCCACAGCTCCTTTTCATCGGAGCAGTTCTGGACACGACGCAGTTTCGGGCCTATCCTCCCGAACGGCGAGTCCGGGATATTCAGGCTATGATTCCAATCTTTCAGCCTTTATCCTGGGTTTCGGTACGGATGACCCTGAGGCTGCTGGGCCTCATGGCCTCCTGCATCCTGCTAGTCGATCATGCCAGATGGCATATGCGGGCTCTGCAGTGGGACCTGAAGTTCCAGTGGGCGCAGCACCAGGGCAACCTGTCCGATCACGTCCAGATCTCGGAGGGGGCTGCAAAACAGTTGCAGTGGTGGCTCTCGAACCGGCAATGGGTCATGGGCAGATCCCTCTCCCTTCCCCAGCCAGAGCACACAGTTGTGACGGACGCGTCCCTTCTGGGATGGGGCGGTCACATGGGAGAGGCGGAGATCAGAGGCCTCTGGTCTCCGGGCGGAGTCCCGGCTCCATATCAACCTTCTGGAGCTCCGGGCGATCCGACTTGCACTCAAGGCATTCCTTCCCTCTGTCAAAGGGAAGGTAGTGCAGGTGTTCACAGACAACACCACCGCCATGTGGTATTGCAACAAACAAGGCGGGGTGGGGTCGTGGACCCTTTGTCAGGAGGCTCTGCGCCTCTGAACATGGCTGGAACATCAGGGCATGTTCCTGATATTTCAACCCCTGGCAGGTTCCCTGAACGCCAGGGCGGACGAACTCAGCCGCAGGTGCATGATGGATCACGAATGGCGTCTTCACTCGGAAGTGGCGCAAGGACTCTTTCTACAGTGGGGAGAGCCTTGGTTAGATCTATTCGCCACGGAAGAGAACGCGCAATGTCATCAGTTCTGCGCGTTGGAATTTCCAAGGCGGCACTCGCTCGGCGACGCTTTTCGTCGCGAGTGGAGTTGCGGTCTGTTGTACGCCTTTCCGCCTATACCACTTCTACCCAGAGTGTTGAAGAAGATTCGGCACGACCGGGCCCAAGTCATTCTTGTGGCTCCGGACTGGGCTCGAAGAGTTTGGTATCCCGAGCTACTCAGTATGAGCGTAGATCCCCCGATCCGTCTGCCTCTTCGGGAGGATCTTCTGTCGCAGCAGCAGGGGACGGTCCTCCACCCGAACCTGTCCAGCCTCCACCTGCTTGCGTGGAGATTGAGCGGCGGCAGTTGATTCCTTTCGACTTGCCTCCCGAAGTTTGTGATGTGATTCTGGCAGCCAGGCGTCCCTCCACTAAGGTGGTATACGCCTGCAGGTGGAACAAGTTTGTGGCATGGTGCACAGCAAAGGCTGTGAATCCCCTTTCTGCCCCTCTCTCTGAGGTTCTCCTGTTCCTTCTTTCCCTGGCCCAACAGGGTTCTGCCCTGGGTACCATCAAGGGCTATCTTTGTGCCCTCTCGGCCTTCCTCAGGCTTCCTGATCAGCCCTCCCTTTTCAAGTCCCCTGTTGTTAACAGGTTTCTAAAAGGCATTACACACCTCTTCCCTCCTGTTCCGTTTGTGATGCCTCAGTGGGACTTGAACTTGGTTCTTACCTTTCTTATGTGCGCTCCCTTTGAGCCTTTACATAACTGTCCTCTTCGTCTTCTGACTCTGAAGACTGCCTTTCTGGTGGCCATCACCTCCGCTCGGCGGGTGAGTGAGCTCCAGGCTCTATCATGTAAACCTCCCTTTCTGTCTGTCCATCCAGACAAGGTTGTTCTTAGGACGCGTCCGTCCTTCTTGCCAAAGGTGGTTACTGCCTTCCACATTGGGCAGACCATCACTTTGCCCACCTTCTTTCCGCCTCCGCATCCTTCCAGAGAGGAAGAGAGGCTCCACAGTCTGGACCCAAAACGTGCGCTTTCCTTTTACATCGACCGCACACGCCATTTCCGGGTGGATGACCAGCTCTTTGTTGGCTACGTGGGCGCCAAAAAGGTCGGGCGGTGCACAAGAGAACCATCTCCCGCCGGGTAACCTTGTGTATCAAAGCCTGCTATTCTTTGGCTAAGAAGGAGCCTCCTGTTGGGCTGCGTGCCCATTCCACCAGGGCAACGGCTGCTACCACGGCTTTGGGCCGCGGTGTTCCGCTGCTGGATATCTGTCAGGCAACTACGTGGGCCTCGCTGCACACGTTTACAAAGCATTACTGCCTTGACAGTCAGGTCCGGAGGGACGGCTTCTTTGGCCGTTCTGTCCTCCAGGACTTTCTTGTCTGATCTTTGTTCGCAGACCCACCACCGGGGTTGGTATTGCTGGGGTATCTATTCTAAGGTAAGGAATCTGTCACTAACGTGTCTCTTTCAGATGCACAAGTTACTAACTTGTGTAACGATATATCTGTAAGAGACAGTAGTTAGTGACAGATTCCTTACCGCCCCACCCATCCTCCCCGTTCTGCGAACTCATTTCTAGGGTTAAGGACATCCCTTTCAGGGCCCTAGTATTTTTCAGACACCTATGTCAGCTTCTTGCATGGCTCTGCGTTCCTGGCGCGGAAAGTCGTGTACAGAACTGACGTCAGCGTGCAGGGGCGGCGTCTAAGTACTGCCCGCGACGTCATCCCGGCGACCACGACGCCGACGACGGACGCGGAGTCGCACGATGCCGCCTACCGACGCGCAAGGGTACTGCTACGCAAAAACTTTTCCGGATCCAGCCTGACGCCTGGGGATATTCTAAGGTAAGGAATCTGTCACTAACTACTGTCTCTTACAGATATATCGTTACACTATTTAGTAACTTGTGCATTGGGGCCTGAGCCCTATTCCCTTGGGCTAGAACTCGGGGAAGAATGGGGAATCTCCACATCTGAACCACTACTCCCTTTCAATGACGCCTTCACTGATATCCTTTTGGGGACCTGGTCCAAACCTAACACAGGGGCTCCTGTGAATAGAATGATTTCCCACCGCCCCGCTGCCGGGAACCCAAACTTCCTCACCCAGCACCCTACCCCAGAGAGCTTGGTGGTCCAGGCCTCAACGTCCCACAGCGCATTCCCTACCGCTCCCTCAGATAGGGAATCCAAGAGGCTGAACTCCTTGGGTAAAAGACGTTTTTTCACCAGCCTGGCATTTTGGTCCGGAAACACTGCATGCTTATTGGGCCGTTACTTCCACACTCTGGTTGTGCAAGTGCTACCACAGGTCCCAAAGGAGGCCCAGGCCGTACTCTCTCAGGTTGATGCCGACTGGAGAGATGCAGCAAAGTTCACAATACAATGCGGATTTGACACAACTGACTCACTGGGCAGAGCGCTTTCATCTACGGTTGCCCTGAGGCGCCATGCCTGGTTGAGGATGACTTGCTTTTGGGAGATATCCAGGCTTCACTTATCGACATGCCCTGCGATGGCACCTGTTTCTTCAGAGACGAGGCGGATTCGGCGCTGAAGCGATAGTCGGGCTATGGTCAAGTCCTTGGGCCTTTCTATGGCACCACATCACCCCCCTATTCCGCCTTTCGCTTCCTTTTTTTTTTTTTTAAGTATGTGTTTATTTTTTCCAGTTTCACATTTGTTAAATGCATAGAAAATGTTATGTTGTATAACATTCACAAACATGCAACAAAGTTTATAGCCATTCCACCCTTTCCCAGTGCAGTTTCTAGTAATACATTCCCATCTTCTTAAGGCCCCCTGTACCACAGGTCGTCTGCGGCACGCGGTCAGTATAGGAGGTTCCTTTGTTCTTATACTCCAGACCTTTCATAGGTGAAACACATCCCTCCTAATCAGAGCCTGAATTCCCTGAATCCTGCCCTCTCCGTGCTGCTTCAAACTCCTCTATGGACTCTCTCCATGTCGTCAAATCTTCATCTGCATGTTCATCTACCCTACACCGCGTAGCCTGACCTCTTCTGCCACTGCCCATTCTTTCACATCTTTACTCCACCTTTGTAGATTGGGTCACCCAGTACCCATCCAAGTCATAGCTACTCGTCTTTTCGCTAGTAATAGCATCAGTTGTATGAATCGCCATTGCATTTTCCTTCCCTTGCGTTGTTTAAGTATACCCAGTAGACAAGCAGTAGGTTCTGGCCTTAGTGTCACTCCCCCCCACTCTCTGTAATGTCTCAACCACCTGGCCCCAGTAAATGTTTACTGCGGGACATTCCCAAGCCAGGTGTAGAAATGTTGCTGGAGCTGTTTGTCATCGTGGACATGTATTCCGGTTTTGTGGGGTCTATACGGTGTAGCAGCACCGGGGTGACATACGTGCGGTGTAGAAAATTGAAGTGGGCTATTTTAAATTGTGCGTTACATGAGCCCTTTTTTACTAGTTTGCAGGCCTCCTTCCACCCTGTATCCATCATTGGGCCCCCAGGTCTTCCTCCCAGGCTACTCTCGCTCTTGGTCTGGGCGTGTCCATAATCATAGCGTTGTACTAGTGGGATATCAAGTGTATTCCCCCCAAAACTCCAGTAGCGTCCTGAGCAGGGCTGAGGATTCTGGGGCAGCCGGGCACGTAGGCCAGATGTCCCGAACTATATTAACAATGCTTGCGTAGAGAAGGAATTGGCCCTGTCGTACCCGAAGCTTTCCTGCGCCGCCTTGAAGGAAATCAGCGTATTGTATGGGAAAAGGTCTGCTAACGTCAGGCATCCCCAAATCTTTTGCATCCACCTCAGACGCCAGGTGAAGAAACGGTGGGAGGTCCCAAACATGAACTCTCTGGCAAAGGGGGCGCGTCTCGGAACCATATGCACTGCTCTTTCCCAGAGTGCTCCCTCCCCTATGTAATAGCTGGGGCAAGGGTCTTTCCCTCGCGTCATCCGTCACTTCTTTCTCCCACTTGTTCTCCTCAGTCAGCCAGTGTGCTGCATGTTGGAGCTGGGATGCTATGTAATAGAGTTCCATATTGGGAAGCGCCAACCCTCCCTCTTCCTGTGGCAATTGCAGTACCTCTCTGCTCACTTTGTTTCTGCCGTCCGCCCGTACCAATTTTATTAGCAGGGAATGTAGTCTTTTAAACACTGGCCGTGTCCAGTGAATGCTGAAGGGCATAAAGGCATCGGGGCAGAAACACCATTTTGGCTACCGCTACCCGCCCCATAAGGGACAAAGGGAGTGCGTTCCAGAAGGTGACAGACCGGGTCAATCCCTCTGTCACTCTGTCTATATTGCATTGCTTCCGTGTCTGAGCGGTATGCGTGACTATGATGCCCAGATACCCGAACTGGCCCGTTTCCCAACGTAATGGCATCGGGGGAAGCTCGAAGGAGTCCCGATGGCGCAGGGCACCAAGCGGAAATATCAAGGACTTGGCCATGTTAATACGTAGACCGGAGATGTCCCCGAAGGTTTTAAAGTGCTCCAACAAGTGTGGTAGCGTAACTGCCGGCGCCGTCAGGTAAAACAAAGTGTTGTCAGAGTATAGAGAAACCAGATGCTCTTCCCCCCCAATTCGTATCTCGTAGCAACCCATTTCCTTCCTAACTCTGATGGCCAGTGGTTCCAGTGCCAGCGCAAACAGCAGGGGCGACAATGGGCACCCCTGTCTGGTGCCTCTATGCACCCCAAAGGGTGCAGAGATTAATCTCCCCAGCCTGATCCTGGCGGAAGGTTCGGTTTAAAGGAGTTTTACCCATGTCGGAAATTGGGGTCCAAACCCCATTTTCGCCAGACCTGCCTGGAGATAACACCTATTTACTGTGTCAAACGCCTTAGCTATGTCAATGGATACCAAGGCGAGATCCTGATCACTGTCTTCCACTTCATGAATGACATGCATGAGCCTCCTAATGTTCATCGTGGTATTTCTACCAGGTATGAACCCGCATTGGTCTGGGAGTCCCATCTCCGGACCTAGCCTCTGGGCCAACGTCCTGCACAAAATTTTCATGTCTAGGTTTATCATTGTGATTGGGCAGTAAGAGGCCGGGTCCGAAGGTTCCGCACCTGGCTTTGGAATCATTGCTATAATTCCCTCTCGCAATGTGGTGGGAAGGGCCTTTCTTACTAGGGCCTCTTCATAAACCTCATAGAGGCGAGATGCCACAACCGCCGATAAAATTCCGCAGTGAATCTGTCGCTCCCTGGCGCCTTCCCAGATGGGAGCGAATTAACGGCCATCTGTATTTTGTCCACTAGCAGAGGTTCATCCAGGGTTCGTTTCCCCTCCTCCCCCAGTTGTGGGATTAAGAGATCTCTGAAGTACTCGTCTAGTTGTTCTGGGGTAGGATCTCCCGGTGTTGGGTATGCCTGTTCGAGATGACCCCTAAACACTTCCACTATATCACACTGGGTGCATGCTTCACCTCCTCTGGGATTCACAAGATGGAGCACCTCTGTGCGTGGTGTCTCTCGCTTTAGAATCCAGGCTAGGAGCTGTCCCGATTTATCCCCCTGTCGATGTAATAGCTTACGGTATGATGTTAGTGTGTATTTTTCTAATCTGTCACGTGCTTCCGTAACCTGTTTTAGTCATTCAGTTTCAGTTTCCTGTCTCTCTTTGTCCCCCATCTCTCCCTGTTGGGCTGCTAAGTCACACTCCTTCTGAATGCGCCGCACTCCACATGTGAGACTCACGCATTGGCCCCTAAGCACAGTCTTAAGCGCTTCCAATTCTGACGCTCGGCTTCCTGCCGTATTCCAGTTTAATTCAAGGTAATCCCCCAGTGCTTTGGCAATATTGTCTTTCCCCACTGGATCCTGCAATATTTCCGAGGGGAACCTCCATGAATAGAGGCTTCTGATCCCGCTCCCCACTTAAAATTGCATACCACCGGTGGGGGGGTCAGACAATTATCTTGGCAGGTGTGTGACCCCTTGCACCTTCATAGCTGTATGCTCAGGTGCCAGGACCCTGTCTAGCCTGCTGTAGGTTCCATGTGTGGCGGAGTAGCACGTGTACTCTTGTTTCCCGGGTGTGTAAGCCCCCTTTGCGACATCACTTCTGACAAGCTCTGTCATTCTTGGCTTAGTGTACTGACGGAGCTGGCAGCGATCCAGTCTCCCATCCATCACGCAATTGAAGTCCCCCACCCAAAAGGTATCTATTCCCACTGTAGGGGACATTACATCTCTCAATGTAGTATAAAAGTTTGCATCATCTATAATCGGGACATAGGAGTTCAGGGTTACGAACTCCCGCCCATCAAGTGTGCCTTGAATAAGTGTGTATCTGCCCTCCACGTCAGCTTCCATATATTTCATCGCAAATGAAACCCCCTAGAGAAGGATGAGTAAGTGGTGTGGTATGACTGTCCTCTCCATTTCTTCGCTAGTTTTGCTGCTTCAGCGTCTGTCAGATGCGTTTCCTGGAGACATGCTATACCGGTATTGTGTCTTTTGAGGAATGACAAGACCCTGTATCTCTTTCTGGCTGTGCCAAGTCTCCATACATTCCAAGTAGTCAGTTTGTATTTGTTAGAGACCTCCATTATGTACTGTAGTGTGTTTTTTGGTCCTCGCACAATGCCGGGCAGAAAGATGGATATTTCCCTTCAAGATCAACTCATCAACCATGTAAATATAACCAATTAATTTTGAACTCACTGTTCCCCTCCCTCCCACGGACAGCCATAGGAACAACATCAGCCTACGGAAGCCCACCTGCTGTTGTGTGAAGACTAGCACAACTTCCCCGGTGGCCATACCTGGAATGGCAACAACAAATAAAAAAATCCCTCGAACTGTGCTCTCTCCCGTCCCCCGGGTCCCTAGCAGATCCCCCATTCGTGTTTTCTCCTTTGCTTGTGAACCTTCGTCTAATCAACCCCACCCCTCATTGCAAATGAGGACCTCCCCTTGTCCCCTCATTCAATATAATTACAGTGCAAATGTAGGAAGCATATGTATCAATCGCTCAATGTCTCGATTTTCAGAGTACCCCCTTCCCCGGTTTACCAGACCTTTCTCTACATCGTCATGGTTCTCTTTTTAACCCTTCTTCGCTTACCCCCGTCGTTCATAACTGTATCTGAAAGAGACACGTTAGTGACAGATTCCTTACCTTAGAATATCCCCAGGCGTCAGGCTGGATCCGGAAAGTTTTTGCGTAGCTGTACCCTTGCGCGTCGGTAGGCGGCGTCGTGCGGCTCCGCGTCCGTCGTAGGCGGCGTGATCGCCGGGATGACGTCGCGGGCAGTACTTAGACGCCGCCCCTGCGCGCTGACGTCAGTTCTTCTTTTTCCGCGCCAGTAAGCGCAGATCCGGGAAGCGCAGTGCCCTAGTCAATTTTTGACTAACTTTTTTGTGAATTTTTTCACTGTTTCTTTCGAGTCTTCATCGACTCCTAGGTGTCAGTAGGGATGCCCGGCTTCAAGCCATGCGACGCCTGTGGTCGCATGATGTCGATCACAGACCCGCATCTGGAGTGTCTCTTCTGTCTCGGCCGAGACCACGACACGAAGTCGTGCCCTGACTGCCGGAAACTTCACCCGAAGGCTTTGCGAGAGCGGTCTCGAAAGCTGCTCGAGGTCCGGCAGTCGGCTCCGCGCCGCACCAAGCCCCGGTCCCGGGAGAGGTTGAGGGGCCGGTTGCGGAGTCCCCGCCGGTCGTCGGAGTCCAAGTCTTCACGCTCCTCGGGTAAGTCGAAGCACAAAAAGTCGAAGAAGCGTCATCGCTCTAAGACTTCGCCTCGCCGGTCTCGCGACTCGGCTGAGGCCCCAGTCGGCACCGTCCCCGCGGCCCCGGACGTGCCTACGGAGCCGCCCCCACATTACCCGTCCTTTCCGGGTTCGGGGGCGACTCCGGCTGAAATACAGGAATTCCTGTCGGCCATGGCCCGCCTCTTCGGGCCTCAAGGTCCCTCCGGTGCGCCTTCGGGCCCCGCGGGCCCTGATGGGGTTGCTCCGGCGTCGCCGACGACTCCGGTCTCGGCGCCGCCTGTCCCACCAGCCTTCATCCCGGCCTCGGCTCCGGCCCCGGCCTCGATCCCGGCTCCGGTGGTGCCGCGACCCCCATCGACGCCGGTTGACCTAACCACGCCTCCGCCGACGCCGATATCCCCGGTGCCGTTCCTGACGCCGTCCGGGGCTCCGGACGGCGTCGGTCCCCGGCTCTCTCCGGCTCTGGACATGGAGCCGGACCGACGTCGCTCGACGCCGGCTCCGGCGCCGATGAGACCTTGGATCCCAAATGTCCCTCCTCCTCCATATTTTGAACCTGAGGAGGACCAAGAGAGCTGGGAGGGGTCCGAAGACCCTCTCACACAACAGTGTGAGTATGATCAGGACTGGGCTGAGGAACTTGGGGATGCCAGTGGTCTAGACACCTCCCCTGACACTGGCATGCTGTCTCCTCCCGTGGCTACGGAGGAGGGAGCTAATTTCGCAACGGTGTTGCGTAGAGCAGCTGGAGCCTTACATCTCCAATTGCCTACTGTGGCTGTCAGGACTAATCTCCTGACGGAAGTGCTTCAGCCGGCAGCTTCCTCCTCGGAGACTGTGCTGCCGTTTAATGATGCACTCACTGACGTTCTTTGGGCGCCTGGTCCAAGCCCACCACAGGGGCTCCTGTGGATAGGAACGTGGCCCGACGCCATCGCCCTGCTCCGGGCGACCCCTTGTTTCTCTCCCAACATCCCACCCCCGAGAGCTTGGTTGTCCAAGCCTCTGCCTCCCAAACCGCCTTCCCTACCGCCCTCCGGATAGGGAATCCAAACGCCTGGACCAATTTGGGAAGAAGGCTTTTTCTTCCTCCAGTGCTGGCTTGCGGTCCGTCAACACCGCTTGCCTTTTGGGCCGATATACCCACTCCCTGTGGGATTCGGTGGCGGCTGTTTTGCTGCAGTGTTCTGAGGAGGTCCAGACACTGCTTACCCGCGCCATTGCGGAAGGAAGAGATGCGGCTAAATACACCATACGTTGTGGCCTTGATACCGCCGACTCGCTGGGCAGATCGCTTGCAACGACGGTGGCGCTACGTCGCCACGCCTGGCTGAGAACAACTGGTTTCTCGGGTGATGTCCAGAATACACTCATGGACATGCCCTTTGATGGAGTCGGTCTTTTTGGTTCAAAAGCAGACCATGCGCTGGAGCGTTTAAGGACTCACGGGCTACTGCCAAGTCCCTGGGCCTTTCTGTTGTACGCCCTCCGCTCACCTCTGCTTTTCGCCCCTTTCGTGGCCACGGAAGGGGCGCCCAGTCACGTCAGCTGCCCAGCCACCGGCCCGCGCAGCAAGCGTCATCGCGTGGCCGAGGACGTGGATACCGCCGTGGCGGTTCGGGCAACCAGCGTGCGGGTCAGGCCACTACCTCCAACCCGTCCGCGGCCTCCAAGCCCTCCTAGTCCTTTCTTTCAGGTGCACAGCACGCCAGTAGGGGGCAGGGTCCGCCATCACCTTCACCACTGGCGTCCCATCACCTCGGACAGGTGGGTCTTGGACATTGTCCGAAGGGGCTACTCCCTCCCCTTCGAGACCACCCCCCAGCCATGCCACCTCAATTCCACCGCATGTCAGGGGATCACTTGGTGCTTCTGCAGAAGGAAGTCACGGCCCTCTTGGCCAAGAGGGCCATCGAGCATGTTCCGACCCCAAAAGTAGGGCGTGGTTTCTACTTTCTGGTGCCCAAGAAGGACAAGGAGGACATGCGTCCTATCTTGGACCTCCGGAACGTCAATCGCTTCCTCCGGAAGGAGAAGTTCAAGATGCTCACCCTAGCTCAGGTCTTGACTGCCCTCAACCCTGGAGACTGGTTGGTAGCGTTGGACTTGCAGGACGCTTATTTCCACATCCCCGTCCTGCCGGCCCACCGGCGTTACCTACGGTTCACGGTAGGCCTCGAGCATTTTCAGTTCACCGTGCTCCCCTTTGGCCTTACAAGTGCCCCTTGGGTGTTCACGAAAGTGATGGCGGTGGTCGCAGCTCATCTGCGCCGGGCAGGGGTTCCAGTCTTCCCCTACCTCGACGACTGGCTGCTGAAGGCGGGCTCGTCCCAGGCAGTCGTCTCCCACCTCCAGACTACGGCCGAACTCCTGCACTCGCTGGGGTTCTCCATCAATGTGCCAAAGTCGCATCTGATTCCTTCTCCACAGCTCCTTTTCATCGGAGCAGTTCTGGACACGACGCAGTTTCGGGCCTATCCTCCCGAACGGCGAGTCCGGGATATTCAGGCTATGATTCCAATCTTTCAGCCTTTATCCTGGGTTTCGGTACGGATGACCCTGAGGCTGCTGGGCCTCATGGCCTCCTGCATCCTGCTAGTCGATCATGCCAGATGGCATATGCGGGCTCTGCAGTGGGACCTGAAGTTCCAGTGGGCGCAGCACCAGGGCAACCTGTCCGATCACGTCCAGATCTCGGAGGGGCTGCAAAACAGTTGCAGTGGTGGCTCTCGAACCGGCAATGGGTCATGGGCAGATCCCTCTCCCTTCCCCAGCCAGAGCACACAGTTGTGACGGACGCGTCCCTTCTGGGATGGGGCGGTCACATGGGAGAGGCGGAGATCAGAGGCCTCTGGTCTCCGGCGGAGTCCCGGCTCCATATCAACCTTCTGGAGCTCCGGGCGATCCGACTTGCACTCAAGGCATTCCTTCCCTCTGTCAAAGGGAAGGTAGTGCAGGTGTTCACAGACAACACCACTGCCATGTGGTACAGCAACAAACAAGGCGGGGTGGGTTCGTGGACCCTCTGTCAAGAGGCTCTGCGCCTCTGGACATGGCTGGAACATCAGGGCATGTTCCTGATGGTTCAACACCTGGCAGGTTCCCTGAACGCCAGGGCGGACGAACTCAGCCGCAGGTGCATGATGGATCACGAATGGCGTCTTCACTCGGAAGTGCCGCAAGGTCTCTTTCTGCAGTGGGGAGAGCCTTGGTTAGATCTATTCGCCACCGAAGAGAACGCGCAATGTCATCAGTTCTGCGCGTTGGAATTTCCAAGGCGGCACCTCGCTCTGCGACGCTTTTCGTCGCGAGTGGAGTTGCGGTCTGTTGTACGCCTTTCCGCCTATACCACTTCTACCCAGAGTGTTGAAGAAGATTCGGCGCGACCGGGCCCAAGTCATCCTTGTGGCTCCGGACTGGGCTCGAAGAGTTTGGTATCCCGAGCTACTCAGTATGAGCGTCGATCCCCCGATCCGTCTGCCTCTTCGGGAGGATCTTCTGTCGCAGCAGCAGGGGACGGTCCTCCACCCGAACCTGTCCAGCCTCCACCTGCTTGCGTGGAGATTGAGCGGCGGCAGTTGATTCCTTTCGACTTGCCTCCCGAAGTTTGTGATGTCATTCTGGCAGCCAGGCGTCCCTCCACTAAGGTGGTATACGCCTGCAGGTGGAACAAGTTTGTGGCATGGTGCACAGCAAAGGCTGTGAATCCCCTCTCTGCCCCTCTTTCTGAGGTTCTTCTGTTCCTTCTTTCACTGGCCCAACAGGGTTCTGCCCTGGGTACCATCAAGGGCTATCTTTGTGCCATTTCGGCCTTTCTCAGGCTTCCTGATCAGCCCTCCCTTTTCAAGTCCCCTGTTGTTAACAGGTTTCTAAAAGGCATTACACACCTCTTCCCTCCTGTTCCGTTTGTGATGCCTCAGTGGGACTTGAACTTGGTTCTTACCTTTCTCATGTGCGCTCCCTTTGAGCCTCTACATAACTGTCCTCTTCGTCTTCTGACTCTGAAGACAGCCTTTCTGGTGGCCATCACCTCCGCTCGGCGGGTGAGTGAGCTCCAGGCTCTGTCATGCAAACCTCCCTTTCTGTCTGTCCATCCAGACAAGGTTGTTCTTAGGACGCGTCCGTCCTTCTTGCCAAAGGTGGTTACTGCCTTCCACATTGGGCAGACCATCACTTTGCCCACCTTCTTTCCGCCTCCGCATCCTTCCAGAGAGGAAGAGAGGCTCCACCGTCTGGACCCAAAACGTGCGCTTTCCTTTTATATTAACCGCACACAACACTTCCGGGTGGATGACCAGCTCTTTGTTGGCTACGTGGGCGCCAAAAAGGTCGGGCGGTGCACAAGAGAACCATCTCCCGCTGGGTAACCTTGTGTATCAAAGCCTGCTATTCTTTGGCTAAGAAGGAGCCTCCTGTTGGGCTGCGTGCCCATTCCACCAGGGCAACGGCTGCTACCACGGCTTTGGGCCGCGGTGTTCCGCTGCAGGATATCTGTCAGGCAGCTACGTGGGCCTCGCTGCACACGTTTACAAAGCATTACTGCCTTGACAGTCCGGTCCGGAGGGACGGCTTCTTTGGCCGTTCTGTCCTCCGGGACTTTCTTGTCTGATCTTTGTTCGCAGACCCACCCCCGGGGTTGGTATTGCTGGGGTATCTATTCTAAGGTAAGGAATCTGTCACTAACGTGTCTCTTTCAGATGCACAAGTTACTAACTTGTGTAACGATATATCTGTAAGAGACAGTAGTTAGTGACCGATTCCTTACCGCCCCACCCATCCTCCCCCGTTCTGCGAATTGATTTCTAGGGTTAAGGACATCCCTTTCAGGGCCCTAGTATTTTTCAGACACCTATGTCAGCTTCTTGCATGGCTCTGCGTTCCTGGCGCGGAAAGTCGTGTACAGAACTGACGTCAGCGCGCAGGGGCGGCGTCTAAGTACTGCCCGCGACGTCATCCCGGCGATCACGACGCCGACGACGGACGCGGAGCCGCACGACGCCGCCTACCGACGCGCAAGGGTACTGCTACGCAAAAACTTTCCGGAACCAGCCTGACGCCTGGGGATATTCTAAGGTAAGGAATCTGTCACTAACTTCTGTCTCTTACAGATATATCGTTACACAAGTTAGTAACTTGTGCTTCCTGTCCTGCCTGCCCACCGGCGAAGTCTGCGGTTTATGGTATACCACAAGCAATTTCAATTCACCATACTCCCCTTTGGCCTTACCAGCGCCCTGTGTGCTTTAACCAAGGTGATGGCAGTCGTTGCAGCTGATCTGCAGTGATCAGGGGTGCCAATCTTTCCCTATCTCTGCGATTGGCTGTTGAAGGCAGGCTCGCCCCAGGCTGTCGTCTCCCACCTCCAGACTACAGCAAACCTCCTGCATTCGCTGGGGTTTACTATCAACGTGCCAAAGTCACACCTGACTCCTTCTCAGATGCCCCCTTTCATCGGAGCTGTTCTGGCCACAGTGCAGTTTCTGGCCTATCCTCCCAAGCGGCGAGTCCAGGATATTCAGGCTATGATTCCGATGTTTCAACCTCTAGCCTGGATTTCGGTAAGACTGACTCTGAGGCTGTTGTGCCTCATGGCCTTCTGCATTCTGCTGGTAACACATGCCGGATGGCATATGCGAGCTCTGCAGTGGGACCTGAAGTTCCAGTGGGTGCAGCATCAGGGAAACCTCTCCGACATGGTCCAGATCTCTGCGGGAACTGCAAAAGATCTGCAGTGGTGGTTAATGAACCGCAATTGGATTAGCGGTAGACCCCTCTCCCTTCCCCAACCAGATCTCACTTTAGTGACAAATTTGGCACTCCAGGGTTGGGGCGGCCATCTGAGAGAGGCGGAGATCAGAGGACTCTAGTCTCTGGCAGAATCCGGACTCCACGTCTATCTGTTGGAGCTCCAAGCGATCCGATTGGCATTGAAAGCCTTTCTACCCTGTAAGTGTTCACGGACAACACTACTGTTGTCGTATTGCAACAAACAGGGAGGTGTGGTGTCATGGACCCTTTATCAAGAGGCCCTGCGTCTCTAGACATGACTGGAACAGCAGGGAATATCCCTGGTTGTTCAACCGCCAGCGGGTTCTCTGAATGCCAGAGCGGACAAACTCAGCCAAAGATGCCTACCAGATCACAAATGGTGTCTCCATCCGGAGGTGGTGCAACGTCTCTTTCAGCAGTGGGGGAGCCTTGGTTAGATCTGCTCGCCGCCGCCGAGAACATGCAATGTCAGCAGGTCTGCGCGCTGGAGTTTCCAAGGCGGCTCTGGCTTGGAGATGCTTTTCGTCTCAAGTGGATTTAAGGCCTCGTGTAGGTTTTTCACCCATACCACTCCTGCATAGAGTTCTCAAGAAGATCCGGAACAACAGGGCCCAAGTCATTATTGTGGTGACGGACTGGGCACAGAGAGTCTGCTATCCCGAGCTGTTGAGATCAGTCCTCTTATCAGGCTGCCCCTTCGTGTGGATCTTCTGTCGCAGCAGCAGGGAAGGGTTCTCTACCCAAATCTGTCACGGCTCCGGCTTCTTGCGTGGAGATTGAGCAGCAACAGTTGACAGCTTTCGACCATCTGCCTGAAGTCTGTGACATTATCTTGGCCACCAGGCGTCCCTCCACCAAGACTGTTTACTCCTGCTGTTGGGCAAAATTTGTGGCATGGTGTACAGAAAGACAATGATCCCCTTTCTGTGCCCCTTTCTCAGTTTATCCTATTCACCCATTCCCTTGCCCAGAAGAGCTCTGCTCTGGGCACTTTCAAAGGCTATCGCTCCGCAATTGAATTTTTTTTTGCGGCTGCCTAATCAGCCAGCCCTCTTCAAATCCCCTATTGTACATAGGTTTCTTAAAGGTTTACAACATTTGTTTCCACCTTCTTCCTTTGTTATGCCTCAGTAGGATCTCAATCTCGTCCTCACTTTACTTATGTTTGCTCTTTTTGAGCCTCTGCACAATTGTCCACTCAGGCTCTTTACCATTAAAACAGCCTTCCTGGTTGCAATAGCATCTGCCCGGATGGTCAGTGAGCTTCAGGCTTTATAATCCAAGCCTCCCTTCCTCACATTTATCCTGACAAACTGGTGCTTCGCACAAGAGCCTCTTTTCTTCCGAAAGTGGTCACTCCATTTCATGTAGGCCAATCCATTACATTGCCTACTTTTCATGATCCTCAACATTCCTCCAAAGAAGAGGAGCGACTCTACCATCTGGACCCAAAAAGAGCATTGTCAATCTACCTTGATTGCACACGAGAGTTCCGGGTGGACGACCAACTCTTCGTAGGGTATGTCGATGCAAAGAAGGGACTGGACGTACAGAAAAGGACCCTCTCACGATGGATCGTACTCTGTATCAAAATCTGCTACACATTGGCTAAAAAGCAACCCTGTGAGGGGGCGTGCTCGTTCCACCAGAGCTAAAGCTGCAACAACTGTGTTGGCTCTCAGAGTTTCAGTGCCAGGCAGCAACATGGGCTTTTCTGAAAACGTTTACCAAACACTATTGCCTGGACAGTCAGGTCTATAGGAATGGGCACTTTGCCTGTTCGGTCCTGCAGGACCTCCTCATGTGAAATTGGTCTGCAGACCCAACTCCAGGAAGGTATTGCTTGAGTATCTATTCAAAGGTAAGTAATCTGCGGCTAGAAGTCTCTGTCAGGTAAGCAAGTTACTTACCTTCAGTAACGCCTTATTTGGTATAGACTCTATCTAGCCACTTATTCTTTACTGACCCACCCATTATCCCAGCTCTGCTAACAGATGTCTAGGGACAGGACTTTCCTATTTCAGGGCCCTAGTTTTTCACACCAGTGGTCAGTGTACTTTGTGGCTCTGCACTTCTGGCATGAAAAGTAACTGACATGAGCACACCTGGGCACCACCAAAGTCACTTACGACTCAGACGACACCAAAGATGCCACGCGGAGCATAAAGATGCCACCTATCGGCGTGCAGGGGTACGTCTCACAAAAAAATGTACAGATCTGATAGAGACATCTAGACGCAGATTCCTTAACTTAGAATATCCTGCAGGCGCCAGTCTGGATCCAGAGATTTTTCAGAAGTACCTCTGCGCGCCGGGGGACGGCGTCGCATGGCTCCTCCCTGACGTTGTCCACGGATATGACATCAGTGGAGCCATATGAGTCCCTCCCGGCGCACTGACGGCAGTTTCCTTCTTTTCGGCGTCTACCATGCGGATCCCGGAGAAGCGGTTCCTCTGGCCTGTTTTTGTTTTTAGGCCTTACCAACGCTTTTTCGCGTCCGTGAACAGTGTGTGATGCCTTCGGGGTTCAGGTCGTGTGAGACCTGTACGCGGCAGATATTTGCGACGGATCCGCACGCGATCTGTATGTGGTGCATGGGAGAGCACCACGACTCCGAGGAGTGCGACGCCTGTCAGCAGCTGAAGCCGAAGTCCCTGCGGGAACATCGGATGAAATTGTTGTCCGCCCGGATGTCCCTTTCGGAGTCCAAGTGTCGCCGGTCTCCATCTCGAGCTAGGGCTCCTGTTCGGGGCAGTTCATGGAGTTGTTCCCACAGACGTCGCTCACCTTCCACAGGTAAGCACATGAAAAAGTCATGGAGGTCGCCTGCCTCACATAGTCGTGACGTCGGGCCCGCTGCTCCTGGTCTTCACTGGACATGGCCCCTCAGAAGTCGACCCCCACCTACCCACCATTTCCTGGGGCTGGGGCGACTAGGTCCCAGATTGAAGCCTATTTTCAGGCTTTGCAGGCCATCTTTGGGTCACCCCCTCTCCCAGGCGCGCCTTCGGGCCCCACAGAGGAGGAAGGGACTCAGATTGGGGATTCGCCGGCGAGTTTGCCCTCAGTGCCAATCGGGTGCCCTGACTCTGGTTCCGGAGTCGCTGCGATGTCGGGAAACGGCCCGGAGGGGCTTCCCAGTCAGACGTCGGGCCACTGTCCACCTGCTGCGTCAGAACACAGCCCTGTGGGGCCCTGCGATGACGTCTGATGTGGCTGCAGTGAGGAGCTTGACTCCGAGTCGACGCCGTTTCACACCGCAGTCTCCCATCGCAGTGGATGTCGAATCGACGCCGGCCCGGCGCCGGTCGGTGGAGTCTCCTTCAGCATTTGTTGATGTCGATGCAACGCCGGTGAAGTCCTTTGATGCTCCTTTGCTTGTGGAGGATGAGGCCCCTGTGGGTTCACCCCCCCAGGGTTATTTACATGTTCCTCAGAACGTATGCCTGTGGAGCGCTGACAGGCCCTTGCCCCTCCTCGGGCTGCAGAGTCTCTGCCGTTTGGTGGACATGTTAGCCTGCAGCCGTCCCCTTCTGATGACCTGCTGTCACGACCTAGAATGGCCACGGAGGCTAGTGCGGCGTTTGTGAGAGCTGTTCGCAAAGCTGCGGACATCTTACAGGTCCAGCCTCCATCAGTCTCTCTGCCTTCTGATCCCTTGTTTGATCTGCTCCACCAGGGCAACGTGGATGTGGAGCACTTGCTGCTTTTTGGCGAGTCGTTGTACGACATTCTTCTCGGGTCTTGGGCGAGGCCCTCATCGGGAGACCCTGTGGATTGTGCTATAGTACATCGTCATCTCCCAGCTCCTGATGACCCTGTCTGTTTGTCCCTCCACCCTAGGGCTCAAGGGCTGGTCGTCCAGGCAGCCTCAGCCTTGCTGCCCTCCTCTCAATTAATTCCACCCACTAGGGAGTCTCGATGGTTGGAGACAGGTGGCCGACATGTATTTGCGTCCACGAGCTCTGGCCTCCGGTCCTTGAACACGTTCTGTGTGTTTGCACGAGCTACTTTCGCCCTCTGGGACTCAGTTAAGCGCCTCCTTCCGTCTCTTCCGGAAGGCCCTCGGGCTGACCTGGTTTGGATACTCCATGATGGTCGTGAACTGGCACAGTTTACCATCGGGTCAGCCATAGACACCACTGACTCTGTGGGTCAGGCAGTGGCCAGGTCAGTGGCTCTGCGTCGTCACACTTGGCTGCGTGATGGTAGTTTTCCTGAAAATGTTCAGGAGCATCTTTGAGATGTGCCCTTTGATGGGGCGCACCTTTTTGACAGTCATTGAGACTCTGCGGTCCAGCGTATCATGTCTGGTTTTCCGTGATTACATTATTTCTAGTCCATGTTGCGGACTTCTGATCTCGTTGCATTGATTGCAGTTTTGTCACTGCTTTTCCCTGGTATCCGTCTCTGGGTTCAAGCTGTTATTTCCCAGACAGACTGTACGGCTGACCAGCTGTTTCTGTCCTTATTTTTTGACTCCTCTGTCTAAGAGCTAGTCTCAAGAGGTATTCCCTTGCTTTTTGTAGGGATGTGACATACCCTATGTGGGGTATTCGTTGGTTATTGTATAACCATTCTGCCTTCCCATAGGAAGTGTTCTTCCTAGGTGGTGTGTGTTCAGTGCTCCAGGTTGTGTTCTTTCTGGATGGGGTAGGCCCTTCCTGATGATTCCGCGAGGTCCTCTTGGGGTTGTTATCTTCTTTCCCTATAGGGATTTTTCCTATTGTTCACGCTATAAGCTTCTCGTGTTATGGCTGCCTACTGTTGTGGGACTTCTCCTCTGGTAAGACCCACGAGGATGACGTAGCTCTTTCTGGAGCTTCCATGTTTGTATTTTATGCTTGGTCCGTAGTTCTCTCCTGCCTCTGCGGATGCAGATTTCTCCAGAGTATTGTTTATTTACGCCACGATTGGCACGCCCCGGCGTGTTCCAGTCTTCATTTTCTTGGCTTTTGGCCCTTCTACCTATGTTGGCCGTCTTGGTAGTCAGCCAGTGTCTCTTGTGAGCATGTTGTTCTGTTCCACTTCCGGAACAGTTTCTATTTTGAATTCAGTTCTGGTACGGTATGTGAGTACACATACGTTCACAGGTACTGGTGCCTGCTGGTCCGAACTGAGCAACAGTGTTGGCTGCGGTTTATTCCTTGTGGTTTTGTCTACTCTTCCATCTCTGGTGGTGAGAAGTGCTTCTGCCCGTTGTCTTTCCTCATGGCTCAGACTCTCTCTGGGTTTTCCATGTCAGCAGTTGGTCCTACACCAGACGTTTTGCTTCTGCGCATTGTCTTGCCCCCCCTTCCCCCCCCCCCCTTTTTCCTACGCACTTCCCAGGCAGAGACTCAGGTTCTTCTGCTTCTTCCCAGACAGGGACTCGGGTCCCTCTGCTCCTTGCCCAGAAGGGGCTCAGGTCCCTCTGCTCCTGGCCTCTGCCGATGTCATCCTATGCAGTTTCCCTGTTCAGGGATGCTCATGGTCATTTATGCAGTGTCTGTTTAGGGTTATATATACATATTTCTGACAGTATATGTATATGATTTACTGTGTTTTGAAGTGTTATGTCCTGCTATGGTTCACATTGGTGCCGTTGGTACCCATTGTGCGGGCTACTGTATTTGTCTTGGGCATGCTCTTCGACTTTCTTTAGTCTAAAAAAAAAAACACAACATATATATATATATATATATATATATATATATATATATATATATATATAGATATATATAGATGTATGTGTATTGTAGATATATATTTATATCTCATACTATCTATACACACTGCAAGACGGCAAACATACTTTTTTCTTCCAGGTTGCAGTATCCTGGGTTTCTTAGCCCCAGATTCTCTCTCACTCTGTTTCTCTTCTCTCTCTCTCCTTCTTATGAGAGCGAGTCTTAGGTGTGTGCCCGGTTTTTGCCGGTATCCCTTACCCACTGTTCCTCTGGGTATAGTTGGTCCGTATAATTACCTGGTGATCAGTGGGCAGACAGCCTCAGATCGTGTGTGTTCTGTCGATTCTACTTTTCATGGGCTTGGCATATGTGTGGTATGGCTTCCACGGTCCACACTGTCTGCTTATGTGTATCCCTATAATCCACATACATGTATCTCCTTGTAGTCATGATTTTTTGTACATCTCTACAGGGGTGCCATCTGTCTCTACACCTGTCATTCCTGGCATCCACTGTGGTGCATGCTCATTTTGTACAATCTGACTCTGTCTTGCTGTTTTGTCCTTCTCTAGGACTTTCTTTGTTTTTGCAGATCCATGGAATTCTGCGCACAGTTTGACTGTTAATTCTGATTACAGCAGCTTATGGATTTTCTACCATTGTGCACTGCACATTCTGGTTTCTGTGATTCCCCTTTGTCCCTTCCTGGACGAGGGACGTCTCGTACTG
The DNA here is from genome assembly GCA_963921515.1 of Calotriton arnoldi. Taxonomy (NCBI): domain Eukaryota; kingdom Metazoa; phylum Chordata; class Amphibia; order Caudata; family Salamandridae; genus Calotriton; species Calotriton arnoldi. Next base: position 118,926 of record CAWUFW010010888.1, read on the forward strand.
TCCTCTGACGTACTGTGGTACCATTGCCTTTCCTTGTTACTGCTCCTTTGCAGAGCTTTATGCGTCTAGTGCCAGCCATGCTTGCACTTGCTGTCCCCACCTGTTTTAGTCAATCTTTTGACGGATTAGTTCTCTTTGGAACTTGGTAGGTTTCAGTCGCAGACCCTCCTCCAAGGGGGTACAGCTTTGGTATCTATTCTAAGTTAAGGAATCTGCTGCTAGATGTCTCTATTCGATGAACAAGTTACTTACCTTCGGTAACGATGTATCTGGTAGAGACACAGTCTAGCCGCAGATTCCTTAACGCTCACCCATCCTCCCCGCTCTGCGAGGACCTTTTCAGGTTGGGTTCTTACACATTGGTATTTTCTGCCAGTGATCTCTGTCTTCCTGCGTATTAATATACTTCACATCCTTCCCAGGTCAGGATGTCTTAGTCTGTTATACCTGTTGCTTCCCCATTCGCAATTAGGTGGTGGGCTTATTTATCCATCCACGCTCTTGCACTCTGGTTCTTTTCCAGTGTGGAGATTGGTCATTTCCTGCTCCCTCCTCCCCTCCCTGATACTTTTTCTCCATTAGTTTGGGATCTATTGACTATGCTACAGTCAATTGGTCACATATAGTGCGTATGGGTGCGCATTCTCTGTTGTTGCAGAAATGCTGGCAGTCGCCCTAACAGTCCTGCTGTTACAGTCTTGTTGTCCATTACCATAACATTCATGTGGTTGCAGACTGCTTGTCGTTTGCCATCACATTTGTGAGAAGTTGGCCTGGTATATGCTGTTCACTAATTAAAGTGGACACCTTGCACCAGTACAATTCGACTCTTATGGTAGATAGGTTTAAGACAACCTTTAAAGAAAGCTATCCTAGTGGTAGCTGTGGAGAGCAGCCTTCAGGCTAAGTCTTGAAGGAATGTAAAGCAGCTTGTTTTACCACACAATCTCTTGAATCACCAAATGAAAAGACACCACACAGGTGTATATATATCAAATATATATGTATTTATTACTAACAACTCTCTACTAATCTCTTTATGAGATTAGAAGTCAAGGACATATGCACAAATCAACGTTTCACAATAAATTAAGCACAAATATGGCTGGAGCCCTAGGGGCGTACCAGACCATATACTAAAAAAGAGACTTAGAAACGACGACTTGCAAAGAGACAAGGCCTAGGGCCTTCAGAAGTGCTGGGGCCTCACGAAACCACCCAAGGCAGGTAAGTAAAGGACCCACGGGGGACGCGTGCAGTGTGGATACACAGGCGCGAATCGCCGTTGACTTCAATGGGGCAAGTCGCGGTTGGAAATTAAGAGTTTTAGGATACTTCGGGAGAACCTACAAGCAAGTCACTTACAGGGTAAGTAGTTCTAGGGCCAACACCCTCAGGAGCACCGTAGTGCTGGAGTTACCTCACCCAGGGAAGCCGGGTGCATAGGTGTCCTTTGGTGTCGGGTCGCGGCGTCGTTTTCAATGGAGGACAATGAAGACTTGCTGCTTGTGAAGTCCGAAGAAGTGTCCGGTGGAATCCAAGCCTGGATTCAGAAGATGGAAGACCTGAAAGCAGAGGGGACAGTGTTCAAAGTCATTTGGCAGTGACTCGGGGCAAGGAAGATGGATGCCCACCGTCGTCGCAAGATTCAGGTCGTTCACGGGTGCCTTGACTCTTCAGCCACGAGGTCCAGGAGGCGTCGACGACAACCAGGAGCTGGATTCGGCGTGTCCCACGATGTCTGCAGCTTACTGCGGTGTCGGCGACTCGATTGGAGCCAACAAGCCTTGGTAACAGCAAGTCTCGGGGAAAGTGTAAAAAAACAATGGCGCAGACCAGCAAGGTCTGAGGGACTCACCCAGCGAGGGTAAGTCAGGGCAGGCCTGGAGCAACCAGGGGAGCCCTTTGGTTCTGTAGGAAAGCCTTCAGGGGACCCACAAGCCGGCTAGCAAGGGATCGCGAAGACGCCTCGGGAGGATTCGCTCAACAGGGGCCCACGGTCACTCGGGACGTGGTAGGCCTCTGATCTTCGGAGGGATTCCTGCTGGAGGCTAGGACCACACGTGGTCCAAAGCACAAGTTCGTAGAACGTTGTGAAGGGGTTGCACTCGACAATAGTGCACGGTACCCAGGGGTCGCGGTTCCTCGTCACTCTTGAGGTCCACTGGCCTCAGCTTCGCTTGGGACTCACGATGGCCTTTGAGAAGTCAGGAAATCCACTTCTTGGGCTGCAGGGACTTCGGACTCCGGCGGGAGCGGCGTAGTTTGCGACCGTCGTTTGTAGTTTTTGGTGCCTGCCAAGCAGGAGTCACTCCTTGACTCCAAGGGAGATTCTTCAGTCTTCCAAAGGTAGTGGAACGTCGAAGGTCCAGGATTCTTCTTCAGAGCGTCGTCCAGGGATATCTAGTTTGCAATGCACAGGTTCCCCCTCTTATACTAAAAGAAAGGGAGGGACTAGCTCTATGACCCCACCTATGGGAGGGTCAGGGGAGTGGGTGGCTACACCCACTTCCCTTTGTCCAGTTTCGCGCCAGAGCAGGGGCAGGTAGCCCCTGAGCTGGTTTGAACTGGCATATGCACAGAGGAGCCTTCTGCTCCCCCAGTGCAGGACTTCAAAGCACTCTAAGAGTGCACCCACCCAGCCCCAATACACTAAACCCTGTCTGGAAGGTGGTCACACCCTCCTGTGACAGGATACCTATTGTTGGGCTTCCTCCACTGCGAGTTTCGGTCATCAGCAGGAGGGCAGCCCAGTGTCTGTGACTGGTGGCATCCATTTTGTGATGCCAGTGCTCTGCAGGATTCTACCGCGTTTCCACAGTAGGTACATGTCTATCCCTCTAGAAGGGTGGAATGCTACCCCCGCCGCCAGAACTGGCGGGGGGGTAGTATTCCAAGATGTTTGACACCAAAATCGACATGTTTTGATGCAGCCATTCCAAAGTTAGCATTCTACCGCGAGGATATAATGCACTTAAGAGTATATGGTTTAACCGCATCCACAAACAGCCCCAGAGAATGGACTCTGAGAGCTGCAGAGGGGCCCTGCTCAGGCAGAGGCACCCTCTCACATAGGAACCAAGCACCCTGCCCTCAGGATTGATAGGGCCTGCCTTAGGGGTGACTGATAGGTTTAAATGTGTGTGCAGAGGAGATATAGGAAACCTATATCTCAGTGAGGAGTGCTAGCACCATCTCACCCAGGCTGCAGTAGCAGGCCTGTGGTGTCAGATTTTAGTCTGCTTCCCAGGGGTGGCATAATACATGCTTCAGCCCCTGGTAGGCCTGTGAAGTACCTATGCCCTTGGTACCTAAGGTACCATATACTAGGGACTCATAAGGTACCACAGTATCCAATCACTAGTGCACCTAGAGTGCACTCCAAGTCATTTAGAGAGAACAGAGAGGCTGGGGCCCTGATTGGCAGGGACCCAGCCAGACTATAGCCAGAAACCAGTGTAAACATCAGAAAAAAAGTGGGGGCAACATAAGAGGCAGATCCTACTCTCCTACAACATTCATCTCCATTAATGTTTTGCCTCATAGGAGGGTATGGTTCTTCGTTGCTGCGAGACTGTTCCTGGGGGCGAGTACTTTGCTCTCTCCCTTCAGTCCCTGGAGGGTTTATCTTTAACATACATTGTGATTTTTCTCATTTTCTATTTCTTGTCATTGTTGTTTAAAATATTTTTACTCTCTTTTGGCACACTGTTCCCACACACTCATAGTTTTCACAGTAGAAAACTGACGTCAGCGCACTGTGAGGCTTATATGGCTCCCCTGACGTCATATCCATGGACGACGTCAGGGCGGAGCCATGCGACGCCGTCCCCCGGTGCGCAGAGGTACTGCTGAAAAATCTCCGGATCCAGACTGGCACCTGGGGAATATTCTAAGTTAAGGAATCTACGGCTAGACTGTGTCTCTACCAGATACATCGTTACCGAATGTAAGTAACTTGTTCATCCAGTCTGACGCCTGGGGGTAATTCCAAGGTAAGCAATTCACAGCTAGATAGTCTCTACAGATAAGTCATTACTTGTTCTTCTAGTTGAGCCAAAATCAAAATTCAGTCAAAGTCAAAATGTGCCATCTTGGATCATGGAGATTGTAGGAAAGTAGGATCTTTCTGGCGTAGATACCTCCACTTTTTGCCTGGTGTCAGTGAGTTTTGACTGTAGTTCACTGGGATCCTGCTAATCAGGACTCCAGTGGCAGTGCTCTCTCCTCTAAATTCTCTGCTAAGTACTTTGTACACCCCACAATTGGCATACTGGGGTACCACTAAGCCCCTAGTATATGGTACTGAGGTACCCAGGGCATTGGTACACTGGGGGCCTCCTATGGGCTGCACCATGTACTGTGCCATCATGGGAGCCTGTGCAAACTGTGTCTGCAGAGCTGCTATTGCAGTCTGCGTGAAATGGTGCTTGCACCTTTCACTTTGGATATAAGGTTTCCCTTATATCCCGGCCACTGCACTTTTTACCTATAAGTCACCCTTAAAGTAGGCCCTTCAGTCCAAGATGGTCATAAGTGTGTGGGTACCCCTGCACAAGTAGAGGTACCCCTACAAACCCCGGACTCCATTTTCCGGGCTTTGTAAGTGCAGGACAGCCATTTTAAGGTATGTAGTGGACAAGTCGAGAGGTCCAACTACATAATGGCTTCTCCGAACCTGGTCATATATGGTATCAGACATGTTGGAATCATACAACTACACCGATTCCAGTGTTAGTTGTATGATACCCTGTACTGGGGGGCTCCTTAGGGAACCCCCCATACCGACCTGTTTAGCCTTGCAGGGTCTGCCTGCCAGCATGTGCTACTGCTTATCCTAGACCGTGTTCTGTCCCCCAGCTGATGAGCTTCTCTCGGGCTGGGGAAGCTGAACAAAGGTTCTCCTTTAGAATTAGGTAGGGTGGGGCCGCTTCCGAGCATCACCAGACTGCATTGAAAGGCACATTTGATGCCTCAATCAATCAGGGAATTGTAAGCTCACTACTCACCTGTGAGGGTCTCAAGGTGCTGGGGGGGGGGGGGTCAGCAGTTCCGTTCAGCCGAAGAGTCAGGTCCTGAGAGCCTTCCTGAAGGTGTTAAGGGAGGGGGCGCGTCTGATGTCGATCGGGAGCTCGTTCCAGGTCTTGGCTGCGATGTAGGAGAAGGATCTTCCCCCTGCTTTGGCTCTGTGGATGCGAGGGGTTTTGGCGAGGACAAGGTAGGTGGAACTGAGGTTTCTTTTGGGTGCGTGGAGGGTGATTCTATCGTTGTGGTATTGGGGTCCGGTGTTTTGTAGGCATTTGTAGGCGTGGGTGAGTATCTTGAAGGTGACTCTTCTCGATAGGGAGCCAGTGGAGCTTCCGTAGGTGTTGGCTGATGTGCTCGTGTCGAGGGATGCCGAGGACTAGTCTGGCGGCGGTGTTCTGTATCGTCTGGAGCTTGCAGAGTAGGGACTTGTTTATGCCGGCGTAGAGGGCGTTTCCGTATTCCAACCTGCTGGTGATGAGTGCGTGGGTGACCGTCTTCCTTGACTCGGGGGTGAATCCATTTGAATGTCTTACGGAGGATGCGGAGGGTGTTGAAACAGCTGGAGACAACGGGATTGACCTGTCGGTTCATGGAGAGGGAGGAGTCGAGTATGATGCAGAGGTTTCTGGCGTGGTCTGTGGGGGTCGGGGGGCTGCCGAGTGTTGTTCCATGCCGATGGGGTTGTTCTGAGTACGAGGACTTCAGTCTTCTCCGAGTTGAGCTTTAGGCAGCTGTTGCTCATCCAGGCTGCGACGTCTTGCATTCCTTCCTGGAAGTTGAATCTGGTGGTGGTGGGGTCCTTGGTGAAGGAGAAGATGAGCTGGGTGTCGTTGGCATAGGATACTATGCAGAGGCCGTGCTGTTGGACGATGGAGGCGAGGGGGGCTATGTATATGTTGAAGAGGGTTTGGCTTAGCGATGATCCCTGGGGTACTCCGCAGTTGATTTCCGTGGGTTCGGAGAGAAAGGGTGGCATTCTGAACCTTTGGCTTCTGCCGGTGAGGAATGAGCGGATCCAGTCGAGGGCGGTTTCTTGTATGCCGGCATCGTGTAGTCTAGCGGCGAGTGTGCGGTGGGAGACGGTGTTGAATGCTGCTGACAGGTCGAATAGGATGAGGGCTGCGGTGTGGCCTTGGTCGAGGAGGGTGCGGATGTCGTCTGTGGCGGCGAGTAGGGCGGTCTCGGTGCTGTGGTTGCTGCGGAATCTGTATTGAGAAGGGTCGAGGACGACGTTGTCTCTGATGAACCTTGTCAGTTCTGAGTTGACGGTCTTCTCAGCGACTTTCACCACAAAGGGGAGGAGCGAGATGGGCCGGTAGTTCTTGAGGTCCGTAGGGTCTGCTGAGGGCTTCTTGAGCAGGGGCCTGACTTCTGCGCGTTTCCAGTCGTCGGGGAAGGTGCCGGTCTCAAAGGTGGTGTTGATGGTGCGTTGTAGTTCGGGTGCGATGGCGGTGGCAGCTCTGTGGTAAATGTGTGGCGGGCAGGGATCTGTGGGAGCCCCTGAGTGGATGCCTTTCATAGTCGATGCGGTCTCTTTGGCCGTGACCGGTGTCCAGGAGGAGATAGTGTGCTGGCTGGAGTTGCCGGAGGGCGGGGTGGCTGCAGAGTCAGGTGTGTGGTCGTTGAAGTTGTCGTAGAGGTTTTTGATCTTCAGGTGGAAGTAGGATCCGAGCCTGTCGCAGAGGTCCTGGGAGGGGGTGATGTCCATGGCTTCGCTGTGGGGCTTGGTGAATTCCTGGATGACGCTGAAGAGTTCCTTGGAGTTGCTGGAGTGGATGAGGATTTTGTTGTGGGTGAAGGTCCTTTTGGTGGTTCTGATGGGTTGGTGGTATTACGTCATTGGGTTCTTGTAGGTGGTGTAGTTTTCCGGTGTCTTGCTGTTTCTCCAGTTCTTCTCCTGGCGTCTGCTGGTGCGCCTGGCTTCTTGGAGGTTGGTGGTGAACCAGGCGGCTTTCCTAGGTCGCTGTTTGTCATGGTTGCGTAGCGGGTAAGCTTGTCTGCGCAGTTGGAGATCCAAGTGTGGAGTTCTCTGGCTGCAAGGGTGGCATCGGTTGCAGCGGTGGGGATGTTGCGGTTGAGGGTGGAGTTGAGTTGCTCCTCGGTGACTTTGCTCCAGTTCCTCGCGGTGGAGCGGGTTTGGGTGGCTTGGGTTTGTCGACGAGGAGGTGTACGCAGTGGTGGTCGATCCATGGGGTGTTGCGTGGTGTGACTGAAGTGGACACTACTTCCTCCGGCGAAGATGGGATCGAGGGTGTGTCCTGCCTTGTGGGTCGGTGTGGTGACGAGTTGTTTTAGTCCGATGTTGGCGAGATTGTCAAGGAGGGTGGCGGAGTTGGGGTTGCTGGGGTTGTCAAGGTGGAATTTTAGGTCTCCGATGAGTATGTAGTCCATGGCGGCGATGGCGTGGGGTGCGATGAGGTCGGTGATGGTGTCGGCGAAGAGTGCCCGGGGGGGTCTGTAGGCGAGGGTGCCTCAGACTGTGGAGTTGGGGCTTGTCTGGACCTGGAAGTGCAGGTGTTCGGCGGCAGGGAAGGTTTCGCTGGAGGTGGTGAGTTGGAGGGAGTTTTTGTGCGCGATGGCGAGGCCTCCTCCTGGGTGGTTGGGGCGGTCCTTCCTCTGGATCTTGTTACCATCCGGGATGGCGATGGCAACGTCGGGGGCGGAGGAGGCGTTGGTCCAGGTTTCCGTGAAGAAGGCGACATCGGGTGAGAGTGAGTCTAGGAGGTTCCAGATCTCCACGGCGTGTCCGCATGGAGCGCACTTTGAGGAGGATGCATCTTAGGGCGTTGGTGGTGTTGGCGGCCGGGGTGGTGGTGAAGGTCTGGCAGCAGTGGCGGCAGGAGAACTGGCCGTGGGTTATGTTTGGCGTGGCCTGTTGGCAGTTGTTCTTTCTTCTGGGGTTGAGAGCGAAGAGGGCGGCTGAGTCATAGTGGTGGATGGTGGGAGATCCAGGGTCCCTGGCGCTGGTCGGGTCGCGGACGGGCGCAGACAGGCTTGCCTTTGGCGCACCCTGGGCGTGCCCGCTGCACGCAGCCGCCATTAAATAGGGAAAGGGGAGGGACGTGCAGCTGGGAGGAGGGAGAGGGGACCGTCCGGGGAGAGGGGCCGCAGGGGCAGCAGCGGCGGGAAGCTGAGGAACTGGGGAAAGTTAACTAAGCACAGTAATTAAAGACAAAAAAATTAAATAAAAATTAAATTAAATCCTACTATAGCTATGGAGCTGCAGGCGAAGGACAGAGGGCTGAAAAGCAGCAGCAGGGACGAGCACCAGCGGCAGACAGCAGCCTCGAACCTCCCAGGTGGAGGTCAGAGGTCTAGCACGGCACAGCGGAGCTGCTGGGGAGAGAGCCGGCCTAGACCAGAGGTTATGCCTTCCATGCATAAACCAGTTTTGATCAGTTCAGGAATCATTGGCATCCACTCTGGCGTGAAACCACACAAAGGACAGGGGAGTGTTCACCCCTGTCCAGCTCCTTCCTAGGGAGGTGCCCAGAGCTCCTCCAGGTAGCCACTTGATTCTGCCATGTTGAATCTTGACCCCTGGGAGCATCTGACTGGCTAGGACAGCTGAGTAGCATCCCTGAACCCCTCTGATTGGTGGGTCACCAGTGAAGAGGTCCTTTCCCTCTTTTAGGGTTACTTAAGGGCACCCCTGAGGGTAGGTCCTTAGATTTGTCCTGACAACAGCTTCTAGATCCAATTGTCTGTCTGAAGACTGTCCAAAGAGACTTCTGTTGGTGGACACTGGAACTCTGATGTTCTTCAAGCCACGACCAAAGACAAGACTACTCCGGTGGGAAGATTTTTGCTGCATCTTCGTCCCTGTGCTTCTCCAAGTTCTGCAACTCTGTGGCCGAGCATCCTCCGAGTCACCAAGGACTCAGCCTGCGTCCCAGCCTGAAGGAATCTCCCTTGAAGTGAAGGAGTCGCTTCCCAGCATCTGCAGGCACCTCTACGTCGATGACCGGTTTGCAGATCCTGTTGTCCCATGGACATCGCCCGGCTCTGCAGCACAGGTGGTGGTTTGTTTGGTTCTTCACATGCCTGACCAGTCCCTGCAACTTGGGTGACTGTAATCCCTCTCCAGCCGATGTGAACCGCCTCCATGTGCATCACGTCTGTTTGTCGTTACCAAGGCTTGTTGGCTTTTCTCACGAAAGTTCTTCAAGCTCCAAGAACGATGGCCTGCCTACATCCTCTGCATCGTGGGCCTTCATCTTCTGTGTGCTGTTGAGACTTCCCTGCAACTCCCTGTGCCTGCTGCCAGAGGGTCCTTGAGGGGGCTCCATTGATTCCTGCTGGCTCTCCTGCATGCTGAGGGCCGGTCCTGACTTACCGTTGCTGGGTTAGTACCACAGACCTTGCTGTTCTACAACACAGCAGCTTCTTCCACAAACCATATGTTTGCGTTTTCCAAGGCTTGTTCGTGGTCCTGTCGGCTACTGCCCTTCCTGCACTTGTTGACCAGCGTGGGACAGCTCATGGACATCTCCTGTGCTCCTGCATCATCGTCTGGGCTCCACAGCTGCTGCTTCAACTTCACTGTGCTACAGGAAGAACCTCCTACAAGGGCTAGTGCGCCTCTGCCTCCTGGTCAACTCCGGGTGGCTTGGACTCTGTTCCCTCTGCACAGGACCTGTGCTGTTTCCCAAAAATACCTTTGTACCCACAATTCGCACATCTCTGGGCACAGGTAAGCCCCTTGTAAAAGGTACCATGGGTACCAAGGGCACTGTGACCAGGGAAGGCCTCTAAGGGCTGCAGCACCTATTGTGCCACCCTTAGAGACCATGTACCTTAACACCCACACACTGCCATTGCAGGCTGCGTGTTTTGGTGCAGAGAAAAGTGAAGAGTCGACATGGCACACATCTCTGTAGGCCATGCCTGCAACCCACTGCCTGGGGCCTAGGTAAGTCACCCTTCTAGCGGGGTGCACTAGCCCTCAGCTGAAGGTACAGTGGCATGAGCCATGTATCCCTACAGTGTCTAAGTCCATTCTTAGACATTGTAAGTGTAGTAAAGCCATAAAGAGTATATGGTCTGGGAGTTGGTCATTACAAACTCCACAGCTTCATAATGGCTTAACTAAAGCCTGGGAAGTTTGGTAGCAAACTTCTCAGCACATTAAACCCACACTGATGCCAGTGTGGGATTTAATGTAAAATGCAGTCAGAGCATCTTAGAGATGCCCCCTGAAAAAGGACCAGCCCTGGTGTGATTCCTAAATGGCTGCCGGCCATTTCCACCACCAGACATTTTCTGGATCCCTGGGTAGAGAGCCCTCTCTGGGTCCAGAAACAAAACCCATCCTGGACAGAGGTATCATGCCTCCTCCCCCATGATGGGCTAGGTCCACGAAGGGGAAGCTTCAAAGGCCTTCCACATTTGTAAGCTGTCCCTGCTTTTTGCTGGCCCCAGCTACTATATACTATACACTATATACTGAGCCAGCCTCCTACAGAGATTTCTCAAAAATAGTATGTCGATCATCACTCTTGTGTATTCTCAAGTCTGCTTCACTTTGGGCGTACAATGTCCATGCGGGTGCTTATTACCTGCGACTAAGCACCTGTGTTCTCTTTGATCTCCTGACTACTGGCTGTTCACTGTTGCTTTGCTCACATCTCTGTCTCTTCGATTATGGTTTCCGAAATATGTTCTTTGGACACAGTAGCTCTTATTTTCTCACCCTTCTTTGGCCACTTCTCATTTTTGGACCACCTCTGAACAAACTGCTTGTCCCAACTTCTACTCAGTCTGCACTTACAGCTTCTTCAGTTTTGGTCACTGTGGCTACTCTTATCTTGGGTTGGCTTTGAGACACCTGTGTGCATGCGTCTTCTCTTTCTGGACCTTCAGGGTGCACTGAAGATGGCCCTTGCAAATCAGGCCATAAACACCTCTTCTTCCACTTGTCTCACTCTCCAAGTGTGTGACGCATTAATCCAGTTTGGAAGGCCTCCATATTTAACAGCAGTATCTGATAGACTTCTAGCTGCAAATTCCTTCACTTAGAATATTTCCCAAGCGTCTAAGAGGATCCAGGAAATCTTGAGCAGTGAGTCTGCGTGCCGGAAGGTGGTACCAATCGGGTTGGCGTCGTAGGTGTCGCCCACGCTGGAAGTGACTTACTCTTTGCCTGTATAGGTTCCACCCCAGCTTGCTGACATGAGTACTTTTCATTCCGCGCCATCAGCACGGATCTGGAAGGGCTACCTCTGGGATTTTTTAACTGCTTTTTTTGACTTTGTCTACCCTTATTTGAGCTTTTTCTCCTAGTATGTTTTTGGGATGTCTATTAAGAAACCTGTGGGTTTTAGCCCTGTGAAGCCTGCCACAGGCAAATGTCTATGACCGATTTCCCCCTCCCCCCCCCATCCCCAGTTTGTTTATGGTGCCTGGGATGGACTGACTCCAAGGCCTGCCCTGACTGCTGTGCAATGAGTCCCAAAGTGGTTCGGGAGTGAGCATTGAAGCTCCTGGTTGCTCAACACCGGGCAACTCCAAGCCACTCCAGGACCCAATCACGCGGAAATCCCCAGGCCTACTCTCCTACTGCTCTACTGCCGATCATTGCCAAGATCCAAATCGTCGTTGGGTAAGTCTCCCAAGAAGAACAACAACAACAAATCCAAATGTTTTTCGACTTCATCGTACCAGTCTAAATTATCGGACAAGGCTCGGGAAGGACGCCACAAGTCTAAGATCTGCTCCCACACTTGCTCCGCGAAGCCAGAGCCACTCCACACCTCCCTGAATTTCCCAGTGCTGGAGCGACTCCAGTACTTTGGGGGAGTGTAGGAGGCTGGCTTATTCAAGTGAAACACCTTGCACTAATCCAGACAACCCTTATTTAGTGGTCTTAGATAATCATAGAAAGCTCTCTAAGTGGTAACTGTGGAGAGCAGCCTCAGACTTAGTCCAGAAGGAGTGTAAAGCAGCTTTTTTTTACCAGTACTAATCATATAGTGTAAGTTAAAAGAAAAAGAACCACACAGTGGACAGGAGACTCAGAAGAGCTGGGTACACAAGGAACCACCCAAGGTAAGTACCCAGGAACACCACGAAGGCTGTGTGCAGAGTTGAAACACAGCTACGCACTCAATATATGTCAACAGGAAAGTCGCTGTTGGAGTTTAGAAGAATGACCCATCCTAGTGGACCCCGAAGAAACCCTGTGGAAGACAGAAGGTTGGAGAGTCACCCCACCCGTGGATACCCCAGGGAGCAGGATACCTACACCAGGGAAGCCAGCTGCATAGGTGCGAATTGACGTCGGAAACAGTCGTAGACCACAATGGAGGACTTAAGAAAAGATGCCACTGGCGAAGAAGGTGCAAGAGTCTGTTGGAATCCAAGGGTGGATTCTTGAAGTGAAGAACCTGCAACAGAGGAGACAGAGACTATGCCACTCAGAGGTGACCAGGAGGCACAGAAGAGCAATGCCCACCGATGTCGGAAGATGCAGGAGTGATGACTGTGACCTTGTAACTGCAACTGTGAGGACCAGGTGATGCTGAGGAAGACCAGGAGCACAAAATACAGTGGTCTCCAGGGGGAGATCAAACCATATACTAAAAAAGTGGAATGCGAACTGCAAAGGAGAACAGGACTTGGACCAGAAGACCCAAAGGAGCTGGGGACACAAGGAGCCACCCAAGGTAAGTACTCAGGAACCCCAGCGAGACTGTGTGCAGAGTGGAAACACAGCCGTGTGCCCAATGGAAGTCAAAGGAGAAGTCGTGGTTGCAGTTTGAACGAAAAGGGACCCTTCCCAGAGGACCTTGAACAATTCCCTTGGAGGATGGAGGGTTGGCGAGCCACCCCACCCCTGGATGCCACGGGAACCAGTTAACCTACACCAGGGGAGCCAGGTGCATAGGGGTGAAAAGACGTTGGAACCTGTCGTAGACGACAATGTAAGACTAAGATTAAAGTGCCTCTAGAGAAGTTCAAGAAGGAGTCCGGTGGAATCGAAGGGTGGATTCTGGAAGTGAAGAACCTGCAAGCAGAGGGGACAGAGTCTATGCCACTCGGAGGTGACCAGGAGGCACAAAGACACAATGTCCACCGATGTCAGGAGGTTCTGAAGAGTCGACTGTGACTTTGTCACTGTGACCATGTCGCTGCAGCTGTGAGGACCAGGTGGCGCTGAGGAAGACCAGGAGCCATGCACAAGCTGTCCCACGTATGTTGTCGTGACTAGGTGGACGGTGTCTGGCGGGAGCACCAACAAGCCTTGGTTGCCGCAACTGGCATGGAGGACAAAGAAGGAGCAATGTTGAGATCAGCAAGGTCCAAGTGGCTCACCAACAGCAGGAGAGTCGGAGCAGGCCCTGAGCATGCAGGTGAGGCCACAGAAGCAGTAGAAGACCCTCAGGAGGACCCACAGGTCAAAGGCACAGGAGTCGCAACAGGACCTCGAGCAGCTCGCCAAAGATGAAGGCCCACGGTGCAGAGGATGTGGTAAGGCCTGTGATCTTGGAGAGAAGAGATCCTGTAGCTTCTTGTAGCCCGAAGATCTCTGGTTTGCAGAGCCAACAAGCCTTTGCAACAACAAGTTGATGTGGTGCGTAGGAGTTCGATCTCAGTGGCTCTGACGAGGGATATTGTCCTCCAAATTGCAGGGAAGACAAGTCAGTCCTCGGGGGAACCACAAAACTATCAACTATGTTGCTGAGCCTCTGGATGTCCGTAGGACGACAGGAGCAGCAGAGTGGAAACACAGCTCCATACGCAATAGAAGTCAATGGGAAAGTCGCTGTTGCAGTTTTGCAGAAGAAGGACCCTTCCCAGTGGACTCAGAAGAAACCCCATGGAAGACGGAAGGTTGAAGAGTCACCCCACCCGTGAATACCCCAGGAACCAGGATACCTACACCAGGGAAGCCGGGTGTATAGTTGCGAAGTGACGTCGGAAACCACAGTCGACCAGAAAGCAGGACTTCAGTAAAGATGCCGCTGGCAAAGACTGTGCAAGAGTCCGTTAGAATCCAAGGGTGTATTCTTGAAGAGAAGAACCTGCAAGCAGAGGGGACAGAGTCTATGCCAGTCGGAGGTGACCAGGAGGCATGGAAGAGCAATGCCCACAGATGACTGAAGATGCAGGAGTGATGACGGTGACCTTGTCGCTGCAGCTGTGAGGACCAGGTGACACTGAGGAAGACCAGGAGCCGTTCATGAGCTGTCCCACGTTGGAAGTTGAGAACTAGGTGGTCAGTGTCCGGTGGGAGCACCAACAAGCCCTGGCAGCAGCAAAAGGCTTGGAAAACGATGAAGGAGCAACGTTGGGACCAGCAAGATCCAAGGGACTCACCAAGTGCAGGAGAGTCAGAGCAGGCAACAAGGTTTGGCAACGGCAAGTCGATGCGGTGCACAGGGGTTCGGTCCCAGCAGTTTCGACGAGGGATACTGGCCTCAAACTTGCTGAGAGGACAGGTCAGGCCTCGAGGGAGTTGCAGAACCACCACCTGCGTTGCTGAGCCTTTAGAAGTCCGTGGGACATCAGGAGCAGCAGACCGGTCAGCTTCGTTGTGGTGCCTGCAGGGAGCGTCTCCTTCACTCCAGGGGAGATTACTTCGGATGCCCTTGATGCCCACAGATATGTTCGCCACCGGTGAGATCGCGCAATGTCAGCAGTTCTGCGTACTGGAGTTTCCAAGGCAGCTCTTGCTTTGAGATGCATTTTGTCTCAAGTGGAGCTCAGGCCTCTGTACGCCTTTCTGTCATATCGCTTCTGCCCAGAGGTCTCAAGAAGATCAGGTACAACCGGTCCCAAGTCCTCCTTCTGGCTCTGGACTGGGCACGAAGTGTCTGGTATCCCGAGCTGTTGAGCATGGCAATCGGTCGCCCGATCAGGCTGCCCCCTCAGGAAAATCTTCTGTCGCAGCTCCACCCAAACCTGTCAACGCTCCGCCTTCTTGCGTGGAGATTGAGTGGTGTCAGTTGACAGCTTACGATCTAACGCTCGAAGTCTACAATGTTATTCTGCCAGCCAGGCGTCCCTCCACCAAAACGGCTGCCGATGCGACACGTTTGTGGCATGGGGTGCAGAGAAACAAATTGACACTCTTTCTGCTCCCTTTCCTGCTGTGGTCATTCTTAAGGGATACCTTTCTGCTATATCTGCTCTTCTGCGTTTGCCTAACCAACCTTCCCTCTTCCAATCCCTTGTGGTACATAGGTCTTGAAAGGTTTGCAACATGTTTCCTCCTTCACCCTTCAATATGCCTCAGTGGGACCTTAATCTGGTCCTGGCGTTCCTGTTGTGCGCTCCATTTGAGCCCTTTCACAACTGTCCTCTCAGGCTCCTTACCATCAAGACGGCCTTTCTGGTGGCAATAACATCTGCCCGGGGTGTCAGTAAGCTTCAGGCATTGTCATTCAAGCTTCCTTACCTGAACATCTACCCAAACAAACGGGTGCTTCATACGATGGCTTCCTTTTTCCCAAAAAGTCGTCACTCCCTTTGACATAGGCCAATCCACCGTCTGGAAGATCATTCTTCCTTGACCGCACTCAAGAGTTCAGGGTAAACGACCAACTCTTCGTGGGGTATGTCACATTGAAGAAAGGACGGGCAGTACAGAAGAGGACCATCTCACAACGGATCATTGTAGGAAGCTGGCTCTCTCTATAGTGCACTGTGCAGAGAGACCAGTGAGTCTCTAAGGCTAAAGTAGATAATACTAACCCTTTATTTGTGGTAAGGTTGGCAAGCAGTTAGGCTTATCACAGGGTAGTGCTAAGCATTTGTTGTACTCACAGAAGCAATAAATGACACACATTCAAAGAATAAATCCGAGACCAATTTAGAAAAATAATTATTTTCATATATATTTTCGAACCAAGAACTACGTTCCGAGGTAAGTACTATATTTCTTATGAATTTCTCAAGGATAGCAAATGGTTGAAAGTTGGGCGCAATTATGCTCCATACAGTACTATGGGAAGAAAAAGCAGGTAGGTAAAGTACACAGCACAGACAGTTGTAGGTGTTCACCTTCCGGGTTTAGGGTAGTAAGAAGCCATGGTTCAATATTCTACCAACTTCTGCCGGGAGAGAGTTGGTGGAGTTGGTAGCTGGTGCAGTACAGGGAATGTGGTGCCCTCTAAAAACAGACTGCACAAGGGAATTGCAAGCAAGTAAGAGAGCTCCGAAACGGGAGCTGGGGTGCAAGGGTCTTTAGGGACAAGGGAGCACAGCCGATTCATTGTTACCCAGGCCGGGCAGGCTGGGTGCAGAGCAGGTAGGTTGGCCGGCCCGGGGGCGTAAAGGTGCTTCTCGCGATCAGGGGCCAACAGCTGGCAGCGGCAAATTCAGGACTGCTGGGCCACTTAAAAAGTGGGTCTCAGGGGTCATGAGGTCCCTCGGCCGCTACCAGGCTCTGGTACAGTTGGAGTCCCAACTGGACTCTGCGTGTCGGTCTTAGTTGCAGGGCGTCCACTACCCTGGGGATTGGAACTGCACGGCTCTGGTCGGTCCTGGTTCCTCCACATACACAAGGGGGAGACAGATCACGAGTTCTTCGCCGACAGTTGAGCCGCAGAGCTGCAAGTCAGTGGACCGGACTCTATGGTATCAGTGCCTGCGGTCTGCGGGGGAGTAGCTCCTTTACTTCAAGGGAGTTCTAGGGCGATTGGCAAAGGCTGGTGTTCTCTGGGGTTCTTAGAGACTACACAACAGCAGGACGAGACAGTTCACCTCGATTGTCGAGTCTTGAAGTGGCAGGCAGGGGTTTGTGCCAAAACTCAGCGGCTAGGTCTCAGTTCTCGGGTTCAGCAGCTCTTCTGTGTCCTCTTCTTTGGGTTGAAGGGTGCCAACTAAAATACTCCATTTAGAGGCTTTAAGTGGAGTACCAGGTAGTAGCCAATGGGCTACCTACCTTATGGTGACTACACCCTCTATCTAACCCCTTCCTGTGGGGAGCGGGCATAACCCTGACCCTAAGGCTAATTCCCTCCAACATAAGATGGAGGATTCCTAAAAGTGGGGTCCACATCAGCTGTCCCACCTTAGGGATGGTGCTGGCTAAATGTTGACCCACCTCCTAATCAAACATAAGTTTCCTGTCTGTCCTCCCGCCAAACAGTAGGGTCAGGAAAGCGGGGTGGCATCTTCCACTAACTGGAGAGGCCTGGGTCGCATTTCAAAGGTGGGATGACCTTTGAAGCTTCCCTGAAGGCAGTTCCTGCTTGGACGAAGTCTGAACACCTCTGCCCAGAGCAGGCTTTGTTCCCGTCCTCTGAGAGCGAAGGCTCTCACCCCAGGAGGCCAGAAACAAGTCTAGTGATGGCAGGCTGGCTGAGACCAGTTGGCAACTGCAGTAGTAGTCAGTAGGTTTTCAGGGGTATTTATTAATAAATCTGACACTGGCGGATTTATTAAGAGAAAATGTTTGGTACCTGTAGGATGCTGGCTTAGTGTATGGTGCTCACTTATGTAAGTGTAGCACCCTGCACTAATCCAGACAACCCTTATGATGATTTTAGTGGTCTTAGACAACCTTAGAAAGCTCTCTAAGTGGTATCTGTGGAGAGCAGCCTTCAGGCTTAGTCCAGAAGGAGTGTAAGGCAGCTTGTTTTACCAGAACTTAATCTTATTGGTGTAGGTTAAATGAAAAAGAACCACACAATGTATTTATTAAAATATGTATAATAAGACACTCACTAACACATAACCATATCTCCTACCCAGAGATATAACACAATGCACACAATACTTTGTAAATAAAACAGGTAAGTAGCACAAATACATGATGGTCTCCAGGGGGAGACCAAACCATATACTAAAATAGTGGAATGCGAACCACAACTCAAGACCAGAGTGGACCCAGAAGACGTAGAAGAGCCGGGGACCCAAGGAACCACCCAGTGTGAGTATCTAGGAACCCCACGGAGGTCGTGTGCAGAGTGGCAACACAACTGCGTACTCAACTCAAGTCAATGGGTAAGTCGCGGTTGCAATATTAAAGAAAGACCCTTCCCAGTGGACCCTGAAGAAACCCCGTGGAAGACAGAAGGTTGGAGAGTCACCCCACTGGTGGATACCCTAGGAACCAGGATACCTACACCAGGGAAGCCGGGTGCATAGGTGAGAAGTGACCTCAGAAACCGCTGTTTAACCCAATGGAGGACTTCAGTAAGATGCCGCTGACGAAGAAGGTGAAAGTGTCCAGTGGAACTCAAAGGTGGATTCAAGATGAGAAGTACCTGCAAGCAAAGGGCAGGGTCTATGCCACTCAGGAGTGACCAGGAGGCATGGAAGACGAATGCTCACCGATGTCGACAGATGCAGGAGAGTTGACATTGACCTTGGAGCTGCAGCTGTTTGGACCAGGTGACGCTGAGGAAGACCAGGAGCCGTTCACAAGCTGTCCCACGCCGGAGGTCGAGAGCTGAGGGGTCGGTGTCCGTCGGGGGCACCAACAAGCCCTGGCAACCGCAAACAGCGTGGTAGGCGGAAAAGGTGCAGTGTCAGGACCAGCAAGGTCCAAGTGACTCACCACGAGCAGGGGAGTTGGAGTAGGCCCGAGCAATCAGGGGAGCCCACTGGAGTCCAGAAGGGCTCTCAAGAGGACCCACAGACCGGAGGCACAGGAGTCGCAAGAGGACCTCGAGCAGCTCACCAAAGATGCAGGCCCACGGTGCAAAGGATGCGGTGAGGATGAGGATCTTGGCTGCAGGAGATGTTCGAGGCTGGAGCTTCTTAGAGCCTGAAGATCTCTGGTGAAGAGTCAACAAGCCTTGGCAACGGCAAGTCGACGCGGTGCACAGGGGTTCGGTTCCTGCGGTCCCGACGAGGTATACTGGCCTCAAACTCGGTGAGAAGACAGTGCAGGCCTCAAGGGAATTGTAGAACCACCACCTGTGTTGCTGAGCCTTTCGGAGTCCGTGGTAGCCCAGGATCAGCAGACTGTCAGCTGTGTTGCGGTGCCTGCAGATACAGGGAAGTGACTCCTTCACTTCAATGGAGATTCCTTCAGGTGTCTTGGATGTCCACAGGCCTTGGGAGGATCCTGTTTGGAGCACAGGCACGGACGTAGCAGCAGACTTGCAGGACAATGAGACCAGGAGCAGCAGGAGTCTTCCCAGTTGCAGTCTCTGTGTCCATGGTGAAGTCCAGCTAAGTCCAGAGTACCCAGACAATCGAAGATGAAGTGGTTTCGGATCTGAATCTTTTCCCACAATGTATCTAGGGACCCACCCACAGGTAAGCCCTTGAGTACCCTAAGGAAAGGGTTGGGACGATTCAGGGGTACCTCCCAGATGAGGGGCTGGACAGTGGGGAGGATACTCCAATGTTCTTTGTCCAGTTTTGTGCCAGAGCAGGAGCCAACGGCTGCCTGAACTGGTTTAAACTGGAGTATGCAAGGAGGGCACCAAGTGTGCCCTTCAAGCAGTCTCAGTGGCGCTGGCAAGCGCCCTCACCCTGCCCCAATACAATAAACCCCGTCTGGGAGGTGATCACACCTCCCTGTGACAGGATATCTATTGCTCTGCCTTCCCCTGCTGGAGCTTCGCTTAGCAGCAGGAGGGCAGAAACATGTCTCTGGTCGACAGCAGCCCTAGCTGGCTGTCCAGATCTGGAAGATTGGTACCGGGAGCACTGAGGGCCTCCCTGAGGAGCTTTACAGTGCATGGAATCATACCTCCCACACCGTTTACGGATTGGTGTATGATTCCAACATGTTGATACCAAACATGACAGGGTTCGTAACAGCCAGTTTAGAGATGGTCATCGCGTAATGACGCATGGCCACTCTATATGTTGTAATGGCTGATGCACTTACAACCCGGGAAAATGGACTCCGAAGGATGTAGGGACACCCTCACACTTAGAACCGAGCATTCTGCCTTCAGGATTGAAAGGCCTGCCTTAGGGGTGACTTATAGGTTTTAAGTGCAGTGACCTCAGATATAAGGAAACTTATATCGGTTGTGAGTGATGCTAGCACCAGCTTACACAGGCTGCAATGGCAGGCCTGTAGTCACAATTTGAGTGGTCTCTTATGGGTGGCATAATACGTGCTTAAGCCCATGGGAGACCCCTGGTGTACCTATGCCATGGGTACCTGGGTACCATATACTAGGGACTTAGAAGGATACACCAGTAGCCAATCTGGAGTGTACCTAAGTACTCACCATGTCAAATTTAGGGGAAAAAGCACAGAGGCTGGGGCCTGGTTAGCAGGATCCCAGCCAGACTAGTCAGAAACAGCATAACACCAGGCAAAAAGTGGGGGTACCCATGCAGCAGGATCCTACCTTCCTACAGTACCAAACATCTTGGGGTACAGTGAAGCCATCATGGAGCTGGGGACTTCGCAATAAAGGTTTTCCAGCCCATTTACTTGTTATGGCTTCCCTGTTCACTTACAGTGTCTAAGAATGGACTTCGACATTGTAAGGTCACATCTGCTCAGGCAGATATGTCCACACATGGGATATAGTGCACCCTGCCTTCGGCTGTAAGGCCTGTAGGCATGGCACAAAGAGCTGTGTGCTATGTCAAATCTTCGTTTTTTTCTGCACCAAAACGCGCTGCCTGATTTGGCGGTTTGCATGATCTTGGTGAAGTTCTTCCTAGAGTGGCACAATTCGCTTCTGCCCTAGTGGACCTATCTCTCCCAATGCCCTAGGTTCCAGGGGTACCTTTTACTAGGGACTTGCAGGGAGGCTGAAGTCATGTCAAAAGTGGAACAATGGTACCATTTTGGGAAAGAGCTCTGGCACTGGAGACCTGGTTGGCAGGGACCCAGTGCACTTCCTGTCGAAATCACATCATGTAACAGGCACAAAGTGGGGGCGACTATGTCTAAAAGGGGACCTTTCCTACCATCATGCTCTGTATTGAAATCTCCTACGCATTGGATAAGAAGCAACTCACTGAGGGTTTGCGTGCTCATTCCTCCAGAGCTAAAGCTGCCCCCACTGCGTTAGCATGCGGAGTTCCAGTCCTGGACATCTGCCAGGCAGCAACGTCTACTCCTGGACAGTCTGGTACGTAGGGATGGGCATTTTGCCTGTTAGGTCCTGCAGGACTTCCTTGTGCAAATTGGTCCGCAGACCCACCTCCAGGGAGGTATTGCTTGGGAATATGTAGCGAGAAGTCTCTATCAGATGAACTAGTTATTTACCTTTGGTAACGCCTTATCTGGTAAAGATTCTATCTAGTAGCAGATTCCTTATCGATCTACCCATCCTCCCCGCTCTGCGAACGGGTTGCTAAGGACAGGGTTGTTCCCCTTTCAGAGCCCTAGTTTTCCACACAAGTGGTCAGTGGCTCCACGCTCCTGGTGTGGAAAGTTTCAAAAAAGAAACTGATGTTAGAGCACTGGGTTGGCGCCAATATAGGCACCATGCACGTCACTTCCGGCCTGGACAACCCTACGTGGAGCCGAACGACACCATATAACAGCGCGCATGCATACTGCTCACGAAAAAGTTCTGGAATCCGTCCGACGCCTGGGATTAATTCTAGGGTAAGGAATCTGTGTCTAGATAATGTCTGCGATATAAGGCATTACTGAACGTAAGTAACTTGTTCTTAAGTACATGTATTTAATTTAGCATAGGTGTAATTCATATAATTCAGTGCGGTATTCATTCTGCTGGGTATCTTATTTGTTTTGCTACATCGTATATTGGTTCTGTCAAGCATCATATTGGTTTTGAAGTATGTTATACTCGTTCTGGTGTTTGAAGTATGTTAAACTCATTCTGGTGTATATTATATTACTTTTGCTATGTGTCATGCATTTCAGGAGTTGTCATTTGTAGGGTTGTGATTTTGACATCAATGGCTTCTCATACTAATTCATTTTAAAGCTAATATCAATTCTTGTACAACACTATTCTATGAGGTTTTGTTTTTAGTATTAACTTTTATTTTATTCAAGTGTACAGTACTGGTTACATATATCAGTTTAATGTTCTTTTATTTTGTAGCCTGAAAATATTCTTGTGGCTCTCATTGAATCCAAGCCAGTTGTGAAACTGTCTGACTTTGGTGATTCTGTTCAGCTGAATACCATGTACTACATTCACGAGTTGCTTGGGAGCCCAGAATTTGCAGCACCAGAAATAATCCTCGGAAATCCTGTCTCTCTCAATTCAGACATTTGGAGCATTGGGATAATCACATATGTACTTCTCAGCGGTGTGTCGCCTTTCCTGGATGAAAGTGTGGAAGAGACCTGTCTGAACATTTGCCGCCTAGACTACAGTTTCCCTGAGGAATACTTTAAAGGAGTCAGCCAAAAGGCCAAAGAATTTGTTTGTTTTTTACTGCAGGAGGACACCTCTGAGCGACCTTCTGCTGCACTGTGCCTCCAAGCGCAGTGGCTGCAGCCAGGAAACAGCAGCAGTCTTGGCACCATCGATGTTTTAAGATTGACATCATTCATTGAGCGGAGAAAACACCAGAATGATGTTCGACCAGTTGGTAGCATTAAAAACTTATTGCAGAGCAAACTTTTGACCAGAGTTTGATCTTGTGAAGAAATTATCTCATTCTCCTTCACCTGCCTCTCAGATTGGAGATGGAAATCTCTCCTTCCAATCGAACTGTTCAAGAGAAATTACTAACAGCCAATCGGCTGGTAGAATGTGTTAATGATAGCGGATTCCATGTCACCCTGTAAATTGCAATTTCTGGGATTGACAAATCCAAACCTGCTGGAAAACGGGTGGAGATTTAGAACACTGAACCCTGCTGGAAAAGGCAGGCCAAAGCTTTTCTGCTTCACAGTATTTTATTCAGATTTCAGAAGTGAAAAAGATATTTTTTAAAACAAAAAAACAGTTTTGCAAAATGAACATAAACCGTACTGTTTTGACGATAAATTTAAGAAAATAAATATGACTGTAAAATCATCTGATATTAAACAGCAAGGGAAGCCTTTTCTTGAACACATTCAGATAAACAATTCTTTCCCTTCAAGATAACACTACTGTTCCAAATTCAGATTTTTGCTTGCAGATCTTGTTCTCTTGTATTTATCTCATGTACCAAAACACTGCACTGAAGCCCAGGCTTATGTAACTACATTCAAAGTCAACTTGTACATACATAATAATATATAGGTCTGACGTTGTCCCTGTTATCAATCTATAACCCTCCTTTCAAATGTTTTTTTTAAACAATCATGGTGATCCTCATTGAGGTGGAGGTTGTGGAGCATTCATTTTGAATGTTGTCCCGCTTGTTGAGGCTAAAACCCAAGCTGTGTAGTCTGATGTAAATGTGCTCGTAATTATTTGTTTTTATATCTGATCAGATGCAGTATAGTAACTACAATTTTATGCAACTATTAATGAAAACCTATGCTGTAACTTATTATAATACAAACAGCACATTATTAGTACTCCAAGTTTTCTAGTTTTGTTAGCTGAGCCAGGTTACCTTGTTATTCATATTGTTATTGTCATATAATGAAACAAGTTTACATCTGGGAGGTTAGCTTAAGGCATTTGCTACAACAAACTATTTTCTGAAATGCTATCATTGACAGAAACTGGAGTGATTTTCATTCATCTATATATTATTAGAAATGCCATTTCTTGTTATTTTGAGTATCACTTTTATAATTATTTAAAATAGCCAAAATGTTTACTCCTAAATTGATGATCGCATTGGAGACTATTTGTGTGTGTTAGCTTCTATTTAACGGTATGGGTCTATTTCACAAAGGAGTGCCCTTTAAAGCAGCTCTGCAACACAATACCTAGCACTGTTACTGCTGTGACTCGTGTAACTGATTCTTGTATAGAACTTGGGCCATGTTCCTAGTAATTATTTTATTAGAACATAAATATTTAAGGAAGCTTTTAAATGCTGCAGTTTCAGTTAAATCGTAGCATCAAAGACGAATAAAATGTATGTTGGTTTCCAGACAGAGACCTGCTTAGGTTTTATGTTTTCCATATGTGTTTTATTTATTTTTGTTTTTGTAAAGTTGTACAGAAACTTTTAAAAGACAGATAGGAGATAAAACTGGATTGTGTATTTGTACGAATCTCATAACATTTGGTTGTAATATTATGTATTTTTTTTATGTTTACATTTTATTTTGCATGTATATTTTTTGTACAGACATTTGTGTTTACACAATATGTGATGTAAATATTTTATTTTGACATTGTTTATTTAAAAAAATAAAACATTTTACATGATGTGTTCCTGAATTTCTTGTTTTGAAAGCTTAAATGGGAGTTGGTAAATACAATTCCTACTTACATAGGAAAACACTATATCTGATAGAGATTTCTAGCTGCAGATTCCTTACCTTTGAATTTCTCAGGCCTCAGGCTGGATTCGGTAACTTTTGCTCGAGCAATACCACTTGTGCGCGCCGTTGGGTGGCTCCATTCGGCTCCGCGTGAAGTTGGTTATGCGTGGGACGTCGGTTATGATGTCGCGGTCACCTATATAGGCACCACGCAGGCGCGCGGACATCAGTTCTTTTCTTTCCACACCACTTAAGCGCCGATCCGGGAAGGGCTACCTCTCTTGCTTTTCGACAGGCCTTTTTTTGACTTTGTCGAATTCGAAAAAATTTCCATTGTGTGTGAGGATGTCTTCGAGGAAGACGGGGTTTAAACCGTGCTGTGCCTGTCACCACATGATGTCAGTTACCGACCCCCACCTCGTCAGTCTCTGGTGTCTTAAGCGCGACCACGACTTGGAAGTCGTGCTCGGATTGTCAAGCTATGGCTCCGAAGGCCTTGTGCTATGAAGCTCCTTGCAATCGACACCATCCAGCAAGACTCCGCGGAGTTCCCAGTCCCGATCGAAGAAGAGGAGTTCGCGGGACCGCTCCCGGAGCCCCAAGTCCTCTTCGTCGCACTCGAGGTCATCGGGACACTCGGGGAAGAGGCACAAAAAGAAGAAGTCCAAGCAGACTTCTTCTTCGCCTCGACTGTCCATCGACGAACCAGGTAAGAAGCACTGATGCTCTAGGCACGGTTCTGCGGAGCGTTTTCAATAAGTATTTATTGAACCAACGTCGTTCTAGTCTAAAATACGTGTGCTGCAACAACCATTAGACAGAAACAGATTGTCACAGTTTCGACGGACCTCGGGAGGAGCAGAAGGGCGAGTGGTGGTCCGCCCCCCCTGAATCTGGCCGTCTCCTCTCTTTCCAGCCAGATGACTGGGACCCCGACAACCCTGAAGACGACGTGGTACAGTAGGGCCTGGTCCCTTTAACTGGGAGGGCAACATCAAAGACCCCGCCCCTACTGCCGCCGTCATATCGGGCCCGCCCAGGAGAGTGTAAGAGAACGAACCCGGAAGAGAGCAGAGAGAGCCCGAGCGAGAGGAGGACGTCGAAGAAGGAGCGTGTGGAGGCAGGCATCGGGCAGGGGAACGACTGGAGCTGCTAGCCTTGCCGGAGAGGGAACCCGTCACCAGGACGCCAGGAGGCCAACGGTTCGGCTCTGCGCCCCGCCCCACTCCTGGAGGAGTGTGGCTCCAACAGGTACGAGAGCGCGTGACTGGGTGGATGGGGAGGAGAACGACCGCTTTTAAATAGGGCACCTCCAACTACCCCTTCACTTCACCCGATCCCCAGCACTGCCCCTCATGCTGTCGGAAGTGTGTTTGTGGCACCGGTGCTCCTTCACTCCTACCCTGACCCCGTCTTGAATATAGCGGGGAGTCTCACAGTTCCTTTTGTTTAGTTTTGCCTTGCTTTTTGGGAGCGAGCCCGAGAGATCCCAGGAAGACGGCTGAGGAGGGAGAAAACCGCGACCTGTGACGCAAACAGGACCGGACGAGACCTGTGAAGCACTAACAGGATTAACTTCGGACTGGGTTCCCCAAGACTACAAGGCTGGCCCATCGCGACAAACCCCGTATCAAAATAAAGCCAAGTTTAACCAGATCCCACGTCCAGCCTGATCATTGCGAGGGCTTACACAGATATAGACGATAACAAGCACCAACAGAGTAAATGTAAGGTAGAATTCTACCATGGTGCTAAAGCAGTGAATATATGCAGGCATATAGATGAATGGCAGTAAGCAGGAGTACACTTAAGATGCAAACCCTAACTATATGTACCTATGTGTACCTAGCATGTATGTAGGTGTATAGCCAAGAATCCCCCTAGGAAAGAGCCAAAACCATTACCTGATGTGAGAGAGCGAAGGACCCCGTCTTGGTCTCGAGTTGGACACTCTGCAAGGGATGTCAAACCACTGCGTGTCAGAGTGTCTGCGTGCAGGGACTTCAGCGTCTTGTGTCCGCATAGAAGCTTTTTCTCCTCTGGTTTGCCCAGCGAAGGTGGTACCCTCAGGGGTTCAACCTTCATGTGACATGGTACTGTTGGCATGTCGAACAAGGATGACGATTGTGGTGACCCTTATACAGAGTTATTATGCAGAAGATGGTAATCCTGCTGTGATACTGAGAATCCTCATGCATAATAAATGATGCTAGTTTTCGGAGAAAACCACACAACATTTATTCAGCACCTAACTGGGTAAAAGGTCAGTGCCAGAACCGTTATATAGAGCAAGGTAGGACAAATGTAAGTAAAAGGTCATGCAACTACCTAGGCCTACATTGGGGATCATAAGACAACCAATGTCAGGAGATGCAGGAGAGTTGACGATAACCTTGGAGCTGCAGCTGTGTGAACCAGGCGATGCTGAGGAAGACCAGGAGCTGTTCACGAGCTGTCCCACACCAGTTGTCGAGAGCTGAGGGGCCTTTGACCTCTGGAAGCATTATATGACCTTTGAAAGTATTATGCGACCTTTGACCTTTGGAAGTATTATGTTGTTTTTATGACATCCTGAAGTCAATAAACACTTTTTAGGGCTTCAGAGCTGCCAAATTGACAATTTCCCAAAGTTTTTACCCGTTCCTCAAACTTTGTGTATCTGAAAGAGACTTTTAGTTATGGATTCCTTACCTTAGAATTACCCCCATGCGTCAGACTGGATCCGGAGAATTTTTCTTCGGCAGTACCCTTGCGCGTCGGATGGTGGCGTCGGTGGACTCCGCGTTCGTCGTTGGCATTGTGATCGCCTGAATGACGTCGCAGTATCTACTTAGACACCGCCCCTGCGCGCTGACGTCAGTTCTTTTTCCGCGCCAGCCAACGCAGATCCGGAGAGAGCGGTACCTCTAGTAACCATTTGACTGTCATTTTTAGACTTTTGTCGACATCTTTTCGAGTCGTTCGACTCCTGGTGCACAGGGATGTCACATTGGCAGACCGGCTTCAAACCTTGTGACTCTTGTCACAAGTTGATGTCGGTTACGGATCCGCACCTTGTGTGCCTGTGGGTCTTGGAACGCGACCACGACCCGAAGTCGTGCTCCGACTGTCGGGTTATGAATCCGAAGTCTTTGCGGGAGCGGTCCCGAAAGCTACTGGAGGCCCGGCAGTCGGCTCCGTGCCGCTTGAGGTCCCGGTCGAGAGGGAGGTCGTGGGACCGGTCGTGGAGCCACCACCATCACTCCTCTTCGAAGTCTTCGTCTTCGGGTAAGACGAAGCACAAAAAGACGGCGAAGAAGCACTGTCACTCTTCGCGTTCTCCCCGTCCATTGGCCGACGTGGGATGCGGACGGTAGTCGTCCGGCTCCGCCCGCCGAGCCTGTTGGGTTGGTTCCGAGTTTCCCTCCCTTCCTGGGAGCCGGAGCGACCCCTGCCCAACTTTGTAGTTTTTACAAATCCCTCCACTCCATCTTTGGGCAGCCCGACTCCGCCGGTGTGTTTTCGGGCCCCGCGAACTCGGCTGGGGGTTCTTGGCCTTTGAGGCTGGCGGCTTCGGCGCCGCAGGGCCCCCAGGGATCCAGGCCTGGATCCAGATCGGCGCCGGTCGACCTTACGACACCTCCTCCGTCGCCGAATCCATTGGCAACACCTCCGACGCCGGTTGTGTCCCTAACCGACGTCGACCCCAGCCTCCCCCTCGACATGGACATAGAGCCGGACCGACGCCAGTACCGGTGCTGACCGGTACTTTTGTACCTTTGTTTTCCCCTGGTGTTCCCTATCACCCTGAGTGGCAACCAGAGGAGGGTGAGGAGGACTGGGAGGGGTCTGTGCACCCTCTGGCAGACCAGTTGGAAGAACCGGACTGGAGAGAGGAGTTGGGAGAGGCCAGTGATATGGACACTTCTCCAGACCTTCTCGCGTTCCCTGCTGCTCCACCCTATAGGGAATCCAAGAAGCTGGATCACTTTGGGAAGAAAATGTTTTCTTCCGCCAGCTTAGGACTGCGGTTGGTGAACACTGCATGTCTCATGGGCCGTTACACCCACTCTATGTGGGACACGGTCTTGCAGGTGCTGCCACAGTGCCCGGAGAAGTCCCAGGCCGTGCTCTCCCGTGCAGTTGCTGAGGGTAGAGATGCAGCGAAGTTCGCCATATGATGCGAGCTGGACACCGCTGACTCGCTAGGCAGGACGATTTCAACGTTGGTAGCCCCGGCGACGCTACGCCTGGCCTGGCTTTTCGAGTGACGTCCAATCGACTCTTTTGGCCATGCCCTTTGATGGCAGTCGCTTGTTTGGCAACAAAGCGGACAACGCGCTCGAGCGCTGTAAGGACTCTAGGGCCACAGCCAAATCCTTGGGCCTCGCTACCACCTCTCGCCCCGCGCAGTCTGCTTTTCGCCCCTTTCGTGGCTACGGAAGGGGTACCCCACCATGTTCCGCCCAGAGCCACAGACCTGCGCAAGCTGTCCAGCCTCTGCGCTGCCGGGGCGTTGGACCCAGCGTCGTGGGTCTGGGGGCCAGCGGGCTGGCCAGTCCACCAGCGCCCCCTCTGCAGCAGCCTCCAAACCCTCCTAGTCTGACTTTTCAGGGCCACCAGTTGCCAGTGGGCGGCAGGATTCGCCATCACCTCCCCCACTGGCTCAACATCACGTCGGACAGGAGGGTTTTGCAGATAGTCCGAAGGGGCTACTCCCTCCCCTTTGAGACTACCCCTCCCTCCATGCCACCTGCTTTCCATCGCATGTTGGAGGATGACTTAGCCCTTCTCCTTCAGCAAGTTGCGGCTCTCTTGGCCAAGGGAGCCATCGAGCGAGTCCCTGTGCCAGAAAGGTCATGGTTGTTATTCCCACTATTTCTTGGTAGCCAAGAAGGACAAAGGCCTGCATCCTATCTTGGATCTCATGGACGTCAACCGCTTCCTCTGGAAGGAGAAGTTCAAAATGTTGACACTGGCTCAGGTCCTGTCTGCCCTCGACCGTGGAGACTGGATGGTAGCTTTGGACTTGCAGGACGCCTATTTTCACATCCCCTTCCTGTGTGCCCACCGGCGTTACCTACGGTTCACGGTAGGCCACGAGCATTTTCAGTTCACAGTGCTCCCCTTCGGCCTTACCAGCGCCCCACGGGTGTTCACGAAAGTGATGGCGGTGGTCGCAGCTTATCTTCACAGATCAGGGGTTCCAGTCTTCCCCTATCTCGACGACTGGCTGTTGAAGGCGAGTTCACCCCAGGCTGTCGTCCCCCCCCTCCAGACTACGGCGAACCTCCTGCATTCACTGGGGTTCACTATCAACGTGCCGAAGTCACACCTGATTCCCTCTCAGACGCTCCTTTTCATCGATGCTGTGCCCACTGGAACTTCAGGTCCCACTGCAGAGCCCGCATATGCCACCTGGCACAGTCCACCAGCAGGATGCAGGAGGCCATGAGGCCGAGTAGACCAGTAGTGGATACCGCGACATCATTCCGGCGACCACGATGCCAACGACGAACACGGAGTCGACAGACGCCACCTATCGACGCGCAGCGGTACTGCTGAGGAAAAAATTCTCCGGATCCAGTCTGACACCTGGGGGTAATTCTAAGGTGAGGAATCCATAACTAATTGTCTCTTTCAGATAAGTGTGCGCTTTTGGGCATGTTGAAAGTGATTTTCGCGTTTTCTCGGGCAGAAACACAAAGTTTGCAGTACGGGTAAAAACTTTGGGAAATGGTCAATTTGGCGGTTCTGAAGCCCTAAACAGTGTTTATTGACTTCAGGGAGTCATAAAAACAATCTAGTACTGCCAAAGGTCATGTGACGCCCCAGAGGTCAAAGGTCAACCTGTATGGAAATGCCCAATTTACTCGATCTCAGTAAGGAATCCATAACTAATATATGTCTCTTACAGATATATCGTTACCGAAGGTAAGTAACTTGTTCCTCTGAAAGAGACTATTAGTTATGGATTCCTTACCTTAGAATAGATACCCCAGCAATACCAACCCCGGAGGTGGGTCTGCGAACCAAGTTCACACCAAAAAGTCCTGGAGAACGGCACGGCCAAAGAAGCTGTCTCTCCAGACTTGGCTGTCCAGGCAGTAATGTTTAGTGAACGTGTGCAATGAAGCCCGCGTAGCTGCCTGGCAGTTGTCATGAAGGGGGACTCCACATCCCAAAGCAGTAGGGGCTGCCGTCGCCATGGTGGAGTGGGCGCGCGACTCTACTGGAGGTTCCTTTTTCGCAAAGGAATAACAAATTTTAATGCAAAGAATGACCCATCGAGAGATGGTCCGTTTTTGCATGGCCCGATCTTTCTTGGCGCCCACATAGCCAACAAAGAGCTGATCATCCACAGGGAATTGTTTTGTGCGATCCAGATAAAATGAAAGCGTACGTTTTGGATCCAGACGGTGGAGCCTCTCCTCCTCTTTAGAAGGGGGCGGGAAGAAGGTGGGCAAAG
Organism: Calotriton arnoldi; assembly: GCA_963921515.1. NCBI lineage: Eukaryota > Metazoa > Chordata > Amphibia > Caudata > Salamandridae > Calotriton > Calotriton arnoldi. Next base: position 149,636 of record CAWUFW010010888.1, read on the forward strand.
TGATGGTCTGTCCTATGTGGAAAGAGGTAACCACTTTGGGAAGAAAAGAAGGTCTAGTGCGAAGGACAAACTTGTCCGAATGAACAGCCAGGAAAAGAGGTTTAGAAGAAAGAGCCTGAAGCTCACTCACCCTGCGAGCAGAGGTGATGGCAACCAAAAAGGCAGTTTTGAGGGTCAATAGTCTGAGAGGACAGTTATGTAGCGACTCGAAAGGAGTGCACATAAGGTAAGTCAGAACAAGGTTCAAGTTCCACTGGGGCATTACGAAAGGAATAGGTGGAAACAGGTGAGTAATGCCCTTAAGGAAGCGATTTACAATAGGGGACTTGAAAAGAGAAGGCTGATCATGAAGGCGAAGAGAGACCGAAATGGCCGAAAGATAGCCTTTAAGAGTGCCCAGAGCAGAGCCCTGCTGGGCCAAAGAAAGAATGAAGAAGAGAACCTCTGAAAGAGGGGCAGAAAGGGGATCCACAGCCTTTGCTGTGCACCATGCCTTAAATTTGTTCTATCTACAGGCGTATACCGTTTTGGTGGAGGGATGCCTGGCTGCCAAGATAACGTTACAGACTTCGGGAGGAAGGTTGAAAGCTGTCAACTGTCGCCGCTCAATCTCCGTGCAAGGAGGTGGTGGCTGGACAGGTTCGGGTGGAGGACTGTCCCCTGCTGCTGCGACAGAAGACCCTCCTGAAGGGGCAGTCTGATCGGAGGATCGATGGCCATGTTCAAGAGCTTGGGATACCAGACTCTTCGTGCCCAGTCCGGAGCCACAAGAATGACTTGGGCCTGGTTGCGCTTGATCTTCTTCAGCACTCTGGGCAGTAGTGGTATAGGCGGAAAGACGTATAGAAGGCCGCACTCCACTCGCGACGAAAAGCGTTGCCTAGCAAGTGCCACCTTGGAAATTCCAACGCGCAGAACTGCTGACATTGCGCGTTCTCTTCGGTGGCAAATAGATCTAACCAAGGCTCTCCCCACTGCTGAAAGAGACCTTGTACCACCTCCGAGTGAAGGCGCCATTCATGATCCATCATGCACCGGCAGCTGAGTTCGCCCACCCTGGCGTTCAGGGAACCCGCCAGGTGTTGAACCACCAGGGACATGCCCTGATGTTCCAGCCACTTCCAGAGACGAAGTGCCTCTTGACATAGGGTCCTCGACCCCACCACACCCTGTTTGTTGCAATACCACATGGCGGTGGTGTTGTCCGTGAACACCTGCACTACTCTTCCTTTGACAGAAGAAAGGAATGCCTTCAGTGCAAGACGAATCGCCCGGAGCTCCAGAAGGTTGATGTGGAGCCTGGACTCTGCCGGAGACCAGAGGCCTCTGATCTCCGCCTCCCCCAGGTGGCCGTCCCACTCCAGAAGTGATGCATCTGTCACCGCTGTGAACTCTGGTTGGGGAAGGGAGAGTGATCTGCCGCTGACCCAATCCTGGTTCGTTAGCCATCACTGCAATTGGTGTGCAGTGCCCTCTGAGATCTGGACATAATTGTAAAGATTCCCCTGATGCTGTGCCCACTGGAACTTCAGGTCCCACTGCAGAGCCCGCATATGCCACCTGGCATAGTCCACCAGCAGGATGCAGGAGGCCATGAGGCCTCAAGGTCATTCTGATCGAAACCCGGGATAGAGGCTGTAAGATCGGAATCATAGCCCGAATATAACAGTGAGTCCAGGATATTCGGGCTATGATTCCGATCTTTCAGCCTCTATCCCGGGTTTCGGTCATCAACTTGTCACAAGTTGACTCACTAGGCAGGACGATTTCCACGTCGGTAGCCCTTAGACGCTACGCCTGGTTGAGGCCTACTGGCTTTTCGGGTGATGTCCAACCTATGCTTTTAGACATGCCCTTTGATGGCCGTTGCTTGTTTGGTGACAAGGCGGACAACGTGCTTGAGCGCTTTAAGGACTCCAGGGCTACTGCCAGGTCCTTGGGCCTCGCATCCACCTTCCGCCCAGCACAGTCTGCCTTTCGTGGCTACGGAAGGGGTGCCCCACCACGTTCCGCCGAGAGGCACTAGCCTGCGCAAGCTGTCCAGCCTCTGCATGGCCGGGGACAAGGGACCCACCGTCGTGGGTCTGGGGGCCAGCGGGCGGGCCAGTCCACCAGCGCCCCCTCTGCAGCAGCCTCCAAGCCCTCCTAGTCCGACCTTTCAGGGCCACCTTTTGCCAGTGGGCGGCAGTATTCGCCATCACCTCCCCCACTGGCTCGACATCACGTCTGACACGTGGGTTTTGCAGATAGTCCGAAGGGGCTACTCCCTCCCCTTCAAGACTACCCCTCCATCCATGCCACCTCAGACCCATCGCATGTCTGAGGATCAGTTGGCCCTTCTCCAACAGGAAGTTACGGCTCTCTTGGCCAAGGGAGCCATCGAGCGCGTTCCTGCCCCAGAAGTAGGTCGTGGTTGTTATTCCCACTACTTTCTGGTGCCCAAGAAGGACAAGGGCCTGCGTCCTATCTTGGATCTCCGGAACGTCAACCGCTTTCTCCAGAAGGAGAAGTTCAAAATGTTGACCCTGGCTCAGGTCCTCTCTGCTCTCGACCCTGGAGACTGGATGCTAGCGTTGGACTTGCAGGACGCTTATTTTCACACCCCTGTCCTGCCGTCCCATCGGCGTTACCTACGGTTCACGGTAGGCCACGAGCACTTTCAGTTTACCGTGCGCCCCTTTGGCCTTACCAGCGCCCCTCGGGTGTTCACGAAAGTGATGGCGGTGGTCGCAGCTCATCTGCGCAGATCAGGGTTCCAGTCTTCCCCTATCTCAATCACTGGCTGTTGAAGGCGGGCTCGCCCCAGGCTGTTGTCTCCCACCTCCAGACTACGGCCGACCTCTTGCATTCACTGGGGTTCACCATCAATATGCCGAAGTTGCACCTGATTCCCTCTCAGAAGCTCCTTTTCATCGGAGCGGTTCTGGACACAGCGCAGTTTCAGGCTTATCCTCCCGAGCAGCGAGTCCGGGATATTGGGGCTATTATTCCTATCTTTCAGCCTCTGTCCCGGGTCTCGGTCAGAATGACCCTGAGGCTACTGGGCCTCATGGCCTCCTGCATCCTGCTGGTGGACTATGCCAGGTGGCATATGCGGGCTCTGTAGTGGGACCTGAAGTTCCAGTGGGCACAGCATATGGGGAATCTTTCCGATTGCGTCCAGATCTCGGAGGGCACTGCACGCCAATTGCAGTGGTGGCTAATGAACCGGAATTGGGTCAACGACAGATCCCTCTCCCTTCCCCAACTAGAGTTCACAGTGGTGACAAATGAATCACTGCTGGGGTGGGGCGGCCACATGGGAGAGGTGGAGATCAGAGGCCTCTGGTCTCCGGCGGAGTCCGGACTCCATATCAACCTTCTGGAGCTTCGGGCGATTCATCTTGCACTAAAGGCATTCCTTCCCTCTGTCAGGGGAAGAGTAGTGCAGGTGTTCACGGACAACACCACCATGTGGTACCGCAACAAACAGGGTCCACGACCCCTCCCCGCCCTATGTCAAGAGGCTCTCCGCCTTTGGACATGGCTGGAACATCAGGGCATATCTCTGGTGGTTCAACACCTGGCAGGTTCTCTGAATGCCAGGGCGGACGAGCTCAGCCGCAGGTGCATGATGGATCACGAATGGCGTCTTCACTCGGAAGTGGTGCAAGGTCTCTTTCAGCAGTGCGGAGAGCCTTGGTTAGATCTATTCGCCACCGAAGAGAACACGCAATGTCAGCAGTTCTACTCGTTGGAATTTCCAAGGCGGCACTCGCTAGGCGACGCTTTTCGCCGTGAGTGGAGTTGCGGTCTTCTATGCGCCTTTCTGCCTATACCACTTCTGCCGAGAGTGCTGAAGAACAGGCGCGACTCAGCCCAAGTCATTCTTGTGGCTCCGGATTGGGCAAGAAGAGTCTGGTATCCTGAGCTCTTACACATGGCCATCGATCCTCCGATCAGACTGCCTCTTCGGGAGGATCTTCTGTTGCAGCAACAGGGGACGGTCCTCCACCCAAACCTTTCCAACCTCCACCTCCTTGCGTGGAAAACACTACTATTGGAACACCAGGATTTGAACACATATCCTTCGGAATAAGAGTCAGAAACCTTAACCACTAGGCCACAGTGACTCATGCAGTAAGCACAAAAACATATATATGACATTCGGATCAAACACTCCAGTGTATGCAGTGCCGTAGGTTAGAGTTCACCTATATTGACATCATTGACAGTGTTGAATGGAAGGACACACGGGGACAGTGAGAGAAAAAGAAAGCGAGACAGAGGGAGGGAGAAGATTTGTATTCTTTGGGGTAAGATGAACTCATAAAGAGAGATATTCAAACAAGGAGAAAAGAAAAACTGTTGTCAAAGAAAATAAGATTGTCTTTATTTTTGACTGAGAAATCACAACCCGTGAAACACCAGGATTTAAACACATACCCTTTGGAGTAAGTGTCAGAGACCTTAACCACCAGGCCAAAGTGACTCATGTGTAAGCTGAACGAAAACTGATATATGACATTCGAATCAAACATTCCAGTGTATGCAGTGCCGTAGGTTAGAGTTTACCTAGGTTGACATCATTGACAGTGTTGAATGGAAGGAAAGAGCGACAGAGAGAGAAAAAGAAAGTGAGACAGAGGGATAGAGAAGATTTGTATTCTTTGGGGTAATACAAACTTGTAAAGAAAGATAGTCAAAGAAGGACAAATGAAAAATATTTTCCAACATTTAACAGAGAAAGTACTATTGCCTATAATTTTAACTCCGAAACCTCAGGATTTCAACACATAACCTTTAGAGAAAACGTCAGAGACCTTAACCACTGGGCCACACTGATTCATGAGGAGCATGCACGAAACGTATATATGACATTCAAACAAACACTCCAGAGTATGCAGTGCCATAGGTAAGAGTTCACCTATGTTGACATCATTGACAGTGTTCAATGGATGGAAAGAGGGACAGAGAGAGAAAAGGAAAGCGAGACAGAGGGAGAGAGAAGATTTATATACTTTTGGGTAACACAAACTCATTAAGAGAGTTATTCAAACAAGGAGAAAAGAAAAACATTTGTCAAAGAAAGTAACGTGTTTATTTGTGACTGAGAACTCACAACCTGTGAAACACAGAGGATTCGAACACATAACCTGTGCAGTAAGAAACTGCTACCTTAACCACTAGGCCACGGTGACACATGAGTAATCTGCACAAAAACGTATATATGACATTCGAATCAAACATCTAGTATATGCAGTGCCATAGATTAGAGTTCACATCTGTTGACATCATTGACAGTGTTGAATGTAAGGAAAGAGGGACAGAGAGAGAAAATGTCAAATATTAAAACAGTAATTAGAAAACAATAAACACACGTGTGCACACAAAACAAATACTCGAATTTCTAAGGATTTTAGTATTTTATATTGAAAGAATTTGCAAAAAAACGAAAAATTTTAATTGGAAGGTTGGTGCTGCATCTCCGTAACTAACTTTTAAATGGTTGGGTTTATTTCGCAGTACGAGGCTCCTGCTCCTGCCAGGGCCAGACTGAAAACCCAAAGCAGCCTTGGCAAATGTATCTGAAAGAGACACGTTAGTGATAGATTCCTTACCTTAGAATATCCCCAGGCGTCAGGCTGGATCCGGAAAGTTTTGCGTAGCAGTACCCTTGCGCGTCGGTAGGCGGCGTCGTGCGGCTCCGCGTCCGTCGTCGGCGTCGTGATCGCCGGGATGACGTCGCGGGCAGTACTTAGGCGCCGCCCCTGCGCGCTGACGTCAGTTCTTCTTTTTCCGCGCCAGCAAGCGCAGATCCGGGAAGAGCAGTGCCCTGGTCAATTTTTGACCATACTTTTGGTGATTTTTTCACTGGTTTTTCCAACTTTAAGGTGTCGTAGGGATGCCCGGCTTCAAGCGATGCGGCGCCTGTGCGCGGATGATGTCCGTCACCGACCCGCATTGGGAGTGTCTCTTCTGCCTCGGCCGAGGCCACGACACCGAGTCTTGTCCCGAATGCCAGGCCCTCAACCCGAAAGCTTTGCGAGAGCGGTCTCGAAAGCTCCTCGAGGCCCGGCATTCGGCTCCGCGAGAAGCCCCGGTCGCGTGAGAGGTCCAGGGGTCGCTCGCGGAGTGCACACCGGTCGTCGACTTCTTCGTCCGGTAAGTCTAAGCACAAGAAGTCCAAGAAGCATCGTCGCTCTCGGACTTCGCCTCGCCCGGTCTCGCGACTCGGCTGAGGCCCCTCCCGGCACCGTCCCGCCCCCGCGGCCCCGGACTTGCCTGTGGAGTCGCCCCCGTCATACCCGCCCTTCCCGGGTTCGGGGGCGGATCCGGCCAAGGTACAGGAGTTCCTGTCGGCCATGGCCCGCCTCTTCGGGCCTTCAGGCCCCTCCGGTGCGCCTTCGGGCCCCGCGGGCCCTGATGGGGTTGCTCCGGCGTCGCCGGCGGCTCCGGCCCGGCGTCGCCCGAGCCTCCAGCCTCGATCCCGGCTCCGGCTTCGGCCCCGGCCTCGATCCCGGCTCCACAACCCCCATCGACGCCGGTCGACCTCACGACACCTCCGCCGGCGCCGATGTCTCCGGTGCCGTTCTCGACGCCGCCCTGGGCTCCGGGCGGCGTCGTCCCCCAGTTCCTTCCGGCTCCGGACATGGACCCGGAGCGGCGTCGCTCGACGCCGGCTCCGGCGCCGATGGGACCTTGGGTCCCAAATGTCCCTCCTCCTCCTTATTTTGAACGAGAGGAGGACCAGGAGGACTGGGAGGGGTCTGATGACCCTCTGACACGCAACTGTCAGTATGATGAGGACTGGACAGAGAGTCTAGGGGAGGCCAGTGGTCTGGATACTTCTCCTGACACTGGCATGCTGTCTCCTCCCGTGGCTACGGAGGAGGGGGCCAATTTTGGTACGGTGTTGCGTAGGGCTGCTGGGGCCTTACGTCTCCAGCTCCCTACTTTGACGGTCAAGCCTAACATCTTGACAGAGGTGCTTCAGCCGGCAGCCTCCTCTGCGGAGACTGTGCTGCCGTTTAACGACGCCCTCACTGACGTTCTTTTGGGCGCCTGGTCCAAGCCCAACACAGGGGCTCCTGTGGATCGGAACGTGTCACGACGCCATCGCCCCGCTCCGGGCGACCCCCTGTTTCTTTCTGTCCACCCCACTCCTGAGAGCTTGGTTGTCCAAGCCTCCGCTTCCCAAACCGCCTTCCCTACCGCTCCTCCGGATAGGGAATCCAAACGCCTGGATCAGTTTGGGAAGAAAGGTTTTTCTTCCTCCAGTGCTGGCTTGCGGTCCGTTAACACCGCTTGTCTTTTGGGCCGATATACCCACTCCCTGTGGGATTCGGTGGCGGATGTTTTGCCCCAGTGCCCTGAGGAGGTCCAGGCACTGCTTTCCCGCGCCATTGCGGAAGGAAGGGATGCGGCCAAATACACTATCCGTTGTGGCCTTGACACCGCCGACTCGCTGGGCAGGTCGATTGCAACGACGGTGGCGCTCCGGCGCCACGCCTGGCTGAGAACCACTGGTTTTCAGGGGATGTCCAGAATACTCTCATGGACATGCCCTTTGATGGAGTCGGTCTTTTTGGGTCCAAAGCAGACCATGCGTTGGAGCGCTTTAAGGACTCACGGGCTACTGCAAAGTCCCTGGGCCTTTCTGCTACACGCCCTCCGCTGCCTTCTGCTTTTCGCCCCTATCGTGGCCACGGTAGGGCGCCCTCACGTCAGCAGCCCAGCCACCGGCCCGCGCAGCAGGCGTCTTCGCGTGGCCGAGGGCGTGGATTCCGCCGTGGCGGATCGGGCAACCAGCGTGCGGGTCAGGCCACCGCCTCCAACCCGTCCGCGGCCTCCAAGCCCTCCTAGTCCCTCCTTTCAGGTGCACGGCACGCCAGTAGAGGCAGGGTCCGCCATCACCTTCCCCACTGGCGCACCATCACCTCGGACAGGTGGGTCTTGGACATTGTCCGAAGGGGCTACTCCCTCCCCTTCGAGACCACCCCCCAGCCATGCCACCTCAATTCCACCGCATGTCAGGGGATCACTTGGTGCTTCTACGGAAGGAAGTCACGGCCCTCTTGACCAAGAGGGCCATCGAGCATGTTCCGACCCCAGAAGTAGGGCGTGGTTGCTACTCCCACTACTTTCTGGTGCCCAAAAGGACAAGGAGGACATGCGTCCTATCTTGGACCTCCGGAACGTCAATCGCTTCCTCCGGAAGGAGAAGTTCAAGATGCTCACCCTAGCTCAGGTCTTGACTGCCCTCGACCCTGGAGACTGGTTGGTAGCGTTGGACTTGCAGGACGCGTATTTCCACATCCCCGTCCTGCCGGCCCACCGGCGTTACCTTCGGTTCACGGTAGGCCCGAGCATTTTCAGTTCACCGTGCTCCCCTTTGGCCTTACCAGTGCCCCTCGGGTGTTCACGAAAGTGATGGCGGTGGTCGCAGCTCATCTGCGCCGGGCAGGGGTTTCAGTCTTCCCCTACCTCGACGACTGGCTGCTGAAGGCGGGCTCGTCCCAGGCAGTCGTCTCCCACCTCCAGACTACGGCCGAACTCCTGCACTCGCTGGGGTTCTCCATCAATGTGCCGAAGTCGCATCTAATTCCTTCTCCACAGCTCCTTTTCATCGGAGCAGTTCTGGACACGACGCAGTTTCGGGCCTATCCTCCCGAACGGCGAGTCCGGGATATTCAGGCTATGATTCCGATCTTTCGGCCTTTATCCTGGGTTTCGGTACGGATGACCCTGAGGCTGCTGGGCCTCATGGCCTCCTGCATCCTGCTGGTCAATCATGCCAGATGGCATATGCGGGCTCTGCAGTGGGACCTGAAGTTCCAGTGGGCGCAGCACCAGGGCAACCTGTCCGATCACGTCCAGATCTCGGAGGGGACTGCAAAACAGTTGCAGTGGTGGCTCTCGAACCGGCAATGGGTCATGGGCAGATCCCTCTCCCTTCCCCAGCCAGAGCATACAGTTGTGACGGACGCGTCCCTTCTGGGATGGGGCGGTCACATGGGAGAGGCGGAGATCAGAGGCCTCTGGTCTCCGGCGGAGTCCCGGCTCCATATCAACCTTCTGGAGCTCCGGGCGATCCGGCTTGCACTCAAGGCATTCCTTCCCTCTGTCAAAGGGAAGGTAGGGCAGGTGTTCACAGACAACACCACCGCCATGTGGTACTGCAACAAACAGGGCGGGGTGGGGTCTTGGACCCTTTGTCCAGGAGGCTCTGCGCCTCTGGACATGGCTGGAACATCAGGGCATGTTCCTGATGGTTCAACACCTGGCAGGTTCTCTGAACGCCAGGGCGGACGAACTCAGCCGCAGGTGCATGATGGATCACGAATGGCGTCTTCACTCGGAAGTGGCGCAAGGACTCTTTCTACAGTGGGGAGAGCCTTGGTTAGATCTATTCGCCACCGAAGAGAACGCGCAATGTCCTCAGTTCTGCGCGTTGGAATTTCCAAGGCGGCACTCGCTCGGCGACGCTTTTCGTCGCGAGTGGAGTTGCGGTCTGTTGTACGCCTTTCCGCCTATACCACTTCTACCCAGAGTGTTGAAGAAGATTCGGCACGACCGGGCCCAAGTCATTCTTGTGGCTCCGGACTGGGCTCGAAGAGTTTGGTATCCCGAGCTACTCAATATGAGCATAGATCCCCCGATCCGTCTGCCTCTTCGGGAGGATCTTCTGTCGCAGCAGCAGGGGACGGTCCTCCACCCGAACCTGTCCAGTCTACACCTGCTTGCGTGGAGATTGAGCGGCGGCAGTTGATTCCTTTCGACTTGCCTCCCGAAGTTTGTGATGTGATTCTGGCAGCCAGGCGTCCCTCCACTAAGGTGGTATACGCCTGCAGGTGGAACTAAATTTGTGGCATGGTGCACAGCAAAGGCTGTGGATCCCCTTTCTGCCCCTCTTTCTGAGGTCCTTCTGTTCCTTCTCTCTCTGGCCCAACAGGGTTCTGCCCTGGGTACCATCAAGGGTTATCTTTGTGCTATCTCGGCCTTCCTCAGGCTCCCTGATCAGCCCTCCCTTTTCAAGTCCCCTGTTGTTAGCAGGTTCTTAAAAGGCATTACTCACCTCTTCCCTCCTGTTCCGTTTGTAATGCCTCAGTGGGACTTGAACTTGGTTCTTACCTTTTTAATGTGCGCTCCCTTTGAGCCTCTGCATAACTGTCCTCTTCGTCTTCTGACTCTGAAGACAGCCTTTCTGGTGGCCATCACCTCCGCTCGGCGGGTGAGTGAGCTCCAGGCTCTATCTTGCAAACCTCCCTTTCTGTCTGTTCATCCAGACAAGGTTGTTCTTCGGACGCGTCCGTCCTTCTTGCCAAAGGTGGTTACTGCTTTCCACATTGGGCAGACCATCACTTTGCCCACCTTCTTTCCGCCTCCGCATCCTTCCAGAGAGGAAGAGAGGCTCCACCGTCTGGACCCAAAGCGTGCGCTCTCTTTCTATATTGACCGCACAAAACACTTCCGGGTGGATGACCAGCTCTTTGTTGGCTACGTGGGCGCCAAAAGGTCGGGCGGTGCACAAGAGGACCATCTCCCGCTGGGTTACCTTGTGCATCAAGACCTGCTATTCTTTGGCTAAAAGGAACCTCCTGTTGGGCTGCGTGCCCATTCCACCAGGGCAACGGCTGCTACCACGGCCTTGGGCCGCGGTGTTCCGCTGCCGGTTATCTGTCAGGCGGCTACGTGGGCCTCGCTGCACACGTTTACTAAACATTACTGCCTTGACAGTCAGGTCCGGAGGGACGGCTTCTTTGGCCGTTCTGTCCTCCAGGACTTCCTTGTCTGATCTTTGTTCGCAGACCCACCACCGGGGTTGGTATTGCTGGGAGTATCTATTCTAAGGTAAGGAATCTATCACTAACATGTCTCTTTCAGATGCACAAGTTACTAACTTGTGTAACGATATATCTGTAAGAGACAGTAGTTAGTGATAGATTCCTACCGCCCACCCATCCTCCCCGTTCTGCGAACTGATTTCTAGGGTTAAGGACATCCCTTTCAGGGCCCTAGTATTTTTCAGACACCTGTGTCAGCTTCTTGCATGGCTCTGCGTTCCTGGCGCGGAAAGTCGTGTACAGAACTGACGTCAGCGCGCAGGGCGGCGCCTAAGTACTGCCCGCGACGTCATCCCGGCGATCACGACGCCGACGACGGACGCGGAGCCGCACGACGCCGCCTACCGACGCGCAAGGGTACTGCTACGCAAAACTTTCCGGATCCAGCCTGACGCCTGGGGATATTCTAAGGTAAGGAATCTATCACTAACTACTGTCTCTTACAGATATATCGTTACACAAGTTAGTAACTTGTGCTTTCAGACCAGTCCCCCATACGGTGCACACCAAGTGCAGTGAGTGAGCCTGACCACTACAAAGGGGGCTTTGGGAGACTCTTTCCCCCCCCCCCCCGAAGAAAATTAGGAAAAAATGGTGCATTCTACAACACATTTATCATTATATATTGAATTGTATTAGCTTTTAAAGAATAGTAAATGACGACCTTACTATGCACCAGGATATGACAATCTTTGTTGAAGTTCTTCAATGATTCCCTTATTATCACCCTCCAACAGTGCCTCTCATTTCTCCATAGCCCCTCTGTCACATGTATTTCATTTGTTTTATAGCATCTCTCATACCATTGTAGGATGTCAGAGCACTTTACATCACACACATATAGAGACAATGAATCATACGTGTAAATCAGTGTATAGAAAATGTTACATAAGGCAAAGGCGACTACAAGGTGTAGGATTCACATGTCATTCATACTGGTTGACATTTTTAAAGAGTGCTTGGTCTGGAGAAGCACAAACTCAGGATTCAGAACATAACACAGTGGTTAGCATTGACTTTAACAATAAAAATGTATTTCCACCCAAATAAACCTTTTTAGCAGCATCAGGATAATGAAAGACCGGGGAAATACATGTTACTAACTTGTACCATGCAGTTTGCAAGGAGCTCTTTGATAACAGTTTATAGGTCACTGTGCTAGATTACGATTGTCACTTATGAACTGCACAGTAACAAAAGAATCTCTGTAACAAAAGCAGTAACCCACTGATCTGAAAGAGACACTTTAGTGATAGATTCCTTACCTTAGATTATCCCCAGGCGTCAGACTGGATCCGGAAAGTTTTGCTAGCAGTACCCCTGCGCGCCAGTAGGTGGCGTTGTGCGGCTCCGCGTCCGTCGCTGGCATCGTAGCGCTGAGATGACGTCCACGGAGACTACTTAGGCGCCACCCATGCGCGCTGACGTCAGTTCTTTCTTTTTCCGCGCCAGAAAGCGCAGATCCGGTTAGAGCACGTAACCTAGTCACTTTTTGACTATCTCTTTTGAGACTTTTGTCTCCCTTTTTCCAGTTGGTTTCCTGGTGCACGTAGGGATGCCTGGATTTAAGTCTTGTGGGGCCTGCCGTCGAAACATGTCGGTTGCGGACCCCCACGATGTCTGCCTCTACTCCCTGGAGACCGACCACGACTCTCGGTCTTGTCCGGATTGTCGGGCCATGGCCCCGAAGGCCTTGCGGGAGAGGCGCCGGAAACTGCTGGAGGTCCGGCACTCGTCCCTGCGCCGTTCCCGGTCCAGAGGCCGTTCTAGAGAACGCTCGCGGGGCCACAGCCATCGCTCCTCGGGCTCCAGGTCTTCACCCTCGGATTCGGGTAAGAAACGACACAAAAAGAAGTTGAAGAAGCGTGTTCGCTCTCCGACGTCCCCCCGCCGGTCCCCGGATGCGGATGAGGGGGACATGGGCCTTGCCCCTGCGGCTCCTTTGGAGCTCGAGAGTCCCGCGGCCTACCCGCCTTACCCGGGTCCGTCGGCGACTCCCGCACAGGTGCAAGAATTTCTTGCTACCATGGACCGCCTTTTTAGGCCTCGGGCTCCCGCCGTCGAGCCCCGCGGTCCCGTGTCTGGATCCTGTTGGACCGCCGGCGCCGCCGGCGGATCCAGCTTCGGCGCCACAGGTTCCTGCGCCGCTGGCTCCGGACACGGCGCCACGAGGTCCAACGCTGCCGGCTCCGGCCCCAGCGCCGCCCTCGGCTCCGCCTCCGGCGCCGCAGTGGGTGCCTTTTGTCCCGCCATTACCCAGGTTCCAGGACCATTTTGTTCCTACCTGGGATCCGCATTGGGACGCGGCGCCGGTTCTGCCCCGTCCAGTGCCGTTTCCGACGCCGTTCCCGGCGCCGTATGTTCCCTCTCCGGCTCCTGCCCCGCTGCCGCGATCCGTACCACCGGCGGCCGAGGTGGAGGACGACTGGGAGGGGTCCGAGGACCCGCTCGCCCGTCAGTGTGACTCCGAGCAGGACTGGGCAGACGACTTGGAGGACCCCGGCGACCTCGACGTCTCTTCTGACCGGGGGTTTGCCTCTCCCCCGCCTACTATGGAGGAGGGCGCCTCCTACACGATGGTGCTCCGTCGGGCAGCTGAGGTCATCAACCTTGATCTCCCGATGGTGGCCCTCAAAACAACCTCCTTACTGAGGTGCTCCAGACGGCGACCACCTCGTCGGAGCCCCTGCTCCCGTTTAACGACGCCCTTACCGACGTCTTGCTGGGCACTTGGTCGCGGCCATCCACTGGAGCCCCTGTGGATAAGAATGTCGCCAGGCGTCATCGCCCGGCGCCGGGTGACCCCGCTTTTTTGACCACTCATCCTACGCCTGAGAGTCTGGTCATCCAAGCTTCGACGTCGCAGAGTGCCTTTCCCACGGCTCCGCCGGATAAGGACTCTAAGAAGCTGGAACAGTTCGGGAAACGTTTGTTCTCTTCAGCCAGCTTGGGGCTGCGGTCAGTGAATACCGCCTGCCTATTGGGCCGCTATTCCCATGCGGTGTGGGACACAGTTGCGCAGGTGTTACCTCAGTGTCCTGAGGAGACCCAAGCTGTATTGTCCCAACCCATTGCAGAGGGTAAAGATGCGGCTAAGTTCGCCATTCGGTGTGGTTTAGACACCGCGGACTCCTTAGGTAGAGCGATTTCTACGACCGTGGCGCTTCGTCGCCACGCCTGGCTCAGATCTACCGGGTTCTTGCCAGATGTCCAAAACTCACTCATGGACATGCCCTTTGATGGCACTCGCCTGTTTGGCGATAAGGCCGACAGTGCGCTGGAGCGTTTTAAGGACTCGCGGGCCACGGCCAAGTCCTTAGGTCTTTCCACGAAAGGCCCAGCCAATCCTGGGTTTCGTTCCTTTCGTGGCAGCGGGAGGGGCGCCCCGGCACGTTCTTTCAACAAGCCTGTGCAGAACCAGCCTCAGCGCGGTTGCGGTTTCCGCAGGGGCGGATCTGGGAATCAGCATGGGAGTCAGTCCACCTCCGCCCCCACCGCTTCGGCCTCCAAACCTTCCTAATCCGAGCCTTGTGGGGCATTCCACGCCAGTGGGTGGCAGGGTCCGCCTTCATCTCTCCCACTGGCACGCTATCACTTCGGACAAGTGGGTGTTGCAGATCATCCGCAAGGGTTACGCCCTTCCCTTCCAGTCCACCCCTCCGGCCATGCCGCCTCAGTTCCACCGCCTGTCGGGGGACCACTTGGCACTTCTCCGGCAGGAAGTCACGGCCCTCTTGGCCAAGGGGGCCATCAAGCGTGTTCCTGGGCCAGAAGTAGGGAGTGGTTGTTATTCCCACTACTTTCTGGTCCCCAAGAAGGACAAGGGGGGCTTGCGCCCCATCCTGGACCTCAGGAATGTCAATCGCTTCCTTCGGAAGGAGAAGTTCAAGATGTTGTTCCCCTACCTCGACGACTGGATGTTGAAGGCGGGCTCGCCCCAGGCAGTCGTCACCCACCTTCAGACTACGGCCGACCTCCTGCATTTGCTGGGGTTCTCCATCAACGTGCCGAAGTCGCACCTGAGTCCCTCTCAGAAGCTCCCCTTCATCGGAGCGGTTCTGCATTCAACGCTGTTTCGGGTTTATCCTCCCGAGCAGCGAGTCCGGGATATTCAGGCTATGATTCCGATCTTTCAGCCTCTCTCCCGGGTTTCAGTCAGGATGACCCTCCGGCTCCTGGGCCTGATGGCCTCCTGCATCCTGCTGGTGCAACATGCCAGATGGCATATGCGGGCTCTGCAGTGGGACCTGAAGTTCCAGTGGACACAGCATCAGGGCAACCTGTCCGATCATGTCCAGATCTCGGAGGGCACTGCACGACAATTGCAGTGGTGGCTCACGAATCGCGATTGGGTCAATGGCAGATCCCTCTCCCTTCCCCAACCGGAGCACACAGTGGTGACGGATGCGTCCCTCCTGGGATGGGATGGCCACTTGGGAGAGGCGGAGATCAGAGGCCTCTGGTCTCCGGCGGAGTCCCGGCTCCATATCAATCTTTTGGAGCTTTGGGCGATCCGGCTTGCACTGAAGGCATTCCTTCCCTCTGTCCGGGGAGGTGTAGTGCAGGTGTTCACGGACAACACCACCGCCATGTGGTATTGCAACAAACAGGGCGGGTGGGGTCCTGGACCCTATGTCAGGAGGCTCTGCGCCTCTGGACCTGGCTGGAACATCAAGGCATTACCTTGGTGGTTCAACACATGGCAGGTTCTCTGAACTCCAGGGCGGACGAACTCAGCCACCGGTGCTTGATGGATCACGAATGGCGTCTGAACTCGGACGTGGCGCAAGGTCTCTTTCTGCAGTGGGGAGAGCCTTGGTTAGATCTATTCGCCACCGAAGAGAACGCGCAATGTCATCAGTTCTGCGCGTTGGAATTTCCAAGGCAGCACTCGCTCGGCGCCCTCTTCGTCGCGAGTGGAGTTGCGGTCTGTTGTACGCCTTTCCGCCTATACTGCTTCTGCCCAGAGTGCTGAAGAAGATTCGGCGCGACCGGGCTCAAGTCATTCTTGTGGCTCCGGATTGGGCACGGAGATACTGGTATCCCGAGCTACTAGACATGGCGCTCGATCCCCCGATCCGTCTGCCTCTTCGGGAGGATCTTCTGTCGCAGCAGCAGGGGACGGTCCTCCACCCGAACCTGTCCAGCCTCCACCTCCATGCGTGGAGATTGAGCGGCGACAGTTGACAGCTTCCGATCTTCCTCCCGAAGTCTGTGATGTCATTCTAGCAGCCAGGCATCCCTCCACTAAATCGGTATACGCCTGCAGGTGGAACAAGTTTGTGGCATGGTGCACAGCTAAGGCTGTGGATCCCCTTTCTGCCCCTCTTTCCGAAGTCCTTCTGTTCCTTCTTTCTTTGGCCCGGCAGGGCTCTGCTCTGGGCACTATCAAAGGTTATCTTTCGGCCATCTCCGCCTTTCTCAGGCTTCCAGATCAGCCTTCCTTGTTTAAATCTCTGGTTGTTAACCGTTTCCTCAAAGGCATTACGCACACGTTTCCTCCCGTGACGTTCATTATGCCTCAATGGGATTTAAATCTTGTCTTGACATATCTGATGTGCGCTCCCTTCGAGCCCCTTCATACCTGTCCTTTGCGTCTTCTCACTCTCGAGACGGCTTTCCTGGTAGCTATCACCTCCGCCAGACGAGTGAGCGAGCTCCAGGCTCTTTCTTCCAAACCTCCTTTCCTTTCTGTTCATCCGGACAAGGTGGTTTTAAGGACCCGTCCTTCTTTCTTGCCAAAGGTTGTCACGCCCTTCCACATCGGGCAGACCATCACTTTGCCCACCTTCTTTCCGCCTCCGCATCCTTCAAAAGAGGGAGAGAGGCTCCATCGTCTGGACCCAAAACGTGCGCTCTCGTTCTATCTCAAGCGCACCCAACAGTTCCGGGTGGATGACCAGCTCTTTGTTGGCTACGTGGGCGCCAAAAAAGGTCGGGCCGTGCACAAACGCACCATCTCTCGGTGGGTTGTCTTGTGCATCAAAGCGTGTTACTCCTTGGCTAAAAAGGAGCCTCCTGTGGGACTGCGTGCCCATTCTACCAGGGCAACAGCAGCCACTACTGCCTTGGGACGCGGCGTTCCCTTGCAGGATATTTGTCAAGCAGCCACGTGGACCTCGCTGCACACATTTACCAAGCATTACTGCCTTGATAGTCAAGTCCGGAGAGACGGCTTCTTTGGCCGTTCTGTTCTCCGTAACTTTCTGGTGTAATCTTGTTCGCAGACCCACCACCGGGGTTGGTATTGCTGGGGTATCTATTCTAAGGTAAGGAATCTATGACTAACGTGTCTCTTTCAGATGTACAAGTTACTAATTGTGTAACGATATATCTGTAAGAGACATTAGTTAGTGATAGATTCCTTACCGCCCCACCCATCCTCCCCATTCTGCGAACTGATTTCTAGGGTTAAGGTCATCCCTAATAGGGCCCTAGTTTCATGGCACCAGTGGTCAGTTTCTTGCATGGCTCTGCGTTCCTGGCGCGGAAAGTCGTGTACAGAACTGACGTCAGCACGCATGGGTGGCGCCTAAGTAGTCTCTGTGACGTCATCTCGGCGCTTACGACGCCAGCGATGGACACGGAGCCGCACGACGCCACCTACTGGCGCGCAGGGGTACTGCTAGCAAAACTTTCCGGATCCAGTCTGACGCCTGGGGATATTCTAAGGTAAGGAATCTATCACTAACTAATGTCTCTTACAGATATATCATTACAGAAGTAGTAACTTGTGCACCTATGCACATAAAATACTGTTTTTTAAAATGCATAGTACACGTTCTTTGCAGTAGGCATATTAACCCTCTGTGCTACATTAGATAAGTCAAAGCTGCCACTGGACAAAACTCTCATCTCTCTCCAGCAGGTACATTAATCCCTGGCGTTATCTTGACACTTTTATTGCTGCTCGAAAACTGCTAATTATACAAGAAACTTTGCAGTGCAAAACTTCTGCCTGAGGACCCCCTGGGAATGTGTCACGGACCCCTGGGGGTCCGCGGATCACAGTTTTGGGAAACACTGGGGTAAGACATACTTGTAAAGAGAGATAGTCAAAGAAGGAGAAATAAAAAATATTTTCCAACATTTATCAGAGAAAGACCATTTGCCTATAATCTTATCTCAGAAACCACAACTGTTGGAACATCAGGATTTGAACACATAACCTTTGGAATAAGAGTCAGAGACCTTAACCACTAGGCCATAGTGACTCATAAAGTCTGCACAAAAATATATATATATGACATTCGAATCAAACACTCCAGTGTATGCAGTGCCGTAGGTTAGAGTTCACCTATGTTGACATCATTGATAGTGTTGAATGGAAGGAAAGAGGCACAGAGAGAGAAAAAGAAAGCGAGAGAGAGGGAGAGAGAAGATTTGTATTCGTGCGGGTAAGCTTGAACTCATAAAGAGAATTATTCAAACAAGGATGTAGGAAAGTAGGATCTGCTTCTTATGGTTACCCCCACTTTTTGCTAAATGTAATGTTGTTTTTGACTAGTTTGACTGGGATCCTGCTAATCAGGACCCCAGTCTATCTGCTTTCTCCTTAAACTGTTATGCTATGTACTTAGGTACACTCCAGAATGGATACTGGGGTACTCTTTGTCAGTACCCCAGAGGCCTCCCATGGGCTGAAACATGTATTATGCCGCCCAGGAGAGGCCATGCAAAATAGAACTACAGGCCTGCCATTGCAGCCTGTGTAAGTTGGTGCATGCACCACTTACTTAAGATATAGGTTTACTATAAGGGTCACTGCACTTAAAACCTATAAGTCACTCCTATAGCCGGCATTTACAATCCTGAAGGCAGGGTGCTTGGTTGTAAGTGAGGGGGTGCCACTGCATGAGCAGAACACCCCTGCAGCCTACAGAGTCCATTTTCCCGGGTTTCAGTGAAGCAGCCATATACGACATATAGAGGGGCATTACGCGACCGCGTAATGACCAACTCTAAAACGACTGAACTAACCCTATCGTGTTTGGTGTCAAACATGTTGGAATCATACCCCCACACCGGTAAACGGTGTGGTAGGTATAATTCCACCCCTCAGAAGAGAGCTTTGTGGGGTTCCTGGTGCTCCCGGTACCAGCCTTCTAACTCCGGACAGCACAAAATGGTTGCTGCCGACCAGAGACACATTTCTGCCCTCCTGCTGCTGAGCCAAGCTCGAGCAGGGGAAGGCAGAACAATAGGCATCCTGTCACAGGGAGGTGTGACCGCCTCCCAGATAGGATTTAGTGTATTAGGACTGGGTCGGTGCGCTTGCCAGTGACTGAAAGGCTGCATGAGGGGCACATTTGGTGTCCCTGTGCATAGTCCAGTTCAAACCAGTCCTGGGAGCCGCTGGCTCCCGCGCTGGTGCGAAACTGGACAAAGGACATGGGAGTAACCTCCCCACTGTCCAGACCCTCCCCTGGGGGGGTCCGCTGAATCTTGCCAACCCTCTTCCGTGGGTACTTAAGGGCTTACTTGGCTGTAGGACCTTAGATTCGACGTGGACAAGATTCTGAACAAGAAACCACTGCACTTCGACCGTCTGGACACTCTGGACTTCGCTCGACTTCGTTTGGGCCGACTTCATCTCCCTCTCAGTCTGAAGAATCTTCTGTGCCCATGCACCATACAGGATCCATGTAGGACCTGTGGAGCATCAAAGACAACCAAAGATAATCTCCCTTGGAGTGAAGGAGTCACTCCCCTGCATTCACAGGCACTGCAACACTGCTGACTCCGAAGGGTCCAGCAACACAAGAGGTGGGTTTCTATGTCCCTCGAGGCTCGAGCTGCCCTTTTACCAAGTTTGAGGCCAGTAACCCTCGTGGGGGCTCCAATACCCGAACCCCTCTGCACAGCGTGTATTTGAAAGTGCATATGCTTGTTGGCATTTCCCGAACAAGTGCATTGGGCTCCGAGTAGCCCCAACCTCTGGCACCATTTCCTACCAAGAACTTTGACCTCCTCACACTGAGTGTTCCATGGGCTGTTGTTTGGTGAAATCGCTCGAGATCCTCTCGCGACTCCTGTGCCTCCGGCCTGTGGGTCCAATTGAGGGTCAACTTTGCTTTTCTTGGGTTCCCCTGGTTGCGCCAGGCTTGCCCTGACTCCTCTGTGTGTGGTGAGTCTCCTGGGCCTTGTTGGTCCGAATCGTACACTGCCTTGACCTTCTGCGTGGGTTGCCATTGCCAAGGCTTGTTGGTGCTCCCGCCTGACACCGACCCCTCAGAACTCGACATCCTTCATGGGACAGCTCGCATCCAGCTCCTGGTCATCCTCGACATCTCCTGGTCCCGCAGCTGCAGAGTCAAGGACTCCATCAACCAACCTGAAGCACCCGACATCGGTGGGCATTTGTCTACCGAGCCCCTGGTCACTCCCAAGTGACCCAGACTCTGTCCCCTCTGCTTTCAAGTACTTCTCAACAAGAATCCTCCTTTGGATTCCAACGGACACTTTTCTTCCTTCCAGCAGCGGTTCTTCTTCGAAGTCCTCCATTGGGTTCAACAGCGGTTTCCGATGCTACTTCAGACCTAAGCACCCAGCTCCACTGGGATAGGTAACTTGGGTGCCTCAGTATCCACGGGTGGGGTGGCTCTTCAACCTTGTTTTCCATGGGGTTTCTTTGAAGTCCACTGGGAAGGGTCCTTAAACTCTAAAACTTCAACAGCGACTTCCCCATAGACTTGTATGGAGCACGCAGTTGTGTTCCCACACTGCACACGCACTCCATGGGGTCCCGATCAACTCACATTGGGTGGTTTCTTGGGGTTCCAGCAATTCTACGTCCTCTCGACACTGCCTTGACTCAAGTTGTGGTTCTTATACCACTTACTTAGTTTATGGTTTTGTCCCCCCCTGGGGCCCACTGTGTATTAGTGCTATTTACTGTCATTTCTCGGCTTAAGTATTGTGTGCTTTGTGATTATCTCCATGTAGGAGATACTGTGTCGTACTATATAGTGTTCTATTAATAAATGCATATTTTTATAACTACTGTGTGATTCTCCTTTCATTTAACCAATACTACAAGATTGCATTCTGGTAAAACAAGCTGGTTAACATTCCTTCAAGACTAAGCCTGAATGCTGCTCTCCAAAGCTACCACTTGGATAGCTTTCTAAGGTTATCTTTGACCTCTTAAATCACCATAAGGGTTGTTCGGACTGGTGCAAGGTGCCCACTTTAATTAGTGAACAGCATATACCAGGCCAACTTCTCACATTGCTGGCAGCGGTGGGATTCAAGCCTGCATTGTTTTACCAGATAAATCTTTGTATTGATTGATTGAAAAACCACTAGTACTAGGTACATATAATACAAGCTTAGAATAAGTAAGTTCTACTGAACTTAGGGTTGGGTAAGTCAAGGGTCTAGCACACCCTTTCTCCAACCTCAGAAAGTTTAGTTCCCACTAGGTTAGGTAGGAGCAACACCTCACCACTCTTAGTATGTCTGCTAAAGGAGATGCCAGTGGCTATCTGCCTTCTAGATACAGTGAGCTTTCGTTCCAGGAACTGAAAGCCCTGTGTGCCTCCAGAAAGTTGAAGACCAGGAGAAGTGCCAACACTCATCGCCTGGTAGAGGTGTTACTTCTAGATGACTTAAGGAAACCCCCTGGGTCAGATGAACAGGAGAGAGTGGGTGGGGCAGGGAATGAAGACAGGTCAGGAAGTGACACCTTTTATGACCTAGACTCTAACCCTGACCAGGGGGAACCTGATGGTTCCCACCTGGATAACTCAGATATTCAAGAGGGTAATGGAGAAGGCCATGATGGCCCCCTCTTCACCCCTCCTGGAAGAGTTCAGAGTTTACCAAGGAGATCTAGATCTCCCTCTGCAGAATCTAATCACTCAGGACAGTCTGTAGGGACCTCTGTATCTAGCAAGAGGGACCACTCTTTTGATAGGGAGTACCAACTACTTGAGCTTGAGAAAGCTAGGCTCAGGCAAGAGCAGTTGGCCCTTGACAAGGAGTCCCTAGAAGTCCAGAGAGCTAGAAACAAATTGGGACTAGAGTCCCTTGTTGGCAGCAACAGTGTCCCTAGATTTAAGGAACATTCCTTTGATAATAGGAACCTGAGCAAGATTGTCCCTCCCTACCATGTTGGGAATGACATGCACAAATGGATAACTGCTTTAGAGAGGGCCTGTAAAGTACAAAGGGTCCCTCAAGAGCAGTGGACAGCTATCTTGTGTCTCTCCTTTGCTGACAAAGGTAGAGATAAGCTCCTCACTGTTAGAGATGAGGATGCTGACAACTACTCCGTTCTGAAGAGTGCTCTCATTGACGGGTTTGGCTTAACCACTGAACAGTATAGGATTAAGTTCAGAGACACCCAGAAGGCACAGAATCAGGACTGGGTAGACTTTGTGGATAGTGCCATTAAGGCTCTGGAAGGCTGGGTGCTTGGTAGCAAAGTACATGATTTTGATGGATTGTATAATTTGATTATGAGGGAGCAGATCTTTAATAATTGCCAAAATCAGTTATTGCATCAGTACCTGGTGGACTCTGAGCTCACTTCTCCCCAAGAATTAGGAAAGAAGGCAGATAAGTGGGTCAGAACCAGAGTGAAGCAGAAAACCCAGAAATCTGAAAGAGACACGTTAGTGACAGATTCCTTACCTTAGAATATCCCCAGGCGTCAGGCTGGATCCGGAAAGTTTTTGCGTAGCAGTACCCTTGCGCGTCGGTAGGCGGCGTCGTGCGGCTCCGTGTCCGTCGTCGGCGTCGTGATCGCCGGGATGACGTCGCGGGCAGTACTTAGATGCCGCCCCTGCGCGCTGACGTTAGTTCTTCTTTTCCGCGCCAGTAGCGCAGATCCGGGAAGAGCAGTGCCCTAGTCAATTTTTGACTACATTTTGGGTGATTTTTTCACTGTTTCTTTTCGAGTCTTCTCGACTCCTAGGTGTCGGTAGGGATGCCCGGCTTCAAGCCATGCGACGTCTGTGGTCGGATGATGTCGATCACAGACCCGCACTTAGAGTGTCTCTACTGTCTCGGCCGAGACCACGACACGAAGTCGTGCCCTGACTGCCGGAAGTTACACCCGAAGGCTTTGCGGAGCGGTCTCGAAAGCTCCTCGAGGGTCCGGCAGTCGGCTCCGCGCCGCACCAAGCCCCGTTCCCGTGAGAGGTCGAGGGGCCGGTCGCGGAGCCCCGCCGGCTCGTCGGAGTCCAAGTCTTCGCACTCCTCGGGTAAGTCGAAGCACAAAAAGTCTAAGAAGCATCATCGCTCTAAGACTTCGCCTCGCCGGTCTCGCGATTCGGCTGAGGCCCCTGTCGGCCCCGCCCCGCGGCCCCGGACTTGCCTGTGGAGCCGCCCCCGCATTACCCATCCTTTCCGGGTTCGGGGGCGACTCCGGCCCAAATACAGTAATTCCTGTCGGCCATGGCCCGCCTCTTCGGGCCTCAAGGTCCCTCCGGTGCGCCTTCGTGCCCCGTGGGCCCTGATGGGGTTGCTCCGGCGTCGCCGGCGACTCCGGTCCGGCGTCGCCTGTCCCGCCAGCCTTGATCCCGGCCTCGGCTCCGGCCCCGGCCTCGATCCTGGCTCCGGTGGTACCGCAGCCCCCATCGACGCCGGTTGACCTAACCACGCCTCCGCCGGCGCCGATGTCCCCGGTGCCGTTCCTGATGCTGCCCGGGGCTCCGGGCGGCGTCGCTTCCCGGTTCTCTCCGGGTCCGGACATGGAGCCGGACCGGCGTCGCTCGACGCCGGCTCCGGCGCCGATGAGACCTTGGGTCCCAGATGTCCCTCCTCCTCCATATTTTGAACCAGAGGAGGACCAGGAGAGCTGGGAGGGGTCGGAAGACCCTCTCACACAGCAGTGTGAGTATGATCAGGACTGGGCAGAGGAACTTGGGGATGCCAGTGGTCTAGACACTTCCCCTGACAGTGGCATGCTGTCTCCTCCCGTGGCTACGGAGGAGGGAGCAAATTCGCAAGCGGTGTTGCGTAGAGCAGCTGGAGCCTTGCACCTCCAATTGCCTACTGTGGCTG
Organism: Calotriton arnoldi; assembly: GCA_963921515.1. Taxonomy (NCBI): domain Eukaryota; kingdom Metazoa; phylum Chordata; class Amphibia; order Caudata; family Salamandridae; genus Calotriton; species Calotriton arnoldi. The sequence continues at coordinate 173,473 of CAWUFW010010888.1, forward strand.
TCAGGACTAATCTCCTGACGGAAGTGCTTCAGCCGGCAGCTTCCTCATCGGAGACTGTGCTGCCGTTAAATGATGCACTATCTGACGTTCTTTTGGGCACCTGGGCCAAGCCCACCACAGGGGCTCCTGTGGATAGAAACGTGGCCCGACGCCATCGCCCTGCTCCGGGCGACCCCTTGTTTCTCTCTCAACATCCCACCCCGAGAGCTTGGTTGTCCAAGCCTCTGCCTCCCAAACCGCCTTCCCTACCGCCCCTCCGGATAGGGAATCCAAACGCCTGGACCAATTTGGGAAGAAGGCTTTTCTTCCTCCAGTGCTGGCTTGCGGTACGTCAACACCGCTTGCCTTTTGGGCCGATATACCCACTCCCTGTGGGATTCGGTGGCGGCTGTTTTGCCCCAGTGTTCTGAGGAGGTCCAGACACTGCTTACCCGCACCATTGCGGAAGGTAGGGATGCGGCAAAGTACACCATACGTTGTGGCCTTGATACCGCCGACTCGCTGGGCAGATCGCTTGCAACGACGGTGGCGCTGCCTCGCCACGCCTGGCTGAGAACAACTGGTTTCTCGGGTGATGTCCAGAATACACTCATGGACATGCCCTTTGATGGAGTCGGTCTGTTTGGTTCCAAAGCAGACCATGCGCTGGAGCGTTTTAAAGACTCACGGGCTACTGCCAAGTCCCTGGGCCTTTCTGTTGTGCGCCCTCCGCTAACCTCTGCTTTTCGCCCCTTTCGTGGCCACGGAAGGGGCGCCCAGTCACGTCCGCTGCCCAGCCACCGGCCCGCGCAGCAGGCGTCTTCGCGTGGCCGAGGACGTGGCTACCGCCGTGGCGGTTCGGGCAACCAGCATGCGGGTCAGGCCACCAACTCCGCCCCGTCCGCGGCCTCCAGGCCCTCCTAGTCCCTCCTTTCAGGTGCACAGCACGCCAGTAGGGGGCAGGGTCCGCCATCACCTTCACCACTGGCGTGCCATCACCTCGGACAGGTGGGTCTTGGACATTGTCCGAAGGGGCTACTCCCTCCCCTTCGAGACCACCCCCAGCCCTGCCACCTCAATTCCACCGCATGTCAGGGGATCACTTGGTGCTTCTACAGAAGGAAGTCACGGCCCTCTTGGCCAAGAGGGCCATCGAGCATGTTCCGACCCCAGAAGTAGGACGTGGTTGCTACTCCCACTACTTTCTGGTGCCCAAAAAGGACAAGGAGGACATGCGTCCTATCTTAGACCTCCGGAACGTCAATCGCTTCCTCCGGAAGGAGAAGTTCAAGATGCTCACCCTAGCTCAGGTCTTGACTGCCCTCGACCCTGGAGACTGGTTGGTAGCGTTGGACTTGCAGGACGCTTATTTCCACATCCCCGTCCTGCCGGCCCACCGGCGTTACCTTCGGTTCACGGTAGGCCTTGAGCATTTTCAGTTCACCGTGCTCCCCTTTGGCCTTACAAGTGCCCCTCGGGTGTTCACGAAAGTGATGGCGGTGGTCGCAGCTCATCTGCGCCGGGCAGGGGTTCCAGTCTTCCACTACCTCGACGACTGGCTGCTGAAGGCGGGCTCGTCCCAGGCAGTTGTCTCCCACCTCCAGACTACGGCCGAACTCCTGCACTCGCTGGGGTTCTCCATCAATGTGCCGAAGTCGCATCTGATTCCTTCTCCACAGCTCCTTTTCATCGGAGCAGTTCTGGACACGACGCAGTTTCGGGCCTATCCTCCCGAACGGCGAGTCCGGGATATTCAGGCTATGATTCCGATCTTTCAGCCTTTATCCTGGGTTTCGGTGCGGATGACCCTGAGGCTGCTGGGCCTCCTGGCCTCCTGCATCCTGCTGGTCGATCATGCCAGATGGCATATGCGGGCTCTGCAGTGGGACCTGAAGTTCCAGTGGGCGCAGCACCAGGGCAACCTGTCCGATCACGTCCAGATCTCGGAGGGGCTGCACAACAGTTGCAGTGGTGGCTCTCGAACCGGTAATGGGTCATGGGCAGATCCCTCTCCCTTCCCCAGCCAGAGCACACAGTTGTGACGGACGCGTCCCTTCTGGGATGGGGCGGTCACATGGGAGAGGCGGAGATCAGAGGCCTCTGGTCTCCGAGCGGAGTCCCGGCTCCATGTCAACCTTCTGGAGCTCCGGGCGATCCGACTTGCACTCAAAGGCATTCCTTCCCTCTGTCAAAGGGAAGGTAGTGCAGGTGTTCACAGACAACACCACCGCCATGTGGTACTGCAACAAACAAGGCGGGGTGGGGTCGTGGACCCTTTGTCAGGAGGCTCTGCGCCTCTGGACATGGCTGGAACATCAGGGCATGTTCCTGATGGTTCAACACCTGGCAGGTTCCCTGAACGCCAGGGCGGACGAACTCAGCCGCAGGTGCATGATGGATCACGAATGGCGTCTTCACTCGGAAGTGGCGCAAGGTCTCTTTCTGCAGTGGGGAGAGCCTTGGTTAGATCTATTCGCCACCGAAGAGAACAGCGCAATGTCATCAGTTCTGCGCGTTGGAATTTCAAGGCGGCACTCGCTCGGCGACGCTTTTCATCGCGAGTGGAGTTGCGGTCTGTTGTACGCCTTTCCGCCTATACCACTTCTACCCAGAGTGTTGAAGAAGATTCGGCGCGACCGGGCCCAAGTCATCCTTGTGGCTCCGGACTGGGCTCGAAGAGTTTGGTATCCCGAGCTACTCAGTATGAGCGTCGATCCGTCTGCCTCTTCGGGAGGATCTTCTGTCGCAGCAGCAGGGGACGGTCCTCCACCCGAACCTGTCCAGCCTCCACCTGCTTGCGTGGAGATTGAGCGGCAACAGTTGATTCCTTTCGACTTGCCTCCCGAAGTTTGTGATGTGATTCTGGCAGCCAGTCGTCCCTCCACTAAGGTGGTATACGCCTGCAGGTGGAACAAGTTTGTGGCATGGTGCACAGCAAAGGCTGTGAATCCCCTCTCTGCCCCTCTTTCTGAGGTTCTTCTGTTCCTTCTTTTACTGGCCCAACAGGGTTCTGCCCTGGGTACCATCAAGGGCTATCTTTGTGCCATTTCGGCCTTCCTCAGGCTTCCTGATCAGCCCTCCCTTTTCAAGTCCCCTGTTGTTAACAGATTCCTTAAAGGCATTACACACCTCTTCCCTCCTGTTCCGTTTGTGATGCCTCAGTGGGACTTGAACTTGGTTCTTACCTTTCTCATGTGCGCTCCCTTTGAGCCTCTACATAACTGTCCTCTTCGTCTTCTAACTCTGAAGACAGCCTTTCTGGTGGCCATCACCTCCGCTCGGCGGGTGAGTGAGCTCCAGGCTCCATCATGCAAACCTCCCTTTCTGTCTGTCCATCCAGACAAGGTTGTTCTCAGGACGCGTCCGTCCTTCTTGCCAAAGGTGGTTACTGCCTTCCACATTGGGCAGACCATCACTTTGCCCACCTTCTTTCTGCCTCCGCATCCTTCCAGAGAGGAAGAGAGGCTCCACCGTCTGGACCCAAAACGTGCGCTTTCCTTTTATATCAACCGCACACAACACTTCCGGGTGGATGACCAGCTCTTTGTTGGCTACGTGGGTGCCAAAAAAGGTCGGGCGGTGCACAAGAGAACCATCTCCCGCTGGGTAACCTTGTGTATCAAAGCCTGCTATTCTTTGGCTAAGAAGGAGCCTCCTGTTGGGCTGCGTGCCCATTCCACCAGGGCAACGGCTGCTACCACGGCTTTGGGCCGCGGTGTTCCGCTGCAGGATATCTGTCAGGCAGCTACATGGGCCTCGCTGCACACGTTTACAAAGCATTACTGCCTTGACAGTCAGGTCCGGAGGGACGGCTTCTTTGGCCATTCTGTCCTCCGGGACTTCCTTGTCTGATCTTTGTTCGCAGACCCACCACCGGGGTTGGTATTGCTGGGGTATCTATTCTAAGGTAAGGAATCTGTCACTAACATGTCTCTTTCAGATGCACAAGTTACTAACTTGTGTAACGATATATCTGTAAGAGACAGTAGTTAGTGACAGATTCCTCACCGCCCACCCATCCTCCCCGTTCTGCGAACTGATTTCTAGGGTTAAGGACATCCCTTTCAGGGCCCTAGTATTTTTCAGACACCTATGTCAGCTTCTTGCATGGCTCTGCGTTCCTGGCGCGGAAAGTCGTGTACAGAACTGACGTCAGCGCGCAGGGGCGGCGTCTAAGTACTGCCCGCGATGTCATCCCGGTGATCCCGACGACGGACGCAGAGCCGCACGACGCCGCCTACCGACGCGCAAGGGTACTCCTACGCAAAAACTTTCCGGATCCAGCCTGACGCCTGAGGATATTCTAAGGTAAGGAGTCTGTCACTAACTACTGTCTCTTACAGATATATCGTTACACAAGTTAGTAACTTGTGCCTCTGGTGGTGACCAGAAGAAGCAGGATTCTAAAACTCCAGATAAGGGTGGGGACAAGGGTAAAGATCAAAAACAGTCTTCACCAGGGCCCCAAAAACCTGCATCTGGGGGGGGGAGTCACAATCCAACAAAGGTAAAGGCAAAAAGAAACCTTGGTGTTACTTTCGTAAGGTAAAGACCCATTGGACAAAAGATGCTGATTGCCCAAAAGCCAAGGAAAATCCTCCTACCACCACTGCCCCTAAGGCAACTGCGCCCCCTAGCACAAGTACAAGTGGTGATACAGGGAACAAGGGATTAGTAGGGTTAACCTTGGGCTCTGAGATGGGTTCTGGCCTAGTCAGAACTCCAGCTCAGGCTGTGCTCGTCTGTGATGGTGGCATGGATATTGCCACCCTATTTGTCAGTCCCAGTAACCTGGGCAAATACAGACAACAGCCTTTAATAAATGGTAAGGAGGCCATGGCTTACAGGGACACAGGTGCAAGTGTCACTATGGTGACAGAGGATCTTGTGGCCCCTGACCAAATCATACTTGGACAAATGTACCAAGTGACCAATGCAAACAATGTCAGGACTGACCATTCCTTGGCAGTGGTTAATTTGAGCTGGGAGGGTTAACTGGCCCTAAGAAAGCTGTGGTTAGCTCAGACCTACCAGTAGAATGTTTGTTGGGCAATGATTTGGAGACTTCAGCCTGAGCTGAAGTGGAACTTAGGACTCATGCAGCAATGCTGGGCATCTCTGCAGATGTGTTTGCTGTGACCAGGTCACAGGCCAAACTGACAACCACTGAACAGGCTCTAGATCCTGGAACAATGGACCAGTGGCCTTCCAAGAGAAGGAGCAGGAAGGGTAAGGCTGTGTCTTCCACCCAGACTCTGAGTGAGGATCAGCTTCTTGAGTGAGATGATCTTAATCTCTGTGAAGGAACTGTCTCAGATGAACTTACACCTGATCAGGTTGAGTTCTTGGGGACAGGGGGCCCTTCCAGGGCAGACTTGAGTTTGGAGCAGCAGACCTGCCCCTCTCTTGAACCCCTCAGACAGCAAGCTGCTGCTGAGGCTGCTGGGAGTATCAGTGGATCCTCCCACAGTATCTATTGGGATGAGGGACTCCTTTACTCAGAGGGTAGAGACCTCAAGCCTGGTGCCACCAGGAGGTTGGTCATACCTCTGAAGTTTATGGGCTTCCTACTCACCTTGGCACATGACATTCCCTTAGCAGGACAACTAGGCCAAAGCAAGACTTGGGACAGGCTTGTCCCTCACTTTCACTGGCCTCACATGTCTGAGGACACCAAGGAGTTTTGTTACTCCTGTACCACCTGCCAAGCCAGTGGTAAGTCAGACGGTACCACAAAGGCCCCCCTCATACCACTGCCAGTGGTGGGGGTTCCCTTTGAGAGGGTTGGGATTGATATCATTGGTCCCACGAACCCTCCTACAGCATCTGGACACAGTTACATACTAGTGGTGGTGGACCATGCCACTAGGTATCCAGAAGCAATACCCCTTAGAACCACCACAGCCCCTGTGGTGGCCAAGACCCTCCTGGTAATCTTTTCCATAGTGGGTTTCCCTAAGGAGATCTTAACTGACAGAGGTGCAAACTTCATGTCAAGTTATATAACTGCAATGTGGAAGGAGTGTGGAGTGAACTATAAGTTCAATGTGAGTTATTCAACCTGCACACCAAATTTTTTAAGTTTAACTGGATTATTTAAATTCCTCAAATGGTAATCAGTGTGTGCTGCTTCATGTACGGGACCTGCCACTGCCCTCGAAACTAGAACTGCTAAGCTCAGTGTGCAGATAGCTACACACCTTAAATGAAGCCCACTACGCAATGACCCCTAAGGGTTCTACAATTTTAATATTAGGCTTTTTAAATTAAACAAAAATACATGATATTCACCAAACTAGTATGAATTTATGTTTGTAGTTTGTTCATATTCAAACATGTAAACATCTTTGTACATAGGCATACATTCCTGATGTTGCTTTTATCCAAAATTACAGATCTGCGAAATTCAAAAATATCAAACAAAGAAGAGGTTCAAAACATCTGTTTCATTGTGATGCCCCCAATGCATTTCGGGTAAAGCAAAACCCTTCTTCAGGGGAACAGTTCATAGTAGAAATGAGACCATAAACGGCCACCTAGGCTCAAATACCTAACGTCAGATGTCCAAAGAATTAATAAAGTGACCAACCGTGGCTTTGATCTCACGCCACTAATCTCGCCTTCATCAAGTATCCGTCGAACCGTCTAGCGTACGCGCTAACATTCGAATGCCTCTGCTCTACTGAGACCGCCCTGCGTCGTGCCGTAACCAATGTAACAAAAATAAGTTCACCACACCCTATCACCCACAATGCAATGGGTTAGTTGAAAGGTTCAATAAAACCCTCAAGGGCATGATCAGGGTCCTCCCAGAAAAGCTTAGGCGAAAATGGGATGTTCCGTTGCCCTGCCTTCTCTTTGCCTACAGAGAGGTCCCACAGAAAGGGGTAGGCTACAGCCCTTAAAAAATTCTGTTTGGCCATCCAGTTAGGGGTCCCCTGTGTTTGGTGAAAGAGGGGTGGGAGTTACCTCTCAAACCTCCCAAACAAGACTTTGTGGACTATGTACTTGGTCTCCGCTCCAGGATGGCTGACTACATGAAGAAGGCCAGCAAAACCCTTGAGACAAGTCAATAATTACAGAAAGCTTGGCATGACCAAAAGGCTGTTCTGACTGTTTACCAGTCAGGGCAGAAGGTGTGGGTGCTGGAACCTGCAGCCCCAGCAGCTCTCCAAGACAAATGGCGTGGACCCCATACTATAATTGAGCAGAAAGGTGAGGTCACCTACTTGGTGGACCTTGGCACTGCTAGGAGCCCCCACAGGGAGCTCCATGTGAACAGGCTCAAACCCTTTGTAGACAGGGCTGACATGGGCTTGCTCATGGCAACTGATGAGGGACAGGAAGAAGAGAGTGACCCTCTCCCTGATCTCCTCTCTCAGAACCCTGATGATGGGTCAGTTGATGGTGTAGCCTTGGCAGGCAGCCTCACTGCCCAACAGCAGATTGATTGCAGAAAGGTCCTCAGTCAATATAGGCACATGTTCTCTCTGACTCCTAGTCAAACCACCTGGTGTACCCATGAAGTGGATACAGGTGAGAGTATACCTGTTAAAAATAAGATTTACAGGCAGCCTGACCATGTCAGTGATTGCATCAGGACAGAGGTCCAAAAGATGCTGGAATTGGGAGTGATTGAACCCTCAGATAGCCCTTGGGCTAGTCCAGTGGTCCTGGTACCAAAACCTCACACTCAGGGTGGTAAGCGAGAGATCAGGTTTTGTGTGGACTACAGGGGGCTCAATGCAGTCACTAGGACTGCTGCTCATCCAATTCCCAGGGCAGATGAGCTTATTGATACTGTGGCCTCAGCCAAATTCTTGAGCACATTTGATCTGACTGCTGGCTATTGGCAAATCAGACTAGCTGAGGATGCCAAACCAAAAACTGCATTTTCAACCCCTAGTGGGCATTCTCATTTTATTGTGATTCCCTTTGGTTTGAAGAATGCACCTGCCACATTCCAAAGGCTGGTGAACAAAGTTCTCACAGGTCTGGAAGCCTATAGTGCAGCATATCTTGATGATATAGCTGTCTTTAGCTCCACCTGGGAAGATCACCTGGTCCACCTGAAGAATGTTTTGGAGGCTCTGCAGAAAGCAGGCCTCACTATCAAGGCTACTAAGTGCCAGATAGGGCAGAGCAAGGTTGTGTACCTGGGCCACCTTGGGGGGAGGCCAGGTTCAGCCACTACAGAGCAATATCCAGACCATAATAGACTGGGTTGCTTCAACTACTGAGACTCAGGTCAGAGCTTTCTTGGGCCTGACTGGGTACTACAGAAGATTTGTGAAAGGATATGGGACTATAGTGACTCCCTTGAATGATCTCACCTCTAAGAGAATGCCCAAGAATGTTCAGTGGACAGTTAGCTGTCAGAAGGCATTTGAGGATCTCAAGCAGGCCATGTGCACGGCTCCCATTCTGCAGAGTCCTGACTACTCCAAGCAATTTATTGTCCAAACAGATGCATCTGAGTTGGGGGTAGGGGCTGTGTTGTCACAACTTAATGCAGAGGGTCAGGATCAACCAGTAGCTTTTATCAGCAGAAGGTTGACCCCCCAGAGAGAAACATTCGTCGGCTATAGAGAGGGAAGCCTTTGCTGTGGTCTGGGCCCTGAAGAAGCTGAGGCCATACCTGTTTGGCACTCCCTTCATTGTTCAGACAGACCATAAGCCCCTCCTATGGCTAAAACAGATGAAGGGTGAAAACCCCAAACTTATGAGGTGGTCCATCTCCCTACAGGGGATGGACTATACAGTGGAAAATAGACCTGGGAGTAACCATGCCAATGCAGATGGACTCTCCAGATATTTTCACTTAGAAAGTGAAGACTTAGCTGGGCAAGGTTAGTCTCATCTCCTTACGTTTGGGGGTGTGTGTGTAGGAAAGTAGGATCTGCTTTTTATGGTTACCCCTACTTTTTGCTAAATGTAATACTGTTTTTGACTAGTCTGACTTGGATCCTGCTAATCAGGACCCCAGTCTATCTGCTTTCTCCTTAAACTGTTATGCTTTGTACTTAGGTATACTCCAGATTGGATACTGGGGTACCCTTGTCAGTCCCTAGTATATGGTACCCATGTACCTAGGGCAAAGGTACCCCAGAGGCCTCCCATGGGCTGAAGCATGTATTATGCCACCCAGGAGAGGCCATGCAAAATGGAACTACAGGCCTGCCATTGCAGCCTGTGTAAGTTGGTGCATGCACCACTTACTTAAGATATAGGTTTACTATATCTAAGGGTCACTGCACTTAAAACCTATAAGTCACCCCTATAGCAGACCTTTACAATCCTGAAGGCAGGGTGCTTGGTTCTAAGTGAGAGGGTACCACTGCATGAGCAGAACACCCCTGCAACCTACGGAGTCAATTCTCCCGGTTTGTCAGTCATATACGACATATAGAGGGGTATTACGCGACCGCGTGATGACCAACTTTAAAACGGCTGAAACTAACCCTATCGTGTTTGGTGTCAAACATTTGGAATCATACCCCCACACCGGTAACCGATGTGGGAGGTATGATTCCACTCCTCAGAAGCGAGCTTCGTGGGGTCCCTGGTGCTCCCGGTACCAGCCTTCAAACTCCGGACAGCACAAAATTGCTGCTGCCGACCAGAGACACATTTCTGCCCTCCTGCTGCTGAGCCAAGCTTGACCAGGGGAAGGCAGAACAATAGGCATCCTGTCACAGGGAGGTGTGACCGCCTTCCAGACAGGATTTAGTGTATTAGGACTGGGTGGGTGGGTGCGCTTGCCAGCGACTGAAAGTCTGCATGAAGGGCACATTTGGTGTCCCTGTGCATAGTCCAGTTCAAACCAGTCCTGGGAGCAGTTGGCTCCTGCTCTGGCACGAAACTGGACAAAGGACATGGGAGTAACCTCCCCACTGTCCAGACCCTCCCATGGGAGGGTCCCCTGAATCTTGCCAACCCTCTTCCATGGGTACTTTAGGGCTTACCTGGCAGTAGGACCTTAGATTCGATGTGGACAAGATTCTGAACAAGAAACCACTGCACTTGGACTGTCTGGACACTCTGGACTTCGTTTAGGCCAGACTTAGTTTCCCTCTCAGTCTGAAGCATCGTCTGTGCCCGTGCACCATACAGGATCCGTGTAGGACCTGTGGAGCATTAAAGACAAACGAAGATAATCTCCCTTGGAGTGAAGGAGTCACTCTCCTGCATTCGCAGGCACCCCAACACTGCTGACCGGTCTGCTGATCCCAAGCTCCTACGGACTCCGAAGGGTCCAGCAACACAGGAGGTAGGTTTCTACATCCCTCAAGGCCCGAGCTGCCCTCTTACCGAGTTTGAGGCCAGTATCCCTCGTGGGGGCTGCAATACCCGAACCCCTGTGCACTGAATGTATTTGCAAGTGCATATGCTTGTTGGCATTTTCCGAACAAGTGCATTGGGCTCTCAGTAGCCTCAACCTCTGGCACCATTTCCTACCAAGAACTTCGACCTCCTTCCACTGAGTGCTCCATGGGCTGTTGTTTGGTGAAATCACTTGAGGTCCTATCGTGACTCCTGTGCTGCCAGCCTGTGGGTCCAATTGAGGGTTAACTTTGCTTTTCTTGGGTTCCCCTGGATACTCCAGGCTTTTCCTGACTCCCCTGTGTGTGATGAGTCTTCTGGGCCTTGCTGGTCCGAATCGTACACTGCCTTGACCTTCTGCATTGGTTTCCGTTGCCAAGGCTTGTTGGTACTCCCGCCGGACACCGACCCCTCAGCACTCGACATCCTTCATGGGACAGCTCGCATGCGGCTGCTGGTCATCATCGACGTCTTCTGGTCCCCACAGCTGCTGAGTCAAGGACTCCATCAACCAACCTGAAGCACCCGACATCGGTGGGCATTCGTCTACCGAACCCCTGGTCACTCCCAAGTGACCCAGACTCTGTCCCCTCTGCTTTCAGGTACTTCTCGACCAGAATCCACCTTTGGATTCCAACGGACACTTTTCTTCCTTCCAGCAGCGGCTCTTCTTCTAAGTCATCCATTGGGTTTGACGGCGGTTTCCGACGCCACTTCAGACCTATGCCCCCGGCTCCCCTGGGATAGGTAACTTCAGTACCTCAGTATCCACGGGTGGGGTGGCTCTCCAACCTTCTGTCTTCCACATGGTTTCTTCGAAGTCCACTGGTAGGGTCCTTAAACTCTAAAACTTCAACCGCGACTTCCACATAGACTTGTACGGAGCACTCAATTGTGTTCCCACACTGCACCTGCACTCCATGGGGTCCCGATCAACTCACCTTGGGTGGTTCCTTGGGGTCCCAGCTATTCTACGTCCTATCGACACTGTCTTGACTCGAGTCGTGGTTCTTATACCACTTACCTAGTATATGGTTTGGTCCCCCCCTGGGGCCCACTGTGTATTAGTGCTATTTACTGTAATTTCTGTGCTTAAGTATTGTGTGCTTTCGGATTATCTCCGTGTAGGAGATACTGTGTCATACTAGATAGTGTTATATTAATAAATACATATTTTTAGAACTACTGTGTGGTTCTCCTTTCATTTAACCAATACTACAAGATTTCATTCTGGTAAAACAAGCTGCTTAACATTCCTTCAAGACTAAGTCTGAAGGCTGTTCTCCACAGCTACCACTTGGATAGCTTTCTAAGGTTATCTTTGACCTCTTAAATCACCATAAGGGTTGCTCGGACTGGTCCAAGTGCCCACTTTAATTTGAGGACAGCATATACCAGGCCAACTTCTCACGAAGGAGAAAAGAAAAACATTTGTCAAAGAAAGTAACCTAACCTTTATTTTTGACTGAGGGCTGTCACCCAGAGAAACACCAGGATTTGAACACATAACCTTTGGAGTAAGAGTTTGCAACCTTACCCACTAGGCCACAGTGACTCACAAGTAGTCTGCACAAAAATGTATATATGACATTTGAATCAAACACTACAGTGTATGCAGTGCCGTGGGTTAGAGTTCACCTATGTGGACATCATTGACAGTGTTGAATGGAAGGAAAGAGGGAGAGAGAAAAAGAAAGCGAGACAGAGGGAGAGAGAAGAGTTGTATTCTTTGGGGTAAGACATGCTTGTAAAGAGAGATATTCAAACAAGGAGAAATGAAAAATATTTTCCAACATTGATCAGAAAAAGTGCCATTGACTATAACTTTACCTTAGAAACTACAACCACTGAAACACCAGGATTTGAACACCTATCCTTAGGAGTAAGAGTCAGAAACCTTAACCACTAGGCCACAGTGACTCATGACAAGTCTGTACGAAAACTGATATATGACATTCAAAACAAACACTCCATCGTGTGAAGTGCTGTAGGTTAGAGTTCACCTATGTTGAGATCATTCACAGTGTTGAATGGAAGGAAAGAGGGACAGAGAGAGAAAAATAAAGCGAGACAGGGTGGGAGAAGATTTGTATTCTTTGGGGTAAGACATACTTGTAAAGAGAGATAGTCAAAGAAGAAGAAATGAAAAATATTTTCCAACATTTATCAGAGAAAATACCATTGTCTATAATTTTACCTCATAAACCACAACTATTGAAACATCAGGATTTGAACACATAACCTTTGGAGTAAGTCAGAGACCTTAACCTCCAGGCCACAGTGACTCATGTGTAAGCTGCACGAAAACTGATGTATGACATTCGAATCAAACATTCCAGTGTATGGAGTGCCGTAGGTTAGAGTTCACCTATGTTGACATCATTGACAGTGTTGAATGGAAGGAAAGAGGGACAAAGAGAGAAAAAGAAAGCGAGACAGAGGGATAGAGAAGATTTGTATTCTTTGGGGGAAGACGAACTCATAAAAAGAGATATTCAAACAAGGAGAAAAGAAAAACATTTCTGAAAGAAATTAACATTGCCTATATTTTTGACTGAGAAATCACAGCGAGTGAAAAACCAGGATTTAAACACATACCCTTTGGAGTAAGAGTCTGCAACCTTAACCACTAGCCCACGGTGACTCACAAGTAGTCTGCACAAAATTGTATATATGACATCCGAATCAAACACTCCAGTGTATGCAGTGCCGTGGGTTAGAGTTCACCTATATCGACATCATTGCTAGTGTTGAATGGAAGGAAAGAGGGAGAGTGAGAGAAAAAGAAAGCGAGACAGAGGGAGAGAGAAGAGTTGTATTTTTGGGGGTAAGACATACTTGTAAAGAGAGATATTCAAACAAGGAGAAATGAAAAATATTTTCCAGAAAAACTACCATTGAATATATCTTTACCTCAGAAAATTCAACCCTTGAAACACCAGGATTTGAACACATAACCTTTGGAGTAAAGGTCAGCGACCCTAACCACTAGGCCACCAGTAAATCATGAATTGTTTGCACAAAAACTTATATATGACCTTCGAATCAAACACTCCGGTGTAAGCAGTGCTGTAGGTTAGAGTTCACCTATGTTGACATCATTGACAATGTTGAAGGGAAGGAAAGAGGTAGAGAGAGAGAAAAGAAAGCGAGACAGAGGGAGAGAGAAGATTTGTATTCTTTGGGGTAAGACAAACTCATAAAGAGATATTCAAACAAGGAGAAAAGAAAACATTTGTCAAAGAAAGTAGCATTGCCTTTGACTGAGTACTCACAACAAGTAAAACACCAGTACTTGAACACATAACCTTTGGAGTAAGCATCTGCAACCTTAACCACTAGGCCACAGTGACTCAAGAGTTGTCTGCACAAAATTAGATATATGACATTCGAATCAAACACTCCAGTGTATGCAGTGCCGTGGGTTATAGTTCACCTATATCAACATCATTGACAGTGTTGAATGGAAGGAAAGAGGGAGAGAGAAAAAGAGAAATAGAAAGCGAGACAGAGGGAGAGAGAAGATGTGTATACTTTGGGGTAAGACATACTTGTAAAGAGAGATAGTCAAAGAAGGAGAAATGAAAAATATTTTCTAACATTTATAAGAGAAATTCACATTGCCTATAAATTTACCTCTTAAACCACAGCCATTGAAACACCAGAATTTGAACACATAACCTTTGGAGTAAGAGTCAGATACCTTAACCACTAGGCCACAGTGACTCATAAATTTTCTCCACGAAAACTTATATATGACATTCAAATCAAACACTCCAGTGTATGCAGTGCCATAGGTTAGAGTTCACCTATGTTGACATCATTGACAGTGTTTTCTTTGGGGTAAGACATACTTGGAGCTATAGCTCAATGTAAGTCTTGTGCCTCAGGTGGCACAGGCTTGCACACGACAAGGGTTTGAATCCTGCAAATGCTTTCAAAGTATCCCAAGGTAGTAAATATTCATATAGTGCTCTTAATTTCATTTGCAAAGTTTATTTCCGCTTTGAAAAACAGAGGAGAAAAGTGGCCCCTCTTTTTGGCACGTGTGCCCCAAAATGACAAATCGTTTTCCTCATGATCTCCCACCAACCACCCTTTTTCTCAAGTAGGAGCAATAGAGACAAATCCTTATCTTCCATTATCAATGTATTCATTCTTTGTCCTTGAAATTCGGTGTATTGTAGCGTGCAAATGTGGCCTCGGGGCTTATAACTGAGCGCAAGAATGCGAGGAAGGTGCTACACTGATAGTAAATTAGGTTGGATGGTGGTAATTTTTCATTTTGGTGTGAGCTGATCTCTGAAATCAGGGGTTTGGTGCCTGTGAGTTTGGCTATGAATAAAGGTGAAGTATGAGCTCTGACTAATGAAATGATGGGTAAAGTTTGAGGCAAGTGAAACTCCCTTTATTAGGTGCAATAAGAAGCTAGAAAGGTTGTTTTCTTCAAGAAGCAGAAAAGAGCAGAGTCAGGCCTTTGCTTCAGCAGGTCTGCATTATGCCTGCTGCAGCAGGTGAATGGAGCGTTACGGCACAGGGCAGGGCAGGGCAGGGCTGGGCTGGGCTGGGCTGGGTACTTGGGCTTTAAACACCCCTTCACCCCCGAAAGCCCATGAACGCCCAAGTTCTGTAAAGAGGATGTCTGCTGGCAATTTGGGACCCTGCTAAATGAGGGTGATGTCCCCATGTGTGACCTTTGAGTGGCAAAATCCTTAGCCTACGATAGGCTGCTTTTGAATTTGGCTGAAGAGCATATGTTGGAGGAGGTATCACAGCGCAAGCCGGCCACCATCTCAGAAGAAAGTAAGCATGGGAGGACATTATTTGCATAGGACAGCCCTCTTCTGATAAAGATATTAATATCCAAAGGAGTAAAGACCCTGGGACTCTACAGGATCCATGCAGGATTAGTGAGGGCAATATACCTGGAATTAGTAAGGGCGTTTTTGTGGGTGTGGAAGACCGTACCTTAAGCCCCATTATATCTGACATATATACGAGATCACTGACTGAGCAGCATTACCAGTCTACACCTCCAGTAGTCGAATCAGGAGTTATAGCAGCGGTGAAGGGGAAGGATAGGAGGAACGGCTGCCTAACCATGTTTTGGAATGTTGCCGGGTTGAAAACAAAGGTGATTGACCACACTTGGTGTGATTTTGTTAAAGGGTTTGACGTATTTGGTGTCCAGGAGACTTGGACTCAGGACCCCATACATATAAACGGTTATAGAACCTTCCATACTTCTGCAATTCCATCATCCCACGGGAGAGCAAAGGGGGACTATGTTTTTATGTGTCTAATCTTTTGACCCTGGGAAAAATTGTTTTGATTAGTGCTGATTTTAATTATCAGATCTTATTGCTTGACATCGATGATTCGCTGAGTTTGCTTGTTGTTAATTTTTACAATAACATTTCACTCGACAGGTTCGAAGAAGTAGTGAGGTCTATCAATACTGTGGTACAAAATACCCAGGCCTCGTCTACTAGAGATGTATGTACTATATGGGGAGGGGATTTTAATTGCAAGATTTGTAATTATGCAGATAGTGTGTGTTGTGGCATTTCTTCTGATGAAGATCAGTCTTTTCAGCATTTTATACACAATAAGTATGGGGATATTTTAAACGAAACTATGTTTGAAGTAGACCTGAGTTATGCAAATAAGTTATGTTTCAACCCAGTCCCTTTTAACCCTACTTATAATGGGCAAGGTAAATCTTCGACAATTGATTTTATTATGGTATCTTGTAGATACGCCTCCAGAGTTGTGGATTTTCATACCCAAGAGATATCAGTGAGTGACCATTTTCCCTTGAGCACATCAATTAGGATAAAAAGAAACTCGGATAGCATTAGTAATCAAAAAATTCAAACAATAGGGAACATTACCTTATCCAGGCAAAATGGGTATGCCTTAAAGTAGGATAAATTGAATCCAGATATGTTCACAGGGAAGGTTATTACAAACTGCAATGAGGCGGTTAATCCCTGCTTAGACGAAGACACCTCGCATAAAGATATCTGAAAGAAACACATAGTGATAGATTCCTTACCTTAGAATATCCCCAGGCGTCAGACTGGATCCGGAAAGTTTTCGTCAGCAGTACCCCTGCGCGTCGGTAGGGGCGTCGTGCGGCTCCGCGTCCGTCGTTGGCGTCGTGGTCGCCGAGATGACGTCGCAGGCGCAACTTAGACGCCGCCCACGTGCGCTGACGTCAGTTCTTTCTTTTTCCGCGCCAGCAAGCGCAGATCCGGAGAGAGCGGTACCTCTAGTCTTTTTTGACTAAGTTTTTTTAGATCTTCTTCTCACCCTTTTCGAGTCGATACGACTCCTGGTGCAGTTAGGGATGCCCGGGTTTAAGTCTTGCGAGAACGGTCATCGGATGATGTCGGTGACGGACCCGCACCGCGTGTGTCTCTTCTGCCTGGGGCGCGACCACGACCCCAAGTCGTGCCCCGACTGCCGGTCCATGGCGCCGAAGTCTTTGCGGGAGCGGTCCCGAAAGCTGCTTGAAGCCTGGCAGTCTGCTCCGCGCCGTGAGAGGTCCCGGTCCAGAGGGAGGTCGAGGGACCGTGCGCGGAGTCATCATCGGCGATCGTCGGGATCGAAGTCTTTGCACTCGGGGTCAGGTAAGGCGAAGCACAAGAAGTCGAAGAAACGTCATCGTTCTCCGACTTCCCCTCGCCGGTCGTGCGACGCGGCTGATGGTACGGGTGGTGCCACCCCCGCGGCTCCGGCAGAGTCCATGGAGTCTGGATACCTCACCAGACCTTAGCATGCTGTCTCCTCCTACCGTGGCTATGGAGGAGGGAGCCAGTTATGCAGTGGTGTTGTGTAGGACGGCAGAGGCCCTTCACCTCCAGCTCCCTACTGTGGCCGTCAGGACTAACCTCCTGACAGAAGTGCTTCAGCCAGCAGCTACTTCTGCAGAGCCGCTGCTGCCCTTCAATGAAGCCCTTTCGGACGTTCTTTTGGGCACTTGGTCCAGGCCCACCACAGGAGCTCCTGTGGATAGAAACGTGGCCCGACGCCATCGCCCGGCTCCGGGTGACCCCATTTTCCTCTCCCAACATCCCACCCCGAGAGCTTGGTTGTGCAAGCCTCTGCTTCCTCAACCGCCTTCCCTTCCGCCCCACCGGATAGGGAATCCAAGAAGCTGGATCAGTTTGGGAAGAAGATTTTCTCTTCCACCAGCTCTGCGCTGCGGTCCGTGAACACCGCATGCCTCTTGGGCCGTTATTCCCACTCTCTGTGGGATACGGTGGCGAACGTGCTGCCCCAGTGTCCGGAGGAGGCTCGGCCTGCTCTCGCCCAGGCTGTTGCAGAGGGGAGAGACGCAGCAAAGTTCATGATCCGTTGTGGTCTAGACACCGCCGACTCACTGGGCAGATCCATTGCAACGACAGTGGCGGTTCGCCGTCACGCCTGGTTGAGAACCACTGGATTTTCGGGGGATGTCCAAAACACCCTTATGGACATGCCCTTTGATGGCCGTCGCCTCTTCGGCGACAAAGCGGACAGCGCGTTGGAAAGGTTTAAGGACTCATGGGCTACGGCCAAGTCCTTGGGACTCTCGGCAGTCCGCCCTCCTCCGCCTTCCGCTTTTCGCTCCTTTCGTGGCACAGGAAGGGGCGCCCGCAGCGTGTCGCAACAGAGCCACAGGCCGGCGCAGCAGATCATCCCAGCGCGGACGCGGGTTCCGCCGTGGCGGACAAGGGAGCCAGCGGGCGGGTCAGTCCACCACCACCCCGGCCACCACTGTCTCCAAACCTTCCTAGTCCGAACTTTCAGGCCCATCAAACGCCAGTGGGCGGCAGGCTCCACCATCACCTCCCCCACTGGCGCACCATCACTTCGGACAGGTGGGTTTTAGAGATAGTACGGAGGGGCTACTCCCTCCCCTTCGAGACTACCCCCAGCCATGCCACCTCAATACCACCGCATGTCGGGGATCACTTGGTGCTTCTTCAGCAGGAAGTTGCGGCTCTCTTGGCCAAGGGGGCCATCGAGCGCGTTCCGACGCACGAAGTAGGTCGTGGTTGTTATTCCCACTACTTTGTGGTGCCCAAGAAGGACAAAGGCCTACGTCCTATCTTAGACCTCCGGAACGTCAATCGCTTCCTCCGCAAAGAGAAGTTCAAGATGCTCACTCTAGCTCAGGTCTTGTCTGCTCTCGACCCACAAGACTGGATGGTAGCGCTGGACTTGCAGGACGCCTATTTCCAGATCCCCGTCCTGCCAGCCCACCGGCGTTACCTACGGTTCACAGTAGGACATGAGCACTTTCAGTTTACCGTGCTCCCCTTTGGCCTTACCAGCGCCCCTCGGGTGTTCACCAAGGTGATGGCGGTGGTCGCAGCTCATCTGCGCAGATCAGGGGTCTCAGTCTTCCCCTATCTCGACGATTGGTTGTTGAAGGCGGGCTCGCCCCAGACAGTCGTCTCCCACCTCCAGACTACGGCCGACCTCCTTCACTTGCTGGGGTTCTCCATCAATGTGCCGAAGTCGCACCTGATTCCCTCCCAGAAGCTCCTCTTTATCGGAGCGGTTCTGGACACGGCGCAGTTTCGGGTCTATCCTCCCGAACGGCGAGTCCGGGATATTCGGGCTCTGATTCCCATCTTTCAGCCCTTGTCCGGGTTTCGGTTAGAGTGACTCTGAGGCTGCTGGGCCTCATGGCCTCCTGCATCCTGCTGGTCAATCATGCCAGGTGGCATATGCGGGCTCTGCAGTGGGACCTGAAGTTCCAGTGGGCGCAGCATCAGGGAAACCTGTCCAATCACGTCCAGATCTCGGAGGGCACTGCACGACAATTGCAGTGGTGGCTCACGGACCGGCATTGGGTCGACGGCAGATCCCTCTCCCTTCCCCAACCGGAGTTCACAGTGGTGACGGATGCGTCCCTCCTGGGATGGGACGGCCACATGGGAGAGGCGGAGATCAGAGGCCTCTGGTCTCCGGCGGAGTCCCGGCTCCATATCAACCTTTTGGAGCTGCGGGCGCATCAGGCTTGCACTAAAGGCATTCCTTCCCTCTGTCAAGGGGAGAGTAGTGCAGGTGTTCACAGACAACACCACCGCCATGTGGTACTGCAACAAACAAGGTGGGGTGGGGTCGTGGACCCTCTGTCAGGAGGCTCTGAGTCTCTGGACATGGCTGGAACATCAGGGCATGTCCCTGGTGGTTCAACACCTGGCAGGTTCTCTGAACGCCAGGTCGGACGAACTCAGCCGCAGGTGCATGCTCGATCACGAATGGCGTCTTCACTCGGAGGTGGCGCAAGGTCTCTTTCAGCAGTGGGGAGAGCCTTGGTTAGATCTATTCTCCACCGAAGAGAACGCACAATGTCATCAGTTCTGCGCGTTGGAATTTCCAAGGCGGTACTCGCTCGGCGACGCTTTTCGTCGCGAGTGGAGTTGCGGTCTGTTGTACGCCTTTCCGCCTATACCACTTCTGCCCAGAGTGCTGAAGAAGATCAGGCGCGACCGGGCCCAAGTCATTCTTGTGGCTCCGGACTGGGCTCGAAGAGTATAGTATCCCGAGCTACTCAGTATGAGCATCGATCCCCCGATCCGACTGCCTCTTCGGGGGGATCTTCTGTCGCAGCAGCAGGGGACGATCCTCCACCCGAACCTGTCCAGCCTCCATCTCATTGCGTGGAGATTGAGCGGCAGCAGTTGATTCCCTTTGACTTGCCTCCTGAAGTTTGTGACGTTATTCTGGCAGCCAGGCGTCCCTCTACTAAAGTGGTATACGCCTGCAGGTGGAACAAATTTGTGGCATGGTGCACAGCAAAGGCTGTGGATCCCCTTTCTGCCCCTCTTTCTGAGGTTCTACTGTTCCTTTTTTCTTTGGCCCAGCAGGGCTCTGCTCTGGGCACTATCAAGGGCTACCTTTCTGCTATTTCAGCCTATTTCAGGCTCCCTGATCAGCCCTCTCTTTTCAAGTCCCCTGTTGTAAATAGGTTTCTTAAAGGCATTACACACCTTTTTCCTCCTCATTCCTTTCGTGATGCCTCAGTGGGACTTGAATCTGGTTCTCACGTACTTGATGTGCGCTCCTTTTGAGCCCCTTCACAACTGTCCTCTTCGTCTTTTGACGTTAAAGACTGCCTTCCTGGTGGCCATCACTTCCGCCAGGCGGGTGAGTGAGCTCCAGGCTCTTTCCTGTAAGCCTCCTTTCCTTTCAGTCCATCCGGACAAAGTTGTGCTCAGGCCCCGTCCTTCCTTTTTGCCAAAGGTGGTTACAGCCTTTCACATTGGGCAGTCTATTACCTTGCCCACCTTTTTTTCCGCCTCCGCATCCTTCCAGAGAGGAAGAGAGGCTCCACCGTCTGTACCCAAAACGTGCGCTTTCTTTTTATCTCAACCGCACACAGCAGTTCCGGGTGGATGACCAGCTTTTTGTTGGCTACGTTGGCACCAAGAAAGGTCAGGCGGTCCATAAGAGAACCATCTACCGCTGGGTTGTCTTGTGTATCAAAGCCTGTTACTCTTTGGCTAAAAAAGAACCTCTGGTGGGGCTGCGTGCTCATTCCACCAGAGCTACCGCAGCCACTACTGCATTGGGACGTGGTGTCCCCTGCAAGACATCTGTCAGGCAGCCACGTGGGCCTCGCTGCACCACGTTTACCAAACATTATTGCCTGGACAGCCAAGTCCGGAGAGACGGCTTCTTTGGCCATTCTGTTCTCCGTGACTTTCTGGTGTGATCTTAGTTCGCAGACCCACCACCGGGGTTGGTATTGCTGGGGTATCTATTCTAAGGTAAGGAATCTATCACTATGTGTTTCTTTCAGATGCACAAGTTACTTACCTTCGGTAACGATACATCTGTAAGAAACATTAGTAGTGATAGATTCCTTACCGCCCCACCCATCCTCCCCGTTCTGCGAACTGATTTCTAGGGTTAAGGTCATCCCTTTCAGGGCCCTAGTTTTAATGCACCAGTGGTCAGTATCTTGCATGGCTCTGCGTTCCTGGCGCGGAAAGTCGTGTACAGAACTGACGTCAGCGCGCGTGGGCGGCGTCTAAGTAGCGCCTGCGACGTCATCTCGGCGACGACGCCAACGATGGACGCGGAGCCGCACGACGCCCCTACCGACGCGCAGGGATACTGCTGACGAAAACTTTCCGGATTCAATCTGACGCCTGGGGATATTCTAAGGTAAGGAATCTATCACTACTAATGTTTCTTACAGATATATCGTTACCGAAGGTAAGTAACTTGTGCATTATTGCTGGGTTTTTGACAATTACGAACTATATTAAGCAAGACTTATTTAGGAAACTCAATAAAGCGAATAAGTCCAAATTAGGTTGGTTTGACACAAAATGCTCTAAGGCCCATGCCAAACTTAAAAAGGCCTTACATATAGAGCCTAGAATAGCGGAAGAGGTTAGGAAAGCTCGCAGCGAGTACAATGTGGCTTTAAAACTAAGGAAAACAATACTGAAAAAAGAAGCCTGGCAGGAGTTATACCTAGCATCAAAAACAAGGGACTCATCCGCCTTTTGGAAGGCAGTCAATGCGCCCTTTCTGATGGAGAGGGACAGGGCGTCTATTCAGATAGCCATCAGTGAGGCAGAGTGGGTGGAGCATTTTGAAAAACTATATAGTAACCCCATCCCTATACCTGTGGTAGAGTTGGTGTCTGAAGAGTCCTTAGCAATTACACAACGTAAGGACGACAACAGACTGAGATTTGAGTTGAGTGAGGTCATTCTAGCTATCGAGTTAGGTTTGGGAGGAAAGGCACCCGGGCCGGATGGCATTCCGGTTGATCTTTTTTTTTTTAATAAATCTTTTTGTTCAAGAAACATAATATAACAAAACATCCAAAAAATAATGAGCAATCGTCAGATTGAGCAAGCCTTATACAGCAGGCACCACACCAGGGCTGCCATGAAAATAAAGAAACATTTCAAATAATATCACACACATACATTGGTTGAAAATCATGAAAGTACCTCATTGTCCATATTATGAGGGGCGTTATCTGCAAACGGAGTGCACAAAAATCCTCTGTATTTGTTCCAGGGGCCCCATATTTTAGTCCATTTACCCGGGCAACCCCTGCTTTCATATATTGTCCTCTCGGCCTACATGCACCAATCCATATCGCCAGCCCAGTCCGTGTGCAGAAGCCCGACTCCCCCCTTCCATGTTCTAGCGATGTTACGCTTTGCAACGATGCAGCCCAGAGAAACCCATAATTGTTCGGTGCGGTTAAGGTCTGTTGCGTCCCAGATATTTAAGAGGCATAGTTTAGGGAGGGTGGTATGGGCTTCCGACATATTCGGGACATAGTGGATAAGACTTCGGTCCAATAGTGTTGAAGAGTTGGGCATTCCCACCATTGGTGCAGAAAAGTGCCTACAGAGCCACAGTCTCGGGGGCAGAGCGGGGAGGTTAACAAACCCATCTTAACAAGTGCCATGGATGTGAAGTAAGTCCTGTGCAGTAATTTCAATTGTACAAGTTTAAAGCGGGAGCGTATCGCGACCTCTCTGGGGGATGCCAAGGCCTCCCTCCAATCCTCGTCTGGCAGTTCCCCTATGTCATCCACCCACTTCCTACGGAGTTTGTTAAGCGGCTCCGGGAGATTGTTAAGTAACTTGCGATAGGTCAGGGAAATGGCCTTGTCAGGGAGGTAGTCGTCGAGGAGCCTATCTTCCAAGGGCGAAGAGGCGGGAAGATCGGAACCCTTACGGATGGCCTTATTGAGCGCACTACGTGCCTGCAGGTAGCGAAATGTTTCCCCCTCATGCAGCTGGAATTTTACTTGTAGGTCGCTAAATGGAACCACCGCACCCTCCGCCCACATATCTCCCACTGTCGAGAGACCGATCAGGTCCCATTTATTAAACCCGGTAATCTTGATAATACACCCAGCTGACTGGATTCTAGCAGGGGAGTCATTCGTGAAATTTTCCCCTTCCAGCCCAGCGCTGCGTTGGTGATATGCCAGAGTGAAATCGTAGTGGAGGTGGGCGTAAATTGTGGTAAATGTTTAGGTCCTCCATAGAGCGCCCTCATGTAATTGCCCGCCGCCATATTATATCTGTCCATTCTGTACGCTGGGTCTGTGATGGGGCGGTGGGCCCAGTGATTGAGAACCACAAGTTGCGAGGCCCAGTAATAAAGTTTAATCGCAGGGAGAGCAATGCCGCCGTCGTACCAGCTACACAGAAGCTTTGTCAGTGCGATACGAGGGGTGCCGCCATCCCATAATAATGAACGGACCTCAGCGTCTATTATTTGGAAATATTGTGGCAAGACAGGGTAAGGGGGTATTCTGTAGGGCACAGAGGAAACGGGGTAGTGCCATCATTTTAAATAAGGCGGCTCTACCCAGTAGAGTCAGGGGCAACGCTCTCCAATGTTGTATGTCCGCCCGGAGGCGCTGTAGAGGGGGGAGAAGGTTCCGTTTATAAAAGACCTCCGCGTCTCTTGTGATGTAGATGCCCAGGTAGCGGAAGCCCTCTGTAACTATGTTGGCCGTGCAGCCCGGGGGGAGCCGTGGAGGATCCCCGCTGAGAACATAGATCAGGGACTTATCCCAATTCATAGTGTAGCCGGAATATTTATGAAAGAGAGTAAGAATGTGGAGTATCGCATGAAGGGAGGATCTTGGTTTGGCCAGATATAAAAGAATGTCATCGGCGTAAAGGGATATCCTATCCGACCAGTCCGGTGCCCAATTCAACCCACGGATAGATGGAGCGCCTCTAATCCATATCGCCAAGGGTTCTAACGCTAAAGCAAATAACAGCGGTGACAGGGGGCAGCCCTGTCTCGTGCCTTTACCTAATTCAAAAATCGCCGATCTGCCACCGTTGACTGAAACACGAGCCAAAGGTTTTGTGTATAATAGACGTATCCAGGATATAAAACGTGGTCCAAAACCATATCGCTCCAGAACAGCAAATAGGAAAGGCCACTCCATCATATCAAATGCCATTTTGGCATCCAAGGATACAATAACTGCATCTTCCCGTATGGTTGAGGCCCTGCCCAAAACACCGAAGAGGCGACGAAGATTAAGCGCCGTGTTTTTTGTAGGCAAAAAGCCGGATTGGTCCGGGTGTATTAGGTTATGCAGATGGGGCGACAGGCGGAGGGCCAAGAGTTTCGCTAGGATTTTGACCTCCGGATCAAGGAGGGAAATCGGTCGATATGAACCACATTGGTCCTTGGGCTTCCCCTGCTTGTGTATGACCACAATATGGGCTAGCCGCTGTGTCTCAGGCAGGATCCCCTGCTTTGTACATTCCTCATACATTCGGACTAGGTGTGGGGCCAACACTGAAGAGACAACTTTGTAGAGTTCAATTGGGAGGCCACTGGGCCCCATGGCCCTGCCAGAACACAGCGCGCCAAGTGCCTTGGATACCTCCTCAGGGGCAAGTGGGGTGTCAAGCTCCGCAACCGCCTGAGGATCCAACCGAGGCAGAGGGAGGGTAGACAGTAAGTCTGCCGCCTCCTCCTGCGTGGTGGTGGATGCCGGGACATAAAGGCGCTCGAAATGGGCCGCAAATGTCTCCGCAATTCCGTCTCGGTCACTCCGACTCTCTCCACTCGGGGCCACAATACCAGCCACCCATCGGTTGGCCAGTTCTCGCTTGTCCAACCACGCCAATAATTTACTGGCCTTGTCCCCTATTTCGTAGATGCGATATTGGGTCGAGCGATAATGCGCCTGGGCCGCCTCTCTGGCTATATCGTGATATTCTTACTGTTTAACTGCGAGCTTATGTGAGGCATCTGGGGAGGTGGACGCAAGCAAATCCCATTCAAGGCTGACTATCTCTAGTTCTATGGCTTCCAAACACTTACGTTTCTCCTTACGGTGGCCGGTCACCTCCGCCACCCCACATCCCCGAATTACCGTCTTGTATGCCTCCCACAACGTGACGTCAGAAGAAACTGAGCCTTCGTTTTCATCAAAATAATCAGAGGTAGCCTTTATCAGATTGTCTCGTATCGTTGGGACTTGAAGAAACCATGGGTTGAGAACCATCTCCCGTCGAGAGCAGGAGGGAGCACCACCGTAAAGGTTCCACAACAGGGGAATGGTCGGATATGCCCCTTGGTAAAAAGGATATGTCACGGAAAAAGGAAAGCTGCGAGGCATGGCAAAAGAGATAATCAATTCGTGACATGCTGCCGTGGACCCCGGATAAGAAAGTGTATTGGCGATCTGAGGGTGATGTGTACGCCATGCGTCGACTAGGCCGAGAGCCGATAAAAATTCAGGCGTGAGTTTTCCCTGTGGTTCGTTTCGCCGGGGTGGGAGGCGATCTAAGTCCCCACTAGGGCAGCATTGCAGTCTCCCCTAATAAGGTATCACCCTCCGGTAATTGCAGCAAATGGGGGCCTAAGGCTGTCAAAGTAGAGGAGTGGAGCCTGGGGGTATATATAGGGAAGTCACGTTAAGGGAGCGACCCTCCCAATTGCCGGACACCGTGACCGAATCGCCCTGCAGGATCGTGTGTGACTGTCTGTACCTGGAAGGGAAGAGCGTGCGAGGATACCCACCCCACGGGACCCCTTGGTGTAACCTGCATGAGCCAACAGTTTGTAGCCCCATCTGTTCAGTGCTTTGTATGTGGTACCGGGGATGTGAGTTTCCTGAAGAAGAATGAGGTCAGGCGTATGTCTTTTCAAGTACTGTAGGACTAACCCCCTTTTAATTCGGTCGCCCAGGCCGTTCACATTCCAAGAGATTATTTTAAGGCAACCCAGGGGGGTGGAAACCGCAGGAGTGTCGCTCATCAGAGTCGAAAGACAGGGGCCCCACTTCCCACCGAGCCCAGGAAACAATAGCACTCAAGATAACGCATGCAACAACACATAAAGAAATTTGGCCTGTGTGCCAATGAGCACCGTAGTGGTGTGCCCAGTCGATAGACAAAGATTGCTCAGAACAAAAGATCAAAAGAAAAACCAATAACACAACCCGTTAACAGAACCCCCTCCACCCTCCCCCACCCTGCCTCCCTGCAACGTGGACTCAGAACTGCCCACCACCCCAATTTGCAGAGCGCGTAATTACCCATAACTAACCAAGTCAAGGGAAACGTTACTCAACCAATCTACCCCAAGAATTGACCCTCTTCCTCCCCATGTAGTATCATATTTGCCCAGCCTAAACCCAGATAGTATTGAACCCCCACATCAGCAAATAGTAGTCGTAAAGACTCGAGGCGATCCGAATCCCACCCCCTCCCGCCAGACAACAGGTCTCATGTACCACCTAATAAATGTCAACGCGTACACCCGTAAGGGAGAACCAATAGACATCAATTAACATAAGTTCCATGATGAGTCCCTTGCCACCAAGACAAGAAACGTGGCTAAAGGCCGGTTGATCTTTTTAAACATAATACTTTAGTGTGGGGTCCTTTATTAACTGAAGTGTTAAACGCTTGTTGTACAATTGGCCTTTTACCATCCTGGTATGAATCAACACTGGTCCCGATCTTTAAAAAAGGGGACAGGTCGAACCCAGCCTGTTATAGGCCGATTTCTTTGCTTGACTCGACAATTAAAATTATTGGAAGAGTCTTGCTATCTAGACTACAAGACTGGGCGGAAGACCATTCAGTCAGTCAGTCAAACCACTTTATTCGATTAATTAAAATCATAAAAGTACAATACACAAAACAGAAAACAGAAGTATTATCATTCAATACAAATGAGCGATATAAAAGGTATAAAATTCCTACAAGAGATCTATAATTCATCAGGACTTAAAAATTATCAGGTAAACACAATTACATTAGAATAAAAATTGAAAAATTCATACGTCATTAATCATAGGAAATCTCCTTTTCCTAAGGCGGACAGCAGCAACAAGGAAACTAGCAATGTTACAAATATTCCGTGTATCATCTAGCAATTGAAGATACATTAAGGCTGGTCTAACCTGTAGGAAGCCCTTTCCCCTCAATAGAGGGGCTAGAAACCTCCTCCGTATGTCATTGTAAAAATCACAAAACATGATAAAATGCATTGTATTATGTGGTGAGAAATTGTCGCACTGACACGGGCCTATATCCTCTGATTTACACCATCCAGGAAGGTTACCCAGCGAAAAATGAATTAAATTGAAGCGGAACCTAATCAGGAGCCAACGATGATAAGGCTTGGACACAATTCTCAGGTAGGGCTCAATTAATGGGGAAGAATTAATTAGATAATGAGCCCTAACCAAAGGTTTTTGTATCTCCTGTTCCTCCCGTTCCAACATCAGTATATTCAAAAATTGTGATTTCACCCATTTTACATCATCTTTTTTGATCCCTTCTGGGACGTTATAAATATCGGGTCGCCCTAGTTTAAGAAACATGCACTTAACGTAAGATAGCCACGGAATGCTGCTGGCTTTATCCAGGGCAACACAGTCCCGTAAGATCTGGTGGTTCAAAGTTATCTCTGGATTAAGCCAGGTTTTAATCCAGCAAACCAAGGGGGCCAATCTCAGCGAGTCAGTCACATATCCCAACCCCAATTCCTGATGAATGGCAAAAGTTGGGGTTGATTGGGGCACAGACAGGAGGGTACGTAAAAATTTATTTTCAGCCAATTGCATCCCTGCCAACTGTTTGTAGCCCCAAATGGCAGAACCATATGTAGCAATAGTCAGACATTTAGATCTATAGATGGAAAGAATAGCTTCAAAAGGCCTGGCTCCCAATCGCTGTGAGAACCCCAATAAAGCTGACGTCGATCTAACTACTGCGTTTTTTTTAGCTTTATGTTGGGGGACCCAGGAACACCTGTCATCAAATAAAACCCCCAGATATGTAAAAGAGGTTACTCTGGACACCTCAGCTCCATTGCATGAGAAAGTTTTATCTTTTCTATGTCTTTGGCCCATTATCATGACATGTGATTTCGACATATTCACAACCAGATCCAGGGATTTCATGTAAGCCCCAAATGCATCCAACAGTCTCTGAAGACCTATGGCAGTTCGGGATAATAAAACGGCATCGTCCGCGTATAGGAGGACCGGAATAGGTCTAGTCCCTACACGCGGAATATCCAAACTGGCCTGATCCAGGGTTTTATCTAGGGCATTGATATAAAGGGTAAAAAGTAATGGCGCCAATATACAACCCTGGCGGACACCTCTGCCTGATTTAAAGTGACTAGTGCATTTGCCGTCCTGAGTGACCCTGACAGCTGCTGAAAGATCCCAATGTAAATCTGCTAAAAAGTGAACCAAACAGGGATCAATACCCATATCAAGTAAAATAGGCCAGAGCTTCGATCTGTTTACCAGATCGAATGCGGAGGTGAGGTCCATAAAAGCCATTTGCAAGGAACCTTTTTTGGCTACGGTGTATTTGCCTATTAATAAATATAAATTAAGGCACTGATCCATGGTGCTTCTGCCTTGTCTAAAACCATACTGAAGATTGGATAAAACCCCATTATCATTTACCCAATCAGTGACTTTAGCCAAGATCACTTTACCTAAAATTTTGACGGCAGAATCAATCAATGATATAGGTCTGTAGCACCGTGGATCTCCTCTCTGTCCTTTTTTAAAAACTGGTATAATTATAGACAGGGACCAGGATGCAGGAAACCCCTGCACAACTGAGGCATTAAACACATTTGCCAAAATCTTGGCCCAAAATTTAGGTTCACCTTTATACAGGTCTGCAGGGACACAATCAGGGCCAGGTGCCTTATTGCTAGATGTCTCTATTATTGCCTTTTCAATGTCCGCCTATTTAAAAACCAACAAAGGTAAATCACCATGTGTATCTGAAGCTGGAAAGGGATCCTGAACCTCGCTTGATCCATAAATAATCTTAAAGTGCGCTAGCCACTGCTCTTCTGAGATATTAGTTTCCAGGATGTCATTCTCTGAACCCGAGAAGAAAGGTGTGTTAACAATAGCCCAAAATTTCGAGCTATCCTTTAGGACTTCAACAGACATTAGAGTGTTCCAGGCCTCTGATTTAATCTCACTTTTACGGGTATATACCGCTAGCTTATAGTGCTTCCTGAGACTAGCTATCTGCTCCCTGTCTCTTGGTTTATTTTTCAGGGCTTGTACTAAATTTTGATGGGCCCTAGAGCAATTTACGTCAAACCACCTTTCACCTGGGTTAGATCTGGGTTTAGTTTTAACAGTCAAGTCAGTTGCTACCTGGCCGCAGATACCTTCAAAGGCTCTAATGACCTCAGCCTTTGGGGTGGAATAATCCGCGCATTTTGCGATATCATTTTTAGCCTTCATGCATAAATTAACAAAGAAAGATTCAGGAATTACCTTAGACCAGTTGAGCCTCCTCCCCTGGTCACTTGTTGCCACGTGATTAACTCCCGTGTTCCTGCCCAGTGAGCACAGAAGACCCAAGTCTCTTTTTAATTCAAGAATTACTGGGTTATGATCGCTAAAGGGGGACAACCTAGCATTATAGAGCACTACATTAGCTAGCATTGAGGGGGACAAGAATATGTAATCAATAATGGTATCCCTTCCCTTGGCCTTAAATGTCGGAACCCGCTCAGATAAATCATTGAAACCAGGTTCGAAGAGGTCAGCTCCTGTCAGGAGGTCCTCCAGAGCCTCCCCCTTTTGCGTATGCTCAAAGTGGGGTGACACCGAATAATCAGGGCCCAAATGATCATCAACATAACAATCCAGATCGCACAGATGAATATTAAAATCGCCCATAAGTATGATATAATAAAAAGTGGATTGCTTCGATCTATAAACTTCTAAAAAACATTTCAAATAAGATAGGTGTTCATTCATAAAGTCGCATTCCCCAGAGTTATAAAAATTAATTAATAATGTTTTAGGGCAATTGGGGGTGCATAGTTCTATTATCGGACAATTATGGGAGCTTACCTCCATCATCTTTATGGACCCTTTTAACTTTAAAGAAAAAGGAGCACTAAGCCCCCTTGGCTCTACCTGCCGGAGTAGGACGTGCAGGTGAGCAGAAAGTTTTAAACCCATCCAGCCAAAAGTTGCTCTCCCTCTCCCATGTTTCCTGGAGAGCAATAATGTCGTATTTTTTATAAACTCAAGCCAGCTAGGATCATCCCTTTTAGATCTGAGCCCCGCAATGTTCCAGCTAATGATCTTGCAATTGGGGGCAACTTCTAAGTCAATAGGCTGGAGATTATGACTGGAGTCAGGTAAACAATCATGGGGTAACTCTAGTCAATCATTCTCGTCTAGCTGAGACAGTGGAGAAAATCTATTTAATAGGGCTATGCCCACTCCTTCGCGACCTATTTGCGTAGGAAGAGTTTGCGGGACTATTATGTCTCTAACACTAAAACTTTCTGGGTGGAGCTCCAAATTTTTAATTTCAACAAGGCGTTGAGAAGACTGATAGGGCCTCCTCGAGTATACCTCAGAGTGGGTTTTAACAAGTACATTCGATCGTCTTACTGGGGGATAAAAATAACCCAATGGCAGGGCTCTGATACCCCCTTCCCCTTCTCCAGGTCCAGGTCCGAGGCATCCCAAAACAGTCTATCAGCTGCATTTCGTGTGTTAAAATTAACAATAATACAATCGCCGTCAACTTGTTTCGGGCGATTACCCACCCACCCCACCCGTCTGGCCATTATAATACTAGAAGAGATCTCGGTATTTCCAGTACAATATTGTTCACACCATTTTTGGGCTTTTAGTAGGAGGGCCGGGGTGGATTCATTATCATCAGCACCAAGTGGTGGTACACTTACAAGGACCGCAACCAGTGGGGTCGCTTATGGGGGGAGATTAAGACTACAGCAATTGGGTTTTACAAGCCTCTCATGTGAGGGTGGGGGCTCCCTAGTAACCAAGGTCTGGGCATTAGCTGTCATGACCACAGGGTTCCTGTCGCGACGGCTGGAATTACCTCACCTCTCAGGGCGGCCCTGGTGTGCCCCAACTCTCTCCATGAATCCGGATTCTGGCCTTACCCGTGATGGGGAAAGTGGTTGACCACCAGAGTTGTCTACACCAGTGCGTAGCCTGGTCTCTAGCTGGGCTTTAGGGAGCATAATTGAACTAGGAGAAACGTGCAGAGGTTTCGGAGCTGTTAAAAAAGAATCAATACGCTCACATTTTTTCAAAATCCCAGCAACACAAGTGTTCAAAGTGTCAATAATGTCTTTAGCTATGCTAGTAAGAGCAGATTCCAGCCGTGAGGTAAAGATCTCCTCCACCATATTCCGAACTATCAGGTCGATATTTTCGCTCACAACATTCCCTTGGGTAGAGTTACTTTTTTTTAAGCCTATGTCCCGTTTGCAGGTTTTTCTGGTGAATCTCCTTTTCCCAGCGGGCCCCAGGGACATCCCTTTTGGTGCCTTTTCCAACACAGGCAAAGGTTCTTTAGTGACATCATCTATGCCCCCAGTCTGAACAACATTGCATGTTAGAGTGCCCTGCGCGACTGACGGTGTCGTTATCAGTACCGTGGGTTCCAAGGGAACGGGAATTATTGTCACAAGGTCGGGTGTAGCATTCCCCTCGTCTGGCTCTTGGCTCGTGCCCAAACCCAGCTCTTTTTCTGCGTTAGCGATTTCCTTGTTTAGGGCTCCCACCGCCGAAGTTAAATATGATATAATAGATGCCGACTTTCTTGGGATTTTTGCTTTTACCCCCCCCCCCCCTGATCTTGACTGCACAATTATTTTCGCTTAGCCATTGTTGACGTTAGAGGGGTGGCCCAGCCCAGCCTCTTCCGGTCACTGACGGGCAAGGACGGGCCCGCCCTTGGCCCGGGCGCGCCCGCGCGCGTCCCGCGAAGTGGGAGCCGCGAGGAGCTTTATGCGCCTCCTGGCGCGTGTTGGACACAGCTGCGGCAGCCCAGGGAGCAGTCTGGGAGCTGTAGTCTCCCCCCGTCAGGAAGTTGCTGGTGGTGCCGGTGTTGCGCGGGTCCCATGAAGCGGGAGCCACGAGGAGCTTTATGCGCCTCCTGGCGCGTGTTGGACACAGCTGCGGCAGCCCAGGGAGCAGTCTGGGAGCTGTAGTCTCCCCCCATCAGGAAGTTGCTGGTGGTGCCGGTGTTGCGCGGGTCCCGCGAAGCGGGAGCCGCGAGGAGCTTTATGCGCCTCCTGGCGCGTGTTGGACACAGCTGCGGCAGCCCAGGGAGCAGTCTGGGAGCTGTAGTATCCCCCCGTCAGGAAGTTGCTGGTGGTGTCGGTGTTGCGCAGGTCCCGCGAAGCGGGAGCCACGAGGAGCTTTATGCGCCTCCTGGCGCGTGTTGGACACAGCTGCGGCAGCCCAGGGAGCAGTCTGGGAGCTGTAGTCTCCCCCGTCAGGAAGTTGCTGGTGGTGCCGGTGTTGCGCGGGTCCCGCGAGCGGGAGCCGCGAGGAGCTATGCGCCTCCTGGCGCGTGTTGGACCACAGCTGCGGCAGCTCAGGGAGCAGTCTGGGAGCTGTAGTATCCCCCGTCAGGAAGTTGCTGGTGGTGTCGGTGTTGCGCAGGTCCGCGGGCCGGAGCCACGAGGAGCTTTATGCGCCTCCTGGCGCGTGTTGGACACAGCTGCGGCAGCCCAGGGAGCAGTCTGGGAGCTGTAGTCTCCCCCCGTCAGGAAGTTGCTGGTGGTGCCGGTGTTGCGCGGGTCCCGCGAAGTGGGAGCCGTGAGGAGCTTTATGCGCCTCCTGGCGCGTGTTGGACACAGCTGCGGCAGCCCAGGGAGCAGTCTGGGAGCTGTAGTCTTCCCCCCGTCAGGAAGTTGCTGGTGGTGCCGGTGTTGTGTTTCAATTCTTAGTGATTTACAGTATGGCTTCCGTAAGGGACTGGGCACTGTTGATCAAGGCCTAAATTTAATCTAAAGGGGAAGGCTGTTTCTAACGTTTGTTGACTTAACCGCAGCGTTCGATTGTGTGATTCATGAGGAACTTTGGAGAATTTTAACGAACCTGGGGGTGGAAAGTACTATAATATCATTTTTAAGACAACTATACGCAGGGGCGAACGCAAGGATTAGATTCGGGGCGGGAGGGGAATGCACTAAGCACTTTAGGGTGAGGAGGGCGTGAGACAAGGGTGCGTCCTGGCTCCTTCCTGTTTACATTATATATTAATGATCTGGGAAGAACCTTGGAGGAAGAATGTCAGGACCTTCCACAAATCGGCAAGCGATCTATACCCGCATTAATGTACGCCGATGATGCGGTTCTCATGGCGCGCACCCCCGTGGGTATTCCGAGGCTAGTTTGTAATTTTTCGAAATGTATGTCCAAATTGGGTCTAAATGTCAACATTTCAAAAACTTTTGTGATGCAATGTGGGTCAGGCAACATGAAATGCAGGCCTGTATCATTAGGTATGAAACATATCGAATGCTGTAACACTTTTTCCTATTTAGGGATCCTTTTTGACAGAAGGGGGACTTGGACTCAGGCGATTAAGACCAGGAGGTTGTTGTTTCTAAAAGCTGTAGCAGCTCTCTTAAATTTTAGCAGGAAGTTGGGAAAACGAGTTCCAGAGGTTTTAATACAGATCTATAAGGCTAAATGTATCTCTATAGCTACCTATGGGGCAGGCATCTGGGGCTATGAGGATGTTAACCAATTACAAATTATTGAGAATAGGTTTTTAAGATTTTTACTCATTGTCCCCGATAGTACTTCCACTTTTATTTGCCACACTGAATTAGGCATGACTTATATTGCGGATATATGCAAAATTCAAACCGTACTTCTGTGGCATAGGATTTGGACCTCGGAACAGTTGGAGTTAAACAGACAGATACTAAGGGATTGTGGTAGTTTGGATGGGGAGTATTAGATGGCTTGAGTATATCAAAAACTTTGTTGGTAATCTTGGCCACCCCGAATACTATTCGGAGCCTTTAAGTCTAAGAGAGGTTCAGAGGAAAAATCTTAAAATTAGCTGTCTAAGTTACCTGGAAGATAAGAGAAAAATGTGGAATTACAGAAAATGACTGTTCAAGCTCACCAGCTAATAGTCCCTTCTGTCAGAGTCCAGCCTTATTTAGGGTTGTTAACAAAAGAACATGATAGATTTTTGCTGACGCGCCTGAGACTGGGTATTTTTCATAGGCTTGTTACTTTTCTGGTCCAGAATGATTGGACAAGAGAGCTGTGTAAATGTCCATGTGACGACGTGTCCGTTCAATCGACCATACATGTAATATTCTTTTGTAAATTTTACTCTTGCAATAGAAAAAGGTGGATTCTGCCGATTTTAAGATATAGTGGCCTAAGACAATGCCGTCCTGCCTTTTTGTTTTTACAAATATTAGGAGAAGA
Source organism: Calotriton arnoldi (assembly GCA_963921515.1). Classification (NCBI taxonomy): domain Eukaryota; kingdom Metazoa; phylum Chordata; class Amphibia; order Caudata; family Salamandridae; genus Calotriton; species Calotriton arnoldi. The sequence goes on from CAWUFW010010888.1 coordinate 208,040, forward strand.
ACAGATGATTGTATCAGTTTTAACATTTTTAAAGAATGTTTTAAAATGTAGAAATTCGATCATGATGTAATCAAATTTTTAGAGTTTATCGACCCCAGTTGCGCTTTAATTTAAAAAAAATGAATTTTATATATTATGTATGTATAATTGGTGGTTTGTTTTTTTACTGTGCTTTTATGATTATCATGTTTATAATCGAATAAAGCTGACTGAACTGAACTGAGCATAGGACAGCCCTCTTCTCAGTCCCATTATTATGCTGCAATTGCCGAGTAGTGTTACTAGAGGGCAGCAGTGTGATCCACAGAGGGAAAGCCAGGCCTTACTGTTAGGGAGAACATGTATTTATGATTTAAAGAAGTGTAGTCTGGGTGTGTTGAGAGTGGCTGTGCAGAGTGATAAGTGCCTGTATACCTGAGCAGTGTGCATCTAACCGGTCACTTGAGACTGAACAGTGACAGAAGCAGCTGGGTTACTGACAGAATGTAAATGGAGGGCTCATAGGAAAGGTGTTTGTGGTCACTCAAAGGATTGAAACGTGGTCAGTGCACTACCAAAGGTGGGGTACCAGGATAGTACATTTGAGGGGTAATGAGATGGTGATATCCAGAGGTCAAAAAAGGTGTCAGATGCACAGAGTTGTGGGCATCCAGGTCCCACAGCGAGGGATGGCCAAAAGTCAATGCTAAAGATTTCTGTCCAACCGTAACCAAATGTTGTACAGCCTGGCTCCCTCTATAACTTTTTCCCCATTATTTTTCTATCCTGCAGATGACTGGAGCAAGCTTCCCAAAGGTTTTCCTGGCCTCATACCCCTAAAGGATTGCCTGACATTTCTGGCCTGGGGATACTCCTAAAGGGTGCGCTACTGACATTCTGGGGAAAACCTCACTAACCACACATATTTATGCACCAAACATGGCAAATCCTTACAGCTGCAAAGCATCATGTCGCACTTGTCAGCTTTGAGGTGGTTAAGTGTTTTTATTTGAGGAAATATTCATCTGTTGTTCTTCTCCCACCTGAGGATTATGGAGCTGCTTTTCCTCTCTCACATGTCCCTTCAAAGAGACAGGTGACACACTCACTCAATAACTCAGCAAACACGTATGCTTTGACACTTTCATCTTGCTGTTTACCTTCCAAACATTTCCCCTTCACCTCATATACAGGCCAGCCATTCCTCATTCACTCAGTCATCGCAGTCTTCCACTCCGTAGGCCCTGCAAGACGAGTATGAACAAGAGGTATGTCAGCAAGCAGAAGAAAAGCCTCGGTGTGCTCTTATGTTCATACTGCTGCCCTCTAGTAACACTAAAAGGCAACTGCAGCAAAATAATGGGACTGAGAAGCGGGCTGTCCTATGCAAATAATGTCTTCCCATGCTTACTTTCTTCTGAGACAGTCACCGGCTTGCGTCGTGATACCACCTCCAACATATGATCTACAGTCAAATTCAAAAGCAGCCTACCTATCAGGCTAAGGATTTTGCCGCCACTTGAAGGCCGCACATGGGGACGTCACTCTCATTTAGCAGGGTCCCAAATTGCCTGCAGTCATCCTCTATATAGAAACTGGACATTTGAGGGCGTCCTTCCAAGGAAGGAAGGGGGTGTTTACAGCCCCAGCTCCTCACCTGCTGCAGCAGGCATGATTCAGACCTGCTGAAGCAAAGGCCTGACTCTGCCCTTCTCTACCTCTTGAAGAAAACAACCTTTCTAGCTACTTAATGCACCTAATAAAGGGAGTTTCACTTGCCTCAAACTTTTTCCATCACTTCATTAGCCAGAGCTCATACTTGACCTTTATTCCTAGCCAATCTCACAGGCACCAAACCCCTGATTTAAAAGATCGGCTCACACCAAAATGAAAAATCACTACCATCCAACCAATTTTACTATCAGTGTAGCACCTTCCTCGCATTCCGATGCTTAGTTATACCCCCTGAGGCCACATTTGTGCTCTACAATACACTGTATGTAAAGAACAAAGAATGAAGACATTGATAAAGGAAGATAAGGCTTTGTCCCTATTGCACCTACTTGAGAAAAAGGGAGGTTGGTGGAAGGTCATGAGGCAAAAAGATTTATAATTTTGGGGCACACGTGCCAAAAAAGAGTGGCCACTTTTCTCCTCAGTTTTTCCAATTGAAAATAAAATTAGCAAATGAAAATAAAAGCACTGTTAAAAAACTTAGCAGCTTAGGATACTTTGACAGCATTGGCAGGATTTGAACGCTTGCTCTGTAAGAACATGTGTTACCAGAGGGACAAGACTTACCATTGAGCTATAGCTTCTTGGTGATCTGGACCACTGCAGTAGTAACCATAAGCAACATACAGGCCATGGTGTTATTGCTTGTGGCTTCCATTGCACATAGAAAGGATGACTGGGGGGAAAGGAAGATGGCGGATTGCTGCCGCCGATGAGAGCCATGTCCTAGAGCTGCTCCTGTACCACTATGGAGCTGAAGGAGGAGATGCTACAAACAATGCTTCTTGCAAGGCTGATGGAGTAATCAGGGCTCCTTTAGAAGAATTCTTCTCCACAGTTACAGATATCGAGGATGGTTGAGTACTGTTGAAGTGCCTCTTTTTTTCTATAAAATGCCGAAACTGAAAAGCTCTTCCTGCAGATTCTGGTATAAACGCTGCAGTTTGCCGAGAACAATCGGAGCACGCTCGGGAGCTTAACAGAATTTGCTGTACAACTGAAGAAGCTTCAAGGAAGTGGAACGGGGGGAAGTATACTACTCACCCTGCATACGATCGATGTTGGGTTTGATTGCCGGGACACTGCCACAGGTTTGGAATTTTACCCTGCAGGTTTTGCTTAACTCACAACGATCTTCCCTCTGCTGGTTTTCCCTGACGTGCACACCGGATCAGGCTCGTGAGTTTCTGAAGATGGCCCACTGAAGGTAACGGCTCAAAAGGGAAGCAGAGGTGGCTCGCGCTCAAACACACCAATGACTGACTCAGCGGTTGCAGAGGCTGATACATATTCTACTAATGCTAAAGGAAATGCAGCTCGATCTGTTTCCAAAGTAGGACGCCCTATTCTAACAATTCTGCAATCAGGCAAAGCTCCTGAAGTAGTTAATCCCAGTGGTCTCTCTAATGGGCCACTAGAAGACAAGATGATAGAGGCATTAATGGAGGCGGCTATTAATTTACGGGGAGAGATCTCATTACCGAAAACACCGAGTCTACTAGCCCTTACACCGGCAGTAAATTCTGATCAGACTGTGAGCCTAGAAAGTTTGCAGCCCCTTTCTATGAGTGATGGGAAAGGGTGAAAACTTTGATCCTCTAGGTAAGGAGCTGCCTAGCGACATGGGAAACTTGAGGCTGGCGGACAGGCTGAACAGGGGGTCAAAAGAACAGGCTGAAACAGCGGGGACTAATCAACCTGTAAACTCCCAGCTGCATCTGTCAAGGCCGGATAACTGCCAAGGGGGTCTAAAACAGTGATGCAGTCTAGATATGGGGGATATATCGGACCAACTGCCTGATGGGGGAAGTGTTCAGATGGAGTGTGGTAGTAGTGCAGACATCGATGGAAGCAGGGAAGCAGATACTCATGTTCTCCTGCAGGAGGATGGTATAGACCCCCCAAACTTACCTGCCAATTTCTCCATCTGCAATATCAGTGACGCCCTAAAGTCTACCGATGATAATACAAATCATTCTGCCTTAGATGGGACATCCCAGACTGAAAAGACCTCAGAATTGACTCCTCCGGTGCCCGACCGAAAGAAAGGCAGCTTCAAAACTTGGGCTACGAAGCATTATAAAAAAGGAACTGACAGACAAGAGGATCTGAGAGAGTCACAAAATGCTAAGGTTATTGTTGGAAAGTTAGGCACAACCAGTAGTCCTCTTCGAAAATGGGTTATGGCAAAGGGAGAGGTGAAGAATTTAATATCAAGACTTTCTGGCTGAGGCCCTGGTATGGGATTCAATGCAAAGAATACATCGCAAGGCGCCAATCAACTGCTGATTCTTTCTCTGGAGACGGACTTAACTATAAATAGGGGTCAGGTGGATTTGATGCTCCGCTCTGCCTCCTTGATTACCTCTGCTTTCTCTGCTGCTATGAGTGAGGGCGAGAAATTTGTTCCGACTGCTGGATCAATGTAATCCTCCGCTGCAATTATCCTTCAAGCTCTGCAAGCCCAAAGGGAAGAGGCTCAAGAGTACTAAGCACAAGCTAGGGCAGATAGTCTGGCAATTAGGCAATCTCTTTCAGAGGTAAACTCTAAAGTAGTGAAACTTGCATCAGATATTCAGGAGCTGCAGCAACGAGTTGCAGATACAGAAGAACATGTTACTAGATCCACTAAGGTTTCGAAAGCACATGATAATCAGCTTACTTTTCTGCAAGAAAAGATTGAGGACTTGGAGAATCGGCAACGCCGCGATAATCTCAGGCTTTTTGGTGTGCCGGAAGGCGAAGAAGGAACTGACTCTCGAGCATATGTAGTTCAACTGTTTCAAAAAGTTTTCCCTGACTTGTCTGATTGGGACTGCAAAATACAGCGAGCGCACAGATTACCAGCCATCTCTAACAGGGCTGCAGGTCGCTATCCTCGACCAATCCTTATACATTTCGGGAACTTTCTTTTGAAGCAGGCAGTTTCCATCAAAGTTCGGCCATATACACCTATCCGCCTGGACTCGTTTTCTATTTTTGGAAGATCAGATTTCTGTAAAAACACTATGGACAAGAGATGGAGATTGCGTCAACTCATCGACCCTTTAAAATCAGAAGGGGCCCAAGTCTTTTTGCAAGAACCAGCTCGCCTAAAATGTATTAAGGGTGGGCAAAAACAGCTAATATACACGGAACATGAGGGGCAACAGGTTTTGGGCAAATGGCGGCAAGGGGTTAAATAGTTCTTTAAATAAGAAAAATATTGAGTTTTCTTGATCAAGGGGGGATAGCTGGCTTATATCAGAAGGCGTAGTTATCGAATATTTCTTCATGCAGCTCGGTAATGTTGGATTTAAAAGCAGCCTCCCTGTGTTTTCTTCCAGGGGCTTCTCTTTTCTTTTTCTGACCTTTTTTTCTTATATTTCTGTGGGGGGCGGCTCTAGGGAGGTGGTGGCTCTCAAAAGCTGCCTGATCAACGACAGCAATGGGGGGGGGGAATTCTTTTCCTTAGACACTGGGTGGGTTAGGGGGAGAGAGGGATGGGTGGGGGTGGGTTAACAGTTGGAAAAAGCAAGGTGGTTGGAAAGTGGAAAAACAAACTGCGCTAAACAGAAAACAGTATAAAGGAGTTCTTATAATAATTGCAGATAACATTGCTAAGGAATAATTTGTAGACACTGTCTGTTTTTGGGGAAAGTTAGAGATATATACTCAAATTGCAAAATATTATGTTTTACTTAAATGTTTATGTTGGAATGTTTTGGGTCCAAATGCTGGACGAAAGCATTAATTGGTCTGAGAAGAATTAGCCACGTATAAACCTCATCTTGTATTTTTAACAGAAATTCACTTGGCCTATAAGGACAGGGGGCTTTTGAGTCAGCTAACATAGCAAACAATAATATGCATTTCTCAGAATGTTTCGATCAGGGGAACAGCTATCTTACTTAGTAAAACTCTTGCATATAAATTGTATAGGAAACTAGCAGATCATAGGGGAAGATGGGTGATTGCTCAGCTAGAAATTTATGGTATAAAATGTTTTAGTTGTGGTTTATGGGCCTAATACCGACGATCCTGAGATTTTTAACACATTAATGTTAATGCTATTAGAATGGCAGGGGGTCTTAATAATCATGGGAGATTTCAACTGTGTGATGAACTACTCAATTGATTCTTCTAGTCGACGAACCTTTATTAGGATGCCGAAAGTACGGGCATCTATCTTAGAATTAGCACGTCTGCATAGTGTAAAAGATGTGTGGAGAACTCTTTACCCTAATCTCTCGGGATATACATACTATTCATGTCCCCATAGGCAACATTCTAGGATAGATATGGCCTAGGCTAGCGATGCCACGCTTCAAATGGGTATGATTGAGGTATGTCCAAAAATAACATCGGACCATAACCCTATTGTGTTTTCTTTTCAAACACTATCGGTAAATAAATCTAGACGCTCTTTTTCTTTGCCATGTTATTTATTGACAGACAGTGGATATATCACACATATGGGGAAATTACTAGCAGAGTTGATTCAGCTCAACCTTGACATGGCCACCACTGGTATTGTTTGAGACTCAATGAAAGCATATATAAGGGGTATCACGCAACAATACACACCACAAGAGAATAAGGCTAGAGATACTACTTTTAAAGCAACCTGTCTAAAGCTCAGCAATTTAGAAATCTGCCATGCTACAGCTATTAGACAAAATGATCCTAGACAAATACAGCTGTATGCTGATCTTTTTGAAGTGCGTGCATCACTTGGAGGGATACTACAGGAGAGGGTTGCTGCTCTTTACAATAGAAATCGGGCCGCTCAATTTGAATATGGTGAATAAGTGGGGAAGATACTTGCATATCAGGTGGCTGAGCGTAAAGCCAAAAATTATATAAAGGCGGTGAAGGGTACGGATAGTGTACTATATACTGAACCCAAGTCGATACTTGAACAATTCAGAGTATTCTATGAAACTCTTTATGCACAATCTGACTCAATAAATACAGAGGGGTTTGATAAATATTTAGAGAAGGCAATGCTTCCGCATCTACTAGAAGAAGATATTACCAAGCTGTCCAGTGCAGTCTTAGTAGAAGAGAATTATGATGCTCTGTCCTTGCTACCTTCAGGCAAGGCAGCGGGGGATGATTCAATCCCTATTGAATTTTATAAGTTGTTCAGAAGTATCATAGGGCCACTATTAGTTAGGGTTATACGGGAGATCATTGATACTGGGATAGCACCATTAACCTGGGATACTATAAATATTGTTTTTTTTCGCAAAAAAAGGTTAGTCGCCTGAAGAGTGCAGTTCATATTGACCGATATCTCTTATTAATGCTGATGCGAAAATATATGCCAAGGTATTGGCTAACCGATTGGCCCCTCTGATGCCTGGCTTGGTATCGGACCAGCAACATGTCTTTATAATCGGCCGAAGTACCACGGCACATACTAATACTGCTATAATGGCCTTTGACTATGCTAAACAAACAGGCAGTAACTTAGCCATGATACTTTTAGATGCAGAAAAGGCTTTCGACCGTGTGGCATGGAGCTGTCTGTGGTGTACTCATGCCTCATTTGGAATTATGGGCCGTTTTCTTATATGGACAAGAGCTTTATATCGTACGCCGCAGGCCAAGTTGAGTTATGCGGGTATCCAATCTGTATCTTTTGGCATACATAGAGGCACCCGCCAGGGCTGCCCTTTGCCCCCACTTTTATTGGCACTCTATATCGAACCCTTTATATGGATATTACTTACTAACCAAAACATTTTACCTCTAAGATCAGAAACTCATGATTTGAAAGTTACTGCTTCCCCAGATGACATTGCTATTTTGTACGTCGGACCCGGTCGCTTCTCTAGAAATAATCTTAAGGGATGCAGAGGTTTTTGGTTCTTTCTCTGGGTACAAGTTGAACTTCAGCAAAACTCAGGTGCTGTTGAATTTTGAGCCAGATAGGCCTATGTCACGAAACTGAAGATAAACAACCGACTGTAGTACCTTGCTCCCCTATGGACGCCGTAACTGACATACTGTCACTCCACACGCAGGCATGGGAGGAGCCCTTTAACAGTTCACTCAGCGCCCACGAGGAGGAGCCCCGTGGGGCGTGCCCGATGACGCTGGCCACGTCGGCCCTATCGGAGGAGACCTGCGGGAGGAGAGGCGCGCCGTACGCTTTGAAGAGGGAGGAAGTGGAATTGAAGAGCGCAGAAGAGAAGCAGGAGACGCCCACGCCGGTTCGGGAAGCAAGACCCCGGGAGTCCTCGAAAGACGAAGCCAGGAACCCCATCCTAGACGACACCAACATGTCAGGAGGCCAACGGGACCGCGCTTCGCCCCGCCACTCTCCAGGAGGAGGGTGGCTAGACAAGGTACGGTCCAGACTACGGGGCTTCTCCGGGCACTGGGCGTGGAAGGGGACGTTGTAGAGGGAGGGCACCGTACTTCGGTAACTGCAAAACACATGGTGTTGGAAACGGGTGATATTCCCTCACGTCCCATACCCTGAGTCTAAGGAGGATTTCCAGTCCTTCCTACTGACCCTGGTCTTGTTTTGTTTTATTTTCCCTTTCCTGCTTCTCGGGAGAACGGTGGAAGCCAGTGATCTCGGCCTACCTCTTGGGAATCCTCAGTGAATTCGGGAGTGCTCCGCTAACCAGGACTCAACAGTTGCCCCAACTGGATATTGTACCATCGTATGCCCACAATAAAAACAAACGTACAGAGAAACATAGAAATCGGTCTCTATTGCATCCTTCTGCCTTCGCATTGTATCTATTCGGGGCAGCCCTGTGACAGCCTATCACTGGGGTATGTTCTGAGGCGACTTATTTGGGAATTCGTGTTACGCCCCAGATTAAACATATATTAAGGTTGAATTATGATACTTTATTACAAGACGTCAGTAAGAAGCTAAGAAACTGGAATAAACTACCTCTAAGCATAATTGGTAGATGTAATATCATAAAGGTGACAATACTCCCTAAATTTCTTTATCTATTTCGCTCGATTCCCTTAAGAGTTACTAACCTTTTCTTAAAAAAATTAGAAGGGGTAATAAGTCGTTTTATCTGGGGGTATAAACGAGCACGCCGGGCTATCAAGCTTATGAAATATCCGTGTAGCCAGGGGGGTCTTCAACTGCCTGACTTTAAACTATATTATTGGGCAGCCTTCATGGGCCGTTTGCATAGTCTTTTTTCTAGTAAGGGCCAAGACTTTAGTTACCAGCTACTATTTGGTCATGATAGTAGTAGGTTTCTCTACCGGGTACATGACCCGAACTACTTTAAGTGAGTCTGTTTTAAGACACTTAGGGATTCGGCCAACATCTGGCCGGAAATATGTGCCAGGTATTCTCTTCCAGTATCTATTTCACAAGTTCCCAGGTCCACAAGGACCAAGGCGGGTAGAGAGGTCCTCAGTCACGAGGGTAGAAAGGACATGTCCTCCCTCTTTTATATATTTTTACTACTCAAAATATCCTTCCTGTAGTCTCTTCTTTTTTTTTTTTTTTTTTGTAACATAATTTTATTGGTTTTCATAGCTGCACCAATCACATAAACAGTGTTTGTCATCTGTTACCTTACATTATCAACAATAATAAATCAAACAAAGAATTCTCCCTCCCTCCCTCCCCGGACTCAGTCGGTCGCTAGTATATATGCTTCTCAGTCAACAACACAGTACAATACAATTAAGCATATTGGCCCATGTATACTTCCAGTCATGATCAAGACATGCAACATTTCCATCTTCTAATGTTGGCTTCTTCCCGCTGCTGTGACCATCTCTGTGCACTTATATGTGTGTCCCACTTCTACGTCTGCAGATCTAGGGCCGCAAATTCTTCCCACATAGTGTTCCATTCCAATTAAATGGGTACCTTTCGCAGCCCCGTGTGCTCCTCCCGTTTGAGTTCCGCTCCCTCTGCTTTACCCCATCAAATCACCTCGTTGTACCAGTCCATTACTGAGGGTGATCTAGTGGCCTTCCACTTCATGGTAATGTTTCTCTTAGCTAAGATCAGTGCCAAGTTAGCAAATTTGCGGGCAGGACTTCCCTTTTTTCCCTTAGGCCCTAGTCCTAGTAGACAATATTCCAATGTTCTAATATTCCGTATTGGGGCAACCGTATTGACCATGTCTTGCACCGAGAACCAGTAGTGGCTCAACCTCGGGCAGTCCCATAGCATATGCAGCAAATCCGCATGTGTGGACGAGCATCGGGGGCAACTATCCGGTGCATCCGGAAACATTTAACTCAGTTTGTGTGGAGTCAGATATGCCCGGTGAACTATCATTAGCTGTATAAACTTAAACTTTGGGTTCCTTGATATCTTCCACGGGTATTCCAGCATGAAGGCCCATTCCCTATCCGTGAGCGCACAACCAATATCTGCGTCCCATTTTGCACGGGTCGTCTGAAGTGACACTAATGTATGTGTACGGATACCTTGGTAGATCCATTTTGCCAAGTGGCGACCAGTGCCCATCAAATATTGCATGTGTGTCAGTGCGTGCGTTGGTGGTTCCTCACCCCCTGGGGCCCATAATGTACGGATATATCGTGCTATGTGTGCATAGAGCAGAAATAACCCAGGTGGCACTCCCGTTTCTCTCACAAATGCATCATGATTCATTAAAATCCCGTTGGTAAAGAAAGAGCCAAGTGTGGTCACCCCCGATTCCGCCCATGCCGCTATATGCCTAAGGGACACCGACCCCGATGGCAGAGGGATTCCCATCAGGGGAATGTTGGGAGCGTATGGTGCAGGTGTTTTTGTGTATCGCCTTGCCATCTTCCAGTATAACAAGGCCGTCCTTAGGAGTGGCGGTGCCGACAAAGGGATTTTGCTGTTTGGCAGTAACAGCGCGTGTAATTCTCCTCTTTCCCACGCCTGTGAAGTCATAGCAATTTCCCGTAAGTTGCAGCCTGCAATCCAATATGCCAACCATTGCAGCTGACCTGCATAGCAATAAGCCCGCAGATCCGGAATTCCCAATCCCCCTTGCCTTGTAGACAGCTGCATTTTAGAAAGTCCTATGCGTCTGCGACCCGAGCCCCATATCAGCTCAATCAAAAGGGTGTCCAGTAGTTTAAACGTCTGGAGTGGAATCATGATAGGTATGTTGACGAAGTAATATAACAGCCTCGGGAGTACCACCATCTTGGTAATGGCCGCACGCCCCGGTACTGATATAGGCAGTGAGGTCCAAAACCGTATCTGCTGCCTGAGCGTTGTTATAGTGCGAGTTAGATTGCCATCGAGTATATCATCCACATCCCAATATATCTGGACACCTAAATATTTAAAGGTAACGGGTGCCGTTTGAAACGTCCAGTGTCCAAAGCTAATTGGTTCTGCCCTAGCTGTATCTTTAAAAAAGTATACATAGGATTTGTTTTCATTGATAGAGAGCCCTGAGAGCTGTTGGAATGTGCTAAATAGAGTGGGGATAGGGTCGAAAGTCTCATCCAGGTTGTTAAAATAGAGGATGAGGTCATCAGCATACGCCGAGACGACATGTATCTCTCCCTGCATTCGTATTCCTCTGTGAGCTGCCGAGCTACGGAGTTTAAGTAATAGAGGCTCCAGCGCTAATATAAATAATAATGGTGAGAGCGGGCACCCTTGTCTAGTGCCCCGTGCTATCTGGTATTGTTGTGAGATATGGGCACCTGTTCGTGCACGCGCTGTCGGGTTCGTATATAGTAGTCGTACCCATTGTATATACTCTGCTGGTATTCCAAACTTGGGTAGTGTAGTCAACATATAACGCCATGTCAGGGAGTCAAACGCCTGGCGTAAGTCCAGGGAAATACAGCCCCGTGAGTGGGCATCGGTGGGTGTATGAGACATCACCTGATGTAGCCTCCGAATATTGAGGGCTGTACATCTACCCGGTACAAATCCACACTGATCTCTATGTATCAGTCGAGGGATGTGTTGTAGGAGTTTATTCGCTAGCAATTTACTCAATATCTTATCATCCGTATTGAGAAGCGATAGAGGGCGGTAGCCTGCCATATCTTTACTGTCCCTTCCCGGTTTTGGGAGCGAGATCACTGTCGCCTGCAATGTGGTGAATGGGAGGAAGCCCTCCTCAAATGCCGCCTGATACAAACTCTGTAGGCGGGGAACCAACAATTCCGAATAAGCGGCATAGAATTCTATAGGCAAACCATCGTTGCCCGTTGCCTTATTACGTGGGAGATCTTTGATTGCTGCTTTTATTTCCATACCCGTGACGGGCCCTTTCAGATCCGTCTCGCGATCACCAAGTATTTGTGGAAGTTGCAGGTCAGCAAAGAATAATTCGTATTCGTCATCTCCTGACTCTGCCGGGGGTGCATATAGCCGTTCATAATATTCCCGAAAGGCGGTATTAATTTCCAGCTGGGTGTTCACAGAGACGCCTTCCAGGGTATTTATTTCAAGAATAGGCGTCACTGATGGTGCATCTTTAAGAATTCTAGCAAGCAACAGGCCTGCCCTGTCTGCATACACGTGTTATTTCTGCGTGTATAAGCGGTAATCCAGGGTGCGAAGCTCTTCTAGAAGTTCAGCGTGTGTTATGTATAACTCTTGCAGTGTTTCCCTGTGTGTATCAGTTGAAAGTGCCTCCCGTTCTAGTGTACCCATCTGATCTTCCACTACTTTTAGTTTGTCGAGTAAAACGATGCGTGCCCCCACTTTCGTGCTGATCGCCACCCCCCGTAACACAGTTTTAAATGCGTCCCATTCAATTTGGCGTGTACTTGCTGTTTCTGCGTTTTCAGTAAAGTAGTTAATTATGGCCGTGGAGAGGGCATTATGGAATAACGGATCCTCCAATAGTGAGGGGTGCAATCTCCAAGTTGGTATTGGTGTCGTAATCCTCCCACAAAGCAATGTAGCCTCTAGTGGGTTATGATCCGAGTAGGTTTTACCCAGGTATGTTGCATCGGCAGCATGTGTTAATATGGAAATGAGCAAAAAATTCTGTCTATTCGTGTATGTAGCCCGTGCGGTGCCGAGAAAAAAGAATATTCTTTGGCACTAGGGTGCATCTTGCGCCATATGTCTCCCACACTCCAGCCCTCCGCCCATGTCTGTAGGGCCTCAGCCTGTTACCTGCTGCCCGTGCCCTGGAGGGGGGTGTGTGATCTATCCAGGTCGATGTCCAACACCGCATTAAAGTCCCCACCCAGGACCCATGGATACCCCTCCCAACCCACCAGCGCATTACTAAGGGTCTCGAGAAACCTATCCTGTTCAGTGTTCGGGGAGTAGATGCTCCCTAATACTATGTGTTCCCCATCTAATAGGCCGTGCGCTAGCACATATCTCCCATTAGAGTCAATCCGTTGTTCTAGGAGCAAAAAAGGGGTGCCGTTTCTGAGCCAAATTGCTGCCCCACGGGCAAATGCAGAGTAGGATGTGTGAAGTAACTGGCCTCTCCATTTCTTTTGGGAGTTTATCGGCTTCTGCTTTCATTAAATGAGTTTTTTGGAGAAATACTATATGCACCTTCCTGCGGTTCAGTTGTGCCAGGATTCTATGCCTTTTGTGGATGGAACCCATACCTCGCACATTCCAGGTTGTGTATTTATACTTATTGGGTTGTGTCATTAGAATCCCAGTAGTACTCCCCTTCAGTGCATAGGTCCCTGTGTGTTGACCTACAAGTGTAACATATGTAGCTGAGTCCGTATACCCCATCAAACACCCCAATACTAGGTTCCCTGTTAGAACAGTAGAGGACCAAACCATAAGAAAGAACACAACAAAAACATTATAATATCCATAACTAAGTGCATTCGCATTGGGGGGGTGGCCATCAACCACCTCTCAGCGCACTGCGCACTATACTCAATGTTCGTGGGCCGCAGGGCTCTAACCTCGTCCCTATCATTACAACAATACCTCAAGCAACCAGACCATCTGGTGTGAAAACATGCAAAGATTCATATACAGTGGAATAGTTCAGCATAGCATACATAGGTTCATACTCATCTGACATTGCGACACAGCAGATACTGCGGAGCGCCACTTTCAGCCCAGGTAATCGTTAGCAGTTTGCGGGGTAACCAGGGGGAACAGCGCCATACTACTCTCAGAGTCTGAGTGGGCACTAGCGTCCACAGAGGAGTCCACAGTTTCCGCAACAGATTGTGCATCATGGGCCGCCAGCGTCACTGCTGTCAGAATAGCGTCTCTTTGGCTGTCCAAGGGTTACTTCCGCTTCCCGTTCCCGTCGGACGTCTCATCTCCTTTCTGTCTCGCCGAACACGTTGTGACTGGGGCCGCTGTCTCTGGCTAGGCTGGGTGGAGTGTTGCGATGCAGGTGGTGACATAGTAATTTCTACCCAGTCCGCCGCTTCTTCCGGACTATCGAAGAACAGGGCTTTCTGATCATGGATGACTTTCAGCCGAGCTGGGAATAGCAGCGCATATTTCAGGTTGTGGGCCCGGAGTTTATTTTTGACATCCTGAAACATAGCCCTCGCCTTCTGCACAGCCAGGGTGAAATCCGGATAGAGAGAGATCGTTTTATTCTCAAATGTTATCGGAGCATTCTTTCTGGCCACGCGCAATATCGTGTCCCTGTCTTTATAGTTCAATATCCTCGCTATAATCGGTCTGGGCGGTGCCCCCGGGAGGGGGTGCCGGGGCGGGACTCTGTGAGCTCTTTCCACACTGTAATGTTCGGTGAGGCCCGTCGTTGCTACTCGCTCCCTTAACCACTGCTCTACAAATTGGGTAGGGTTGGGTCCCTCGGTCCTTTCCGGTATACCCAGTATGCGAACATTATTGCGCCGGGATCTACCTTCTGCATCGTCCACCCTGTCCTGGAGACCCTTCAGTTGATGTTGTAGTTGTTCTATCTGAGTGGTATGTATTGTTTGCTGAGGTATTAAGTCATCCAGGGCTATTCTGTTAGATTTGACCTTGTCTGACAGTTTCGTGTGGTCCGCTTTCAGTAGATTAAAGCTGGTGGTGAGGGTACCTATTTGATTTTCAATAGCAGTTCGGGAATCTCGAATTTCCTTTAATATCAGATCCAATTTGTCTACATTCTGGGTAGGCTCCTTAGGCGGGATCGCCTCCATGTCAGGGCTATGCGTCTGGGTGTCTTGCAACGTGTCGTGAGGGCCTTCCGGTGGCAGTGGATCCTGTTGTTTGGCCTTGGGGCGTCCCATCGCGGAAATCAATTGAAGTAGGCGGCGCTGACGTTCTCACACTACGCTACCAACCTGGCGGACGCCCTCCAGCGCATCCAATTCACCGCTTTACATGCGCAGCGTCTACCAGACACAAGGGTTCGTTGTGGGCACCACGTCACCTTCCGTATATCCCCAATGTAGGTCAGTCCCTATGGCGTAAATTGCAGCTGGTGACGCTCACATCTACACTTCAACGCGTCCAGTATTACAATGACTCCGTGTATGGACAGCGTAGGAGACTCAGTAGCGGTTAGGCAGGCACTGCAGGGGTGACTCAGTACCACGTGGCCCAACAGGCACAGCTATTGCACAGGGGGTCAAGACTAGTATCAATAAAGGCTGGCGTTATTGTACAACTGCTACAGGCGGCCACCATTGCATCCTATACACTGCCAGAGCGTCCGTCGGTGCCGCTGAATTATGGCCGCCACTCTGATTTAGGTATCGCTGACCCGACCAGTGTAGCGAGGTGGTCAGCCAGTCGAGGTATGCGGCGGCAGGGCACCAGGAGCTGCGCAGTGAGTTACCACCTTCCTCCTGTAGGGATTACCATACTCCCCCGTTGTGGATCAGTGTGTTCGGGTCGCGGGAGGCCCTCTGTACCCTCATCAGTGCATTCCCGCAGCTGGGCCATCCCTCCACACCCGTGCAGTGCTGTGTCCCCTTCGTTGTGGCCAATGCGCCCTGCCCAGCCCAGCACGGCTCCACTTCTCGCACCAGCCGCTATTGGAGTACTCACAGGGTCGGGCGCTGTAAATCAGGCAGCTCGCTCCTCCGCTCTTCGCCGAACACCCAGTGCACGGCAGGCGTCCAGAGCGGCACCCCAACGTCCTGTGGATCTCAGGGCAGCAAGTGTGACCAGGAGGGGGGGAAGCCGCAGCGTACATCCATTATAGCAGTCGCTTACACTCCCGCAGTCAGAGCGGTATCGCGGCTCCGCCCGCCATCTTGTGCCGAGTCGAGTTTCCAAAGTCCGACGGGGGACGACTGCCACACAGCCTCTGATTGCCGGTCCGTCCGGCTGCAGCCTAATTAATCTGGTTCGTACCCTCGTCGCCCGTGGCTGTGGTTTCACCGCTCCAGACTCAGTCCGCTTGGGCATACGCCGCCATCATTATCCGGCACCGCCCCTCCGCGGGACACAGCTCCAGGCTCCGTCGAGTCACACAGAGGGATCTCGGTCTCAAAATTACTCCGCAGTAGGGTCGCTATGCTTTGTAGACATTCCTGCGTCCAGATCGCCACATGCAAGGCGCAGATGGTCTGGCGCTATCAGGATAATCGCCACAGTGCAGGGCTCGGCACGGGAGCTCCTCTAATTCACATCCGCCATACTCGGCGGTTGGCCACGCCCCCCACCTGTAGTCTCTTTTATATGCACCCCTACAGTGATGGGGGGGGGGGAAACATCCGAAAAAAAGAGAAGACAACCAAAACTGGGTGGGGGTTCCTATATGTATAATGGTGACTCTCTCAAGTACCAAGTTACTGAGAGGATCAAAAATGAAGCAACCCACTGATGCGGGTGGTAAGGGAAAGAAACCCTTTCCTTTTAATTGCCCTCACTCACTCTAGTAGTGACATGCTTCATCACTGAGCCATACCGACTCCTAAAAGTCGGGGGGGGGGGGGGCTCAACCGTTTTTCAGGGAGCACTTAGAGATATTTTGTAAGGGAGCTTACCATTAAAGATAAAATTCCTAACCCACTCCTAAAGAAATCTTTAATAATGGAGTGGGTGGGAAGGTTAAAATATATACAATCTGAAAGAGACACGTTAGTGATAGATTCCTTACCTTAGAATATCCCCAGGCGTCAGACTGGATCCGGAAAGTTTTTCGTTAGCAGTACCCCTGCGCACCAGTAGGTGGCGTCGTGCGGTTCCGCGTCCGTTGCTGGCGTCGTAAGCGCCGAGATGACGTCACGGAGACTACTTAGGCGCCACCCATGCGCGCTGACGTCAGTTCTTTCTTTTTCCGCGCCAGTAAGCGCAGATCCGGTTAGAGCACGTACCTTAGTCACTTTTTTACTACCTTTTTTGAGACTTTTGTCTCCTGTTGGTTTCCTTGGTGCACGTAGGGATGCCTGGACTTAAGTATTGTGGGGCCTGCTGTCGCAATATGTCGGTGGCGGACCCCCACGATGTTTGCCTCTACTGCCTGGAGACCGACCACGACTCCCGGGACTGTCGGGCCATGGCCCCGAAGGCCTTGAGGGAGCGGCACCGGAAGCTGCTGGAGGTCCGGCACTCGTCCCAGCGCCGTTCCAGAGAACGCTCGCGGGGCCACAGTCATCGCTCCTCGGGCTGAAAGTCTTCACCCTCGGATTCGGGTAAGAGACGACACAAAAAGAAGTCGAAGAAGCGTGTTCGCTCTCCGACGTCCCCCCGTCGGTCCCCGGATGCAGACGAGGGGGACAGGGTCTTTGCCCCTGCGGCTCCTCTGGAGCCCAGGAGTCCAGCGGCCTACCCACCTTACCCGGGTCCGTCGGCGACTCCCGCACCGGTGCAAGAGTTTCTTGCTACCGTGGACTGCCTTTTTAGGCCTCGGGCTCCCGCCGGCGCGCCCTCGGGCCCCGCGGTCCTGTGTCAGGATCCTGTTGGGCCGTCGGTGCCACCGGCGGATCCAGCTTCGGCGCCACAGGACCCTGCAACGTCAGCTCTGGCCCCGGCGCCACAAGGTCCATCGCTGCCAGCTCCGGCCCCAGCGCCACACTCGGCTCCGCCTCCGGCGCCGCAGTGGGTACCATTTGTCCCACCCTTGCCCAGGTTCCAGGACCATTTTGCTCCTACCTGGGATCCGCATTGGGACACGGCGCCGTTCCCAACGCCGTTTGTCCCTTCTCCGGCTCCTGCCCTGCCGCCCTGGTCGGTGCCACCGGCGGATCCAGCTTCGGCGCCACAGGATCCTGCGCCGTCGGCTCCGGCCCCGGCGCCACAAGGTCCATCGCTGCCAGCTCCGGCCCCAGCGCCACACTCGGCTCCGCCTCCGGCGCCGCAGTGGGTACCATTTGTCCCGCCCTTCCCCAGGTTCCAGGACCATTTTGCTCCTACCTGGGATCCGCAATGGGACACGGCGCCGTTCCCAATGCCGTTTGCCCCTTCTCTGGCTCCTGCCCTGCCGCCCTGGTCGGTGTCACAGGCGCCGGAGGTGGAGGACGACTGGGAGGGGTCCGAGGACCCTCTTGCTTGTCAGTGTGACTCTGAGCAGGACTGGGCGGACGATTTGGGGGACGCTGGCAACCTCAACGTCTCGTCGGACCCGGGGTTTGCCTCTGCCCCACCTACCATGGAGGAGGGTGCCTCCTACACGGTGGTGCTTCGTCGGGCAGCTGAGGTTCTCCACCTCGACCTCCCTACGGTGGCCCTCAAAACTAACCTCCTAACTGAGGTGCTCCAGATGGCGTCCACTGCGTCGGAGCCCCTGCTGCCATTTAATGATGCCCTCACTGACGTCTTGCTGGGCACTTGGTCGCGGCCCGCCACAGGGACCCCTGTGGATAAGAACGTTGGCAGGCGTCATCGCCCGGGGCCGGGTGACCCCACTTTTTTGACCACTCATTCTGCGCCCGAGAGTCTGGTCATCCAAGCTTCGACGTCGCAGAGTGCCTTTCCCACGGCTCCGCCGGATAAGGACTCTAAGAAGTTGGAACAGTTCGGTAAACGTTTGTTCTCTTCGGCCAGCTTGGGGCTACTGTCATTGAATACCGCCTGTCTGTTGGGCCGCTATTCCCACCGGTGTGGGACACAGTTGCGCAGGTGTTACCTCAGTGTCCTGAGGAAACCCAAGCTGTATTGTCCCAAGCCATTGCAGAAGGTAAGGATGCGGCTAAGTACGCCATTCGGTGTGGTTTAGACACCGCGGACTCCTTGGGTAGAGCGATTTCTACGACTGTGGCGCTTCGCCGCCACGCCTGGCTCAGATCTACCGGGTTCTCGCCAGACGTCCAAAACTCACTCATGGACATGCCCTTTGATGGCACTCGCCTGTTTGGAGATAAGGCCGACAGTGCGCTGGAGCGTTTCAAGGACTCGCGGGCCACAGCCAAGTCCTTAGGTCTTTCCACGAGAAGCCCAGCCACTCCTGGTTTTCGTTCCTTTCGTGGCCAGGGACGGGGCGCCCAGGCACGTTCCTTCACCAAGCCTGTGCAGAACCAGCCTCAGCAGGGCCGCGGACGCGGTTTCTGCAGGGGCGGGACTGGGAGTCAGCGGGGAGGTCAGTGCACCTCCGCCCCCGCCGCTTCTACTTCCAAACCTTCCTAATCCGAGCTTTGTGGGGCAACCCACGCCAGTGGGTGGCAGGGTCCGCCATCATCTCCCCCACTGGCACGCTATCACGTCAGACAAGTGGGTGTTGCAGATCATCCGCAAGGGTTACACCCTTCCTTTTCAGTCCACCCCTCCAGCCATGCCGCCTCAGTTCCACCGCGTGTCGGGGGACCACTTCGCACTTCTCCTGCAGGAAGTCACGGCCCTCTTGGCCAAGGGGGCCATCGAGTGTGTTCCTGGACCGGAAGTAGGGAGCGGTTGTTATTCCCACTACTTTCTGGTCCCCAAGAAGGACAAGGGGGGCTTGCGCCCCATCTTGGACCTCAGGAACGTCAATCGCTTCCTCCGGAAGGAGAAGTTCAAGATGTTGACTCTGGCTCAGGTCTTGGCTGCCCTCGACCCTGGAGACTGGATGGTAGCGTTGGACTTGCAGGACGCCTATTTTCACATCCACGTCCTGCCGGCCCACCGGCATTACCTGCGATTCACGGTAGGCCAGCAGCATTTTCAGTTTGCCGTGCTCCCCTTCAGCCTTACCAGCGCCCCTCGGGTGTTCACGAAGGTGTTGACGGTGGTCGCAGCTCATCTGCGCAGGTCAGGGATGTCAGTCTTCCCCTACCTCGACGGCTGGTTGTTGAAGGCGGGCTCGCCCCAGGCAGTTGTTACCCACCTTCAGACTACGGCTGACCTCCTGCATTTGCTGGGGTTCTCCATCAATGTGCCGAAGTCGCACCTGAGTCCCTCTCAGAAGCTCCCCTTCATCGGAGCGGTTCTGGATTCGATGCTGTTTCGGGTTTATCCTCCCGAGCAGCGGGTCCGGGATATTCAGGCTATGATTCCGATCTTTCAGCCTCTATCCTGGGTTTCAGTCAGGATGACCCTCCGGCTCCTGGGCCTGATGGCCTCCTGCATCCTGCTGGTGCACCATGCCAGATGGCATATGCGGGCTCTGCAGTGGGACCTGAAGTTCCAGTGGGCGCAGCATCAGGGCAACCTGTCCGATCATGTCCAGATCTCGGAGGGCACTGCACGACATTTGCAGTGGTGGCTCACGAATCGCGATTGGGTCAATGGCAGATCCCTCTCCCTTCCCCAACCGGAGCACACCGTGGTGACGGATGCGTCCCTCCTGGGATGGGGTGGCCACTTGGGAGAGGCGGAGATCAGAGGCCTCTGGTCCCCGGCGGAGTCCCGGCTCCATATCAATCTTTTGGAGCTTCGGGCGATCCGGCTTGCACTGAAGGCATTCCTTCCCTCTGTCCGGGGAAGTGTGGTGCAGGTGTTCACGGACAACACCACCGCCATGTGGTATTGCAACAAACAGGGCGGGGTGGGGTCCTGGACCCTATGTCAGGAGGCTCTGCGCCTCTGGACATGGCTGGAACATCAAGGCATTACCTTGGTGGTTCAACACCTGGCAAGTTCTCTGAACGCCAGGGCGGACGAACTCAGCCGCCAGTGCTTGATGGATCACGAATGGCGTCTGAACTCGGACGTGGCGCAAGGTCTCTTTCTGCAGTGGGGACCGCCTTGGTTAGATCTATACGCCACCGAAGAGAACGCGCAGTGTCATCAGTTCTGCACGTTGGAATTTCCAAGGCGGCACTTGCTCGGCGACGCTTTTCGTCGCGACTGGAGCTGCGGTCTGTTGTACACCTTTCCGCCTATACTACTTCTGCCCAGAGTGCTGAAGAAGATTCGGCGCGACCGGGCCCAAGTCATCCTTGTGGCTCTGGATTGAGCACGAAGATACTGGTATCCCGAGCTACTCAACATGGCGATCGATCCCGCGATCCGCCTGCCTCTTCGGGAGGATCTTCTGTCACAGCAACAGGGGACGGTTCTCCACCCGAACCTGTCCAGCCTCCACCTCCATGCGTGGAGATTGAGCAGCGACAGCTGATTACATTTGACTTGCCTCCTGAAGTCTGTGATGTCATTCTGGCAGCCAGGCGTCCCTCCACTAAATCGGTATACGCCTGCAGGTGGAACAGATTTGTGGCATGGTGCACAGCTAAGTCTGTGGATCCCCTTTCTGCCCCTCTTTCTGAGGTCCTTCTGTTCCTACTCTCCTTGGCCCAGCAGGGCTCTGCTTTGGGCACTGTCAAAGGTTATCTTTCGGCCATCTCCGCCTTTCTCAGGCTTCCAGATCAGCCTTCTCTCCTTAAGTCCCCGGTTGTTAACCGTTTCCTCAAAGGCATTACACACACGTTTCCTCCTGTGCCTTTCATAATGCCTGAATGGGACTTAAAACTTGTCTTGACCTATCTGATGTGCGCTCCTTTTGAGCCCCTTCATAACTGTCCTTTACGTCTTCTTACGCTCAAGACGGCTTTCCTGGTAGCTATCACCTCTGCCAGAAGAGTGAGTGAGCTCCAGGCTCTTTCTTCTAAACCTCCTTTCCTTTCTCTTCATCCGGACAAGGTGGTTTTAAGGACCCGTCCTTCTTTCTTGACAAAGGTTGTCACGCCCTTCCACATCGGGCAGACCATCACTTTGCCCACTTTCTTTCCGCATCCTTCAAAAGAGGAAGAGAGGCTCCATCGTCTGGACCCAAAACGTGCACTCTCGTTCTATCTAAAGCGCACACAACAGTTCCGGGTGGATGACCAGCTCTTTGTTGGCTACGTTGGCGCCAAAAAAGGTCGGGCCGTGCACAAACGCACCATCTCTCGGTGGGTCGTTTTGTGCATCAAAGCATGTTACTCCTTGGCTAAGAAGGAGCCTCCTGTGGGGCTGCGTGCCCATTCTACCAGGGCAACAGCAGCCACTACTGCCTTGGGACACGGCGTTCCCTTGCAGGATATTTGTCAGGCAGCCACGTGGGCCTCGCTGCACACATTTACCAAGCATTACTGCCTTGACAGTCAAGTCCGGAGAGACGGTTTCTTTGGCCGTTCTGTTCTCCGTGACTTTCTGGTGTAATCTATTTGCAGACCCACCACCGGGGTTGGTATTGCTGGGGTATCTATTCTAAGGTAAGGAATCTATCACTAACGTGTCTCTTTCAGATGCACAAGTTACTACTTGTGTAACAATATATCTGTAAGAGACATTAGTTAGTGATAGATTCCTCACCGCCCACCCATCCTCCCCGTTCTGCGAACTGATTTCTAGGGTTAAGGTCATCCCTTTCAGGGCCCTAGTTTCATGGCACCAATGGTCAGTTTCTTGCATGGCTCTGCGTTCCTGGTGCGGAAAGTCGTGTACAGAACTGACATCAGCGCGCATGGGTGGCGCCTAAGTAGTCTCCGTTACGTCATCTCGGCGCTTACGACGCCAGCGACGGACGCGGAACCGCACAACGCCACCTACTGGCGCGCAGGGGTACTGCTAACGAAAAACTTTCTGGATCCAGTCTGACGCCTGGGGATATTCTAAGGTAAGGAATCTATCACTAACTAATGTCTCTTACAGATATATCGTTACACAAGTAGTAACTTGTGCAACGGGTATTAAGGATGTGATGGTCCTATGACCCTAAAATCAGCACCAACATGTTTCAGCTCTACTTAACTGGCTTCAATAAGTCCTGGGCTTTCATCAGGGTGGGACGTAATGAGATTACTTTCCCCAATGACGTGAGTGCGTATGTGCTATTTGCCAAGTGCACTACATCTGATAGAGACTACTAGCCGCAGATTCCTTAACGTAGAATTATCCCCAGGCGTGAGACTGGACCCAGAAAACTTTCTTTGCCCCAGCATCTCTGCGCGCCGGGGGGCGGCACCACGCGACTCCGCCCTGACGTCCTCTGCGGGCGTGACGTCAGCGAGGTCACATAAGCCCCACCCAGCCGCGCTGACGTCAGTTTCCTTCTTTTCCGCGTGCCACGTGGATCCGGATCATGTCCCTGGCCTGTTTTCAGGCCTTCTTCTTCAATGCTTTGCGTTTCCCTTGAGAACAGTGTGCGAATGCCTTCGGGCTTGAAGACGTGCTCGTCTTGTGCGCGCCAGATGTCGGCGACGGACCCCCACCCTATTTGTATGTGGTGTTTGGGGGAGCACCATGACTCCACAGACTGCGAGGCTTGTCAGCAGATGAAACCGAAGTCCTGGCGGGAGCGCCGGATGAAACTCCTTTCGGCCCGCATGTCCAGGTTGGTGTCCTCATCGCGTCCATCCCCCGCGGAAGGGGCCAAGAACCGCCGCTTCCGCCTCCGACATCGTCCTTCCCAGAGGTCGCAGGGGCGTCGCTTGCCTGTTGGTAAGTGTTGCAGCTTGTCCCCGAGGCCCGGTACCCGCCCTGTGGGGGGCGCGGGTTCTCCGAGTGTCGTGCGGCCTCGCACGTCGCCGCCTTACCCGCCGTTTCCCGGCACGGGGCGTCCAGAGTCCAAATGGAGGCCTATGCTGCGGCCCTGCAGGCCTCCTTGGCTCCTCCTCCTCCTCTTCCTGGGACGTCCGCTGATCCCCTGCCACGTGCGGGGCCTTCTGCGTAGTTGCCGGTGGCTCCGGCGCCGACAGGTTCGGCTTCAGGTCTTGGAGGTGTGGCGTCATCGGGGTGAGGCCCTACGGGGTTCCCTCCATCAGCCCACGGCACCTCTGCCTCACCGCAAACCCCTGTGGGAGTCCCTGTGGTGTCGCGGGAGGTTGCCGGGACTCGTGGCTTGTCCCCGAGTCCTACTCGGTCCTCTGGGCAGGCGGCGGCCTTGTCCGAGGCCGAGCTGACGCCGCTCAGGCGCCGGCAGCTGTTGGCCCTAGCGACGCCGCAGGGGCTGGCTAAGGGCCGGGGCATGTCCCCGGGCCCTCCTCATCTCTCCACGCAGGCGGCTGCCTCGTCGGAGGTCGGGTCGGTGCCTTTTCGGTGCCGTTCTTTGGCCCCGCCCCATTCTCCCGCGGCGCAGGTGGTGGTGGAGGTCATCGCCGCGTCCCCTTCGGCGCCGGTCGACGTCGCGCAGGTGCCAATGGTGGACTCCACGGCGCCGTGCCGACGTCGGGTCATCGACTCCTCTTCGGAGGCCCCCTCTTCTCCAGAGGTCAGGCAACTGTTTGTCTCTTCTTCCCCGGAGACGGGATGCCGCTTAGTGGCTTTCTCCCCGGCGTCTTCCAAGGAGGGCTCTTCGCCATCCCCACGCCCACAGTCTTCCCCTGAGGCGCCTCAGGTTCCCCACTCCTCTGTCACCCCTCCACCTTTCCGGGCTTGGCCGTTTCTTCCTCCGCTTGGGCTGGGGGACGGCCGGCTTAGTGTGCAGCCGTCGCCCACAGAGGAGTTTCTCTCCCCACTGCGTTGCCCTACGGAGGCGAGTGCTGCTTTCGCACTGGCTGTTTCCACGGCCGCTGGGATTTTGCGCATGGGCGATCCGGCTGCACTTTTCCCCGTGGACCACTTGCTTGAGGTTCTCCACCAGGGCTCTGGTGGACGGGAGCTGCTTCTTCCCTTCGAAGCTTCGCTCCACAATTCTCTCTTGGGGGCCTGGGGGCGTCCTGCCACGGGGGACCCGGTGTCCCAGTCACTCCTGCACCGCCACCGTCCTGCTCCGCATGATCCTGTCTGTCTTTCCTTCCATCCTTCTACTCGGGGCCCTCTTCTGCAGACGGCCTTTCCTTCCTTGCCTTCCATTTTGTCTCCTCCATCACGGGAGGCCCAGTGGTTGGATCCCTGGGGGCGTAACATCTTCGCTTCCTCCAGTGCTGCCTTGCGGGCGCTTAACCCCTTCGCCGCGGGGCAAATTACCCCGCGGTGCGAGAGGGGGCGGGGGTTGGGCGTGGCGCTCGGGTACTCAGGACGGCTCCCGGCCGTCATAAATCACAGTGGGCGTGTGCTCATGACTGCCGGGAGCCGTCCGAACTCCGCCCACTGATTAATTTCCCCGCACAGGCGGGGAATTAATACCGCGTGGGCGGAGCGGCAAAGTTCGGACGGCTCCCGGCCGTCATGAGCACACGTCTACTGTGACCGTCATGAGCACTCAAGTGGTTAACACGCTTTGTGTGTTAGCCAGAGCCACTTCCAGTTTGGGGGATTCCGCGGAGTCCCTTCTGTCTTGTGCCTCTCAGGAGGGTGCCTGCGTTGATCTGCTGCACCATGTGTTGGATGGCCGGGAGCTGGCCGCGTTTATTCTTCGCTCGGCTCTTGATGTCTCTGAGGCTCTTGGTCGCACTATGGCTAGTTCGGTGGCCCTCTGTCGCCATGCATGGTTGAGGGATAGTGTTTTCCCTGAGAATTTTAGGGAGCGTCTGGTTGACCTCCCTTTTGATGGCACTCTTTTGTTTCACGCCCCTGCGGATTCTGCCATTCAGCGGTTCCTTGCGGGGCTTCGTCCTCCTCCTCCTCCTCCTCCCCCTCAGTGAACCTGGATGTCGGTTCTGTATGGTTGGTGCCCCTTCAGGGTCCTTCGCTTGGCCCTTCGGTGCTGTTGGCTGCTGGTCCGGCCCTCTGTTTTGACTTGTGATTTTGGCTGTTGGTAAAGCCGTGTTGGTCCTGAGATTGGGCCTTCTGTATCTTCTTTTGTTGGCTGATTGGTAAGCCGTCTGCGGTTTTGTCCGCAGGTCTTTCTGTTTTGCCCTCTGCTGCGGAAATGTTTTCCTAAGAGGTGTTCCCATGTCTTTTTGGGACGTAACATACCCTATGCGGGGTACTTGTAGCTATTGTATAGCTCTGTCATGGGCTGGGACGGTGCGGTTTCGGGTTCCGTGCCCTCCACGGCGTCACGGTATGCCGCAGGTGTGGTCTCTTTACCTATTCTCTGGGCGCAGTTTGCGCGGCGCCCCACTTGCCCTTCTCCAGGTTTGCTTCGTCGCTAGGCCAGCCTGGCATGCTGTCTTCGGCGTTGTGTTGTGGCGCTTCCGCCTTTCCGTCCGGCGTTTTGGCCTGGTCCTCTGTCTGGTGTTCCAGGGGGGACTAGATTTTCTTGGCTTTCTGTGTTCTGGTTGCTGGCTTGGACCGTCCTCCCGGTCTCTCTCTCTCTCTCTCTTCTGCCTCGTCCCACTTCTTCGTGGGTCGGTGTGTGTCTCTGGACCGGCTCCTGGCCTTCTCTGGCCTCTGCCTTCGGCTTGCGCCTGGCTTGTTCTGGGTGCACGACTCCTTGGTGCGGTCTCCTGCTGGCTGCGCATGCCTGCTTGCTCTGGTCCGCCGATGTGGCCCTTGGTGTGTTTCCTTGTGCCCCTGGCTCTGTTCTGCTGGGGCTTTGCGCACCTGTGCATTTCTCCTTACGCCTGCGGTTCTTGGCTGTGGAGTCGTTTCTGCCTTCTCCGCTGCCTTGAGGCTGATGGCTGTCCAGCTGTCCCCCGTCGCTGGGTGTGTGTGTTTTCCTCCGGCGGGCTCTGCCTCTGGTTCTGCCTCTTCTCCCTGCGTTGGGATGGTTCTTTTCATCCTGGGTGCTCCTCTGCGGCTGTCCGTCCCTCGGAGGGTTTCTGGCAGTTGTTCCTTGGATGGGCTTGGGGTCTCCTAGTCTTCCCTTCGCCTTGTCCTTGCTTACTTCTGCTTGGTGGGGGCTGGGCCGCCCTTCTTGTTCCCGTGACACATCCCCTGCTGGGGCCCTGTGTTTCTTTCTACTGGGGAAGTTCTCTCGTAGGCCCTCCTCCCCTCTGGGTATGGCTAAGGTATCTATTCTACGTTAAGGAATCTGCGGCTAGTAGTCTCTATCAGATGTACAAGTTACTTACCTTCGGTAACGATGTATCTGGTAGAGACGATTCTAGCCGCAGATTCCTTCAAGACCCACCCTTCCTCCCCGTTCTGCGAGGACCTTCAGCTTGGTTTTCTGCACTCGCCTCCCTCCGGGTGGCTTGTTTTCTGTGAGTGTCCTCTTCGCTTCCTCCCGGACAGGATGCCTCGTTTTGCTTGATTGTTCCACCCCTTTCTTTCTGATACAGGGTCGGTTGGCTTCTGTGTGCCTCTGCATCCCTCCGACTGGTTTCTCTCCAGCGTAGGGGCCTACTTTTGCTCTTCTCCTTTTACTTGCTTGGGTTTCTGCTCCCTTCGCAGTCCTCTGCGTTGGGGGGTTCTTTTGCCCGTCCCTCGGCCTTTCGCTCCTTTCAGGGGATACGGCCCTCCTTGATGGTGTAGTCTGGGGGTGGATTGCTGTTACTCCTCTGTTCCGGGCTTGTTGCCCTTCTCTGTTATGGATTGTGATTGCAGACTCTCTCTTCTGCTATGGCGTTGTTCACATGCTTTCTGCCTCCAGGGTGGATGTGGCCTTGGCTTGCAAGGTTGTTCTTCAGCGCAGTGTTCTGCTCTTTCCCTGCTATGGCTTCACTGCTATGGTTTCTTGGTACCTTAGTGCTTGGCACTTTTCCAACTGGTGCTGTTCCTCACCTTTGGTTTCTCTCTTCTGTTTTTACTGATTTTTCGCACACTGTTCCCATACTCTCCACAGTTTTGTTTGTGATGGCTCCGCGTTGTGGCGCGGAAAAGTTCTCCGAAGAAAACTGACGTCAGCGCGCCGGGGTGGGGCTTATGTGACCTCGCTGATGTTACGCCCGCGGAGGACGTCAGGGCGGAGTCGCGTGGTGCCGCCCCCCGGCGCGCAGAGATGCTGGGGCAAAGAAAGTTTTCCGGGTCCAGTCTTACGCCTGGGGATAATTCTACGTTAAGGAATCTGCGGCTAGAATCGTCTCTACCAGATACATCGTTACCGAAGGTAAGTAACTTGTACAACAAACCTAATACTTGCCAACGGTCTGGATGAGGAATTACCTATGCAGAAAAAGAAACATAAATTGCATACGTTAATATGTTCAACGTTATCAACAATGGGTCACCATCAACACACGGTTACCCCTGAATCCATAGTCGTGATGGTGTCGGGATTTCACCCATATATCGTCAGTCCACCTCACCAGCATGTTGCTGTGGTTAAAACACAAGGATTTCACATTTTTATCACTCCATATACACTTCAGTGGCTTTCACAGGTGCTATGGGTAGTGCATGCATGCATTATATCATCCACAATATGCTTCCATACTTCCCTTCAATGTATCTCACCACATTCATCCACATCACCAAAAAGTATTTACAGTGTTCTATAAACTTACCCTATCAACTCTGGGTTACTGATTCTCAAGGGAGCGCAGGAGGGAGGCCTTGTAGTCACACACTGTGTGTGACATAGTAAAAGTGGTAATATTGTTAGAAAAAGTAAGGAATAAGCGAGACTGCTGGTGGATGCAGTCCAGTGTCTCAACTTAAATCTCGCTGCTCGAGCATACGCTCGTATGACACATTTACAGGCACTTACTTCGTCAAAGGTCCTTCCCTTCCCGAACCTACGTGTACTCGTGCTCCCCGGCTTTGCGGTTTGTTCCAACTCTGGCCGGAGGTTAAATGCTCCATTTTTCGCGCTTCCGTGGTCTCTCGCTGTTTAATTAGGCACGCCTCATTTGCGCAATGCTAGTTGTCAATTGGTTGTTGCTACGGACTCTGCTTACGTCGTAGCAACTGCATTGTGACCCAGGTAGACTAACGTATGTGCCTCGTGATCTCACGTGGTACAGTAGGCAACGCCCACTGTGTCCCGTGTTTTTACTTGATTGGTTGTCGCTATGGACTCATTTTTCGCCATAGTTACAAAGTTGTCTCCGGCAGGGTGTGATATTAGAATGAGTATTTCTTCCCGATGGATTAAACGTAGTGACGCGTGACCTAGCGCGTCACGGTCGGACACGCCCACCACGTGCGTTACCCTTTACTGGGTGGCTATTGGTATGGGCATTTCCAGTTCCGTGGTAGCGGTCTTACGGTGAGCAGAGTGTCACCTAGTATATGAGTCTTTTTAGACTATGGGCTATAAAAATTCTGTACGTGTGCTCAGACATTTGCCACTGGCTGTACTATATGCGGTTATGGCACCGGATTTCGGCATACCAAAATGGTAAAGAAAGTGTATAAGATACTCAGAATGGTATACGCTAGTCCCTTTCTCACTGTTCATACACGTGTGTCATGCTATATTATGGTATAGTCCATTTGTTTTACACGTACAAAGTGCCAGAAGCCACATAAGTTATTTGGAGAAAAAAAAACAATAGACCTGTCCGAAGGATCAGGTTCAGGGGAATAAATAAACACATGGGAATCCATCCTACGCGTTCATAGTGGTGTCATAAAAACTCACTAGGGAGTTTGTCCAACGTGCTCATGTTGGTATAATGATGAGGAATTCCTATCTGGGTACAAGTGCCTCATCTTGTGTTATTCTAGTGTAGCACCAATGTGTACTAGAGAGATTTGTGTGGATACTGCTCTCACTGACGTGCATGTCTATTATTTGTCAAAGGCTCATGAATACATTCTTGCCTAGTCTGATTAATGCAGTATATAGTGATTTCCTGTGTTTATAAAAATGATCAGGCCGGCAGATTTAATCATGTATTGGTAGGCCTATTTCAAGGTATCTGCCCATCTCATGCTTTCTTTATTTGTTAAGGGTATTCAGTTGATCCACGGTATGTCATCGTTCAAGCCCCGGACATGGGTTTTCAGGGGGTGCACCCATCGTTGTTCCTTAAGTAGTAATGTTTTTTGAATGTTACTTGAGGGGTTGACTTTCTCAATGATGTTCCATTGTAGGTCTGTGTCTGTATGCTTTTTTTCTAGGAAGTGTGCTGTCAGTTTTGTCGTCACACAACTGCACCTTATGGTGCTACGATGTTCGTTTATGCGGATATTAACCTTGCGGGTAGTCATCCCGATGTATTTGAGCCCGCAGGGACATGTGATCACATAGACTACATTAGCACTGTTGCAGTTTGTATGGGATCGCTGTTCCCATGGAGTTCTCATTCCGAGGTCCAGCGTACTTGTTTGGGAAGTGAATGGGCATGCAGTACAGTTACCGCATGGAAAATGCCCCTGTACCGGGGGTAGATTCCACAGTGTATTTTGTCCTGTTACAGTTTTATTCCCAGTGTCACTATGGACCACTCTATCCTGAATGCTCCGATTTTTTCGAAAAGAGAACATGGGTTTCTCAAAATCCAGTGTGTTTGACGTGAGAATGCGCCAGTGTTTATTGATTGTTTGTTTTACAAAATTGGAGCCGGTGCTATAAGTTGTGACGCAGATTAGCTTTGTTTTATCGTGCCTGTTTGTTTTCTCAAGGAGGGATTCCCTTGGTATATTGCGCACCCTCTTTTTGGCCTTGTTGACAATCTGAGCTCGGTATCTCCGAGATTGTAGCTTGTTGGCCAAGTTATTGGCTTCGTTTTTGTAATCTTCCAGTCTAGAGCAGTTACGGCGTATACGCATGAACTGCCCCACTGGGAGATTCTCACGGGGTGCTCTTGGATGAGCACTCTCAAAATGTATCAAGCTGTTACGATCAGTTGGTTTCGAATACAATGATGTATAAAGTTTACCCTCTTCTGCCACAATGTTAACATCTAGGAAGGAGACTTTCCTTTTGTTGTGTGTCAATGTGAATTTCAAATATGGATTTCTGTCATTGATCCATTTACTGAAAGAGTCTGGGGAGGTACTGTGATCATTCCATATTACCAAGATATCGTCTATGTACCTGATCCATAGCCGTATGTTGTCAGCGAAAGGGTTATTATTCCATATGTAGAGATCTTCGAACCATCCCATATACAGGCATGCTACACTTGGGGCAAATGTACTGCCCATGGAAGTCCCATGGCATTGGAGATAGAATCTGTCTTCAGAACAGAAAAAGTTTTCTGTTAAGGCTAACCTGGCTAGTTGCATAATCCAGTCCACAGGTGCCTTCCATTGCCACTCTTCATTAAGTAATATGTCTTGGATCACACCTAGACTTTCCTCTTGTGGGATACTCGTATAGAGTGATTCCACGTCCAAGCACAACAGTGTCTCCACATCCGGATTATATGTTATGTCTTTTAGGATGGTCAAAAGGTGAGTGGTGTCTTTAACGTAGGATTTTGCTTTTGTGACCAACGGTCTCAAATACCAATCTACAAACTGGGACAAAGGTTCTAATACGGGCCAGATCCCGGAGACTATCGGTCTTCCTGGTGGATGGGTACGTCCCTTGTGTATCTTGGGTATGGTGTAAAACCGCAGGGCCCTTGGGTCTTTGGCTGTCAGAAAATCCTTCTCCTTTTGATTTATCCACCCTTTCTCCAGTGCCGTATCCAGTAATGGGCCAATCTTTCGTTGTATTCTGATTGTGGGGTCACTTCGAAGGATGGTATAGTTTCTTTCTTCCTGTAGGAGTATCAGGCATGCTGCTCTATAATCGTCTTTGTCCTGGATTACGATGGCGCCCTCCTTGTCAGCAGGTTTCACCACTATATTCTCCTTCATGGCTAGAGTTCTCAGAGCTGCTGATTCCTGTTTTGAGAGGTTGTTAAACCCATTAGGTTTAGGTTGAAAATTCTCGATGTCTTTGATGACTGCTTCTTCGAATGCCACAATTTCCGGGGGTGTAGCAGATAATGGCGGATTGAAGGTGGACTTTCTCTTCAGATTGATGTAGCCTTCTTCCTTAGGTTGTTCTAGTTGGTTCATAAAGAAGGTTTTGTTGCAAATTTTTCTAAAAATTCAGCTAATTCGCATCTCACTGAAAACTTGTCCATAGCTGTAGTAGGGACAAATCCTAGCCCCTTATTGAGGACATCCAGTTCATCCTTTTTGAGTTGCTCTTTAGATAGATTGACCACCAGGTCTACTGGTTGCTCGGGCCCCGCCTGTCCCTGGTCTCTTGTCTTGCTCCTTGTATTGGTTCCGTCCGGTGTTTCGTCTTGCCATTGCACTCTTCGTGCCCTCCGACCTCTTCTCCCTCGTCGGCCACCAAACCCTAAAAAATGCTGATTTGGGTGGTTTGGCTGGTGATATGGCATATTTGGTGGTATATTTTGGGGTATTGGAGGTCCTTGATATGGTGGAGGCATATAGCCCCCTGGCCAGTACATCATTTGGTGGTTCTGGAATGAGGGGTTTGCAAAATTTCCCCTTTGGAATCGCCTGCGGCCTCTTCTGTTCTTACTAGAGGCTGAATTATCACTGGACCATTCATCCTCCGAGTGTATTGATCCACTATCACTTTTATCTGATAGATCAGTATCCGACTGGTCTTTCTTGTTATACCCGTCTTTAGTGTATGGGTATATAGGTTCATGGGAAAACTTTTTCAGATCTTTTTGTAATTTTGTTATTTTGCTCTGGAGTAAGAAGTCCTTATGTTCCGCGATCTCTTTATTTACTTCTTCAAGTTTTTTTCTTAAATACCGAGATTTTAATCTGGGTATTGAGGTTATCTTTGCTGACTTTTATTTTCACCAGCATTGCCTCTGAGATGCGTTTCGCAGTATTAATGATGAGTATTAACCAATCGCGTGTGCATCGCCACGCGATTAGTGACCATTCCTTTCTGAACAGGGGGTCCTGTAAAAAGATACGCGGTTCATTAGTTACAATGAGTCCTGTGGGAGCAGCGTTCCCACGCAGGTACTCTGTCATAATAACGCTGTGTAATAAGGTCTTCATCTGTTCCCTCTTAAGTTTTTTTACCTCATCCCAGTTTTGGGCCTGACTCAGGCTTTGGGTGATATTGGTATCTGGGAGTAAAGAGGGTGCCGCCAAAATGAGGAATGCCATCTCATCTGTATAAGCAAGGCCTGTTTGTTCCGTCATTGTAAGTAAGTTTGTTGGTGTGTAGAGAATGGTGAGAACAAATGGAGACATAGAGTCTATTGTGAGACAAAGAAAGGGTGGAAAACTAATTTAGTCCACCTCAGAAGAAAAGAAAACCCTACAGCTGTGCGATGCGCAAGAATCTGTTTCACAAGTTCCCAGGTCCACAAGGACCAAGGCGGGTAGAGAGGTCCTCGGTCTCTTCCAGTATATCATGATAGGTTCCCCCTGTGGGATAACCCGTTAATACCTGGTATTTTTACCGACAGTGTCTCAAAGAGATGGGCTAGAATGGGGATTGAAAAGCTTGGACATTTATATGATTGCAGTGGCTTTAAAACTTTTCAGAGCCTACAGGATACATTTGGAATCCCACGCCAATACTTTTATAAGTACCTGCAAATTAGAGACATTTTTGTGAGATCACAGGGGGTTAGATCGGTAGCAACATATGATATACAGACCTGTCTGCATGAGACACCTCGGAAGCATGCAATCCGTATAGCATATCAGTATCTGTCACATGTCAGAATGGATCCATGCTGAGATTTAGCCTCCAAATGGAGTAGGATGCTGGAAATAGAGGTTCCCCCTATAGCAGTAAGTGACGCACTCACAATACTAAAAGATGCTGTATGCTCAGGTAATTTAAAGC
The DNA here is from genome assembly GCA_963921515.1 of Calotriton arnoldi. NCBI lineage: Eukaryota > Metazoa > Chordata > Amphibia > Caudata > Salamandridae > Calotriton > Calotriton arnoldi. The sequence goes on from CAWUFW010010888.1 coordinate 241,405, forward strand.
TTCAACAGCTCTGGACTATTTGTATGCTATATTACACCCCGGGAAAAATAGCTAGCTGGGGAGCACAGGATGGACGATGTTTTAGCAATAAGATGAACTGCCGAAAATGCGGATTGTATGCAGCCAATATCATACATATGTTTGCTACATGCTGGCGTTTTGGGAGGGAATTAAATACATCTGTAAAACACGCTTCAATTTAGATATAGTATTCACTACGCAAGATATTATGCTCGGGTATAAGGTCGATCCCAACTCGAAACGAAGAGCTCTGATCTCTATTATTCTAGATACTGCTAGACTTGCTATTTCAAGGTCCTGGATCTCTCCAAAATCTAGCAGTACGGCTGAGTGGTGGGCTATTGTGGTGGAGATCTTCGAGAGAGAAAAGGCCTTGGCCAAAACTAGAGGGATACGAGCATGGTCAAAGTTTAAGGCTGTTTGGCATCCAATGATCAAAGAGTGATGTTATATTTAATGTGGTTTCTCTGTAAAAAAAAAAAGGGAAAGAGGAGAATCTCTAATCAATTAATTGTGAAAATGTGTCTTTATGCTCTTGTATTTATTTTTTTGTTTGTTTTTAATACTTATAATTTGAACTCCTGTATGTTGAACTGTAAACTATAGCAGTTTTTGTTTTTATTGCTGATGAAATGTGCTGATTTCCCTTGCACCAAAATTTGTTTTTAAAAACAAAGGAAAGGATGACCATGATATGGGGACGATTTGACAGTCTACTGACATGGAAACAAGTGTGGTCCAGTGGGTACGCTCCTGACTTCCAGCAGGCAACCAGAGTTCAAATCCCCGGTTCGGCACCAGGTGATTGATGGTGGTGCGGCAGTTAAGTTTGAGATGGGCCTGCCTGTCCAATTGGTAAGTAAAATGTGTGTGTGGCATAAGAGTGGTGTCATGCCTAGTGAATGGTGGATTGCAGAATGGTTGGTAAGTAACATGGGTGTGGTGAGAGCAAGGGGTGGTGACAGTGACAGGTGAAAGAAGGGGAGCAGGTGTTGAGTGAGGAGGAGGGTAGAGTGAAGAGGTGGTGTAGGAGGAGCCTAGTCAGGGTGGGTGGGGCCAGAGAGCAGGGACATAGACAACAGTTATAGGTGGAGAGCAAGGGTGGGAAGGGTCACAGGGGCTAATAAGGCGTCATAGATGGGGAAGAGCTTGGTGCAAGTCAAGGGAGATAGGAGGGATCAGAGTGGGTCCAAATGTGGGCACTCATAGAGTGGTTCACTAGCTCACAGACGGGGTGACTGCATAAGATGGAACTTATGGTGGGGTACCCCAAAATCTTTTTTTACCACACCCCTACATTCTCTGATTGGGGGGGGCAGTCAAATTTGGGGGAGCAGTATTAAAAGTGATCTGGGGTGAAATATGAAGGGTGATGGGGACACAGAATGACAGATTCTGGGCAATTTTTGGGGGCTACCCATAGTTTTTATTCCTCCCTTCCTCCTTTATGGGGTGCACCCCAAAAGGATAGGGGCAAAGGGGAGCTAGGGAGTGAACAGGATTGCAACAGTTTCTATTACCAACCACCAGGGGGCACTATACAATTCTGCTGCAAGTATGGTATTGAAAGGTTGAACATGGAGCATGTGGTGGTATTTTTGCAGGCGGGCTCCCCAAGATTTTACTGCCCCCCTTCCCTCTGTGCGGCATGATATAGGAACCCTTGGGAAATTTCTATTGAAAACAGACGGTATAGAGATTCCAGCTATGAAATCTGAGAGCACTAAACACCCACTCCGCACCCTAAGGGTCGATATATAAAAGCTATCTAAAAGCCAGCATAAAAGTCTTAAAATGTTAAAAACTATTCTTAAAATCCTTTAAAACTAAGCTTCCCTTTAAAATTTTCATTAAAAGATTTCAAGTGATTATACCATTTGAGATCCTAAGCACTCCAAAAGCCCTGGCCTAGAAAAATAAAACAAAAACTTTTGGATTAATAAAAAAAAAAAAAAAAAGCCCAATTGTTTTCACACGGAAAAGGCCAATTATTTCATGTGTTGTGAGTGGCAGACACAACCTTGCAGATGATGATCCCAGAGGCGCACATTGAAGCAGATTTATGGAGCAAAGTTGATTCCATCCAGTTCCCACAGTAGCCGCTGAGGTAGGGACTGCAACCTGTAGGCGTACAATACCCATGGGCCATTAACGGGTCCAGCAGTACATCTATGTCAAATGGCATAACCATTTGCGAGCCTAGGCATATGTCCAATACGCATTTGTGGCCACAAAGCAGGCAGTAGTATACAGGTTATATGTAATGAAGCCAGACAGGTCTGAATGACAAGAACCAGTGCTCATCCAGTTCTCGAAGTCGAAGTGCGCCGAAGCTGTGTACCATGCGCTCACGGCATTGCAGCACAAGCAGTGCTGTCCCCATTCTGAACTGAACTGGGACATCCATTGCTGAGCAGAAAAATTAAAATTAGTATTCCTGCCAAAAGTAGCAGGACAAGCGGGACCCCTCCAAAAAATCTTCCCAGCACAGAGTGTATGAATGATGAAATAACTCTGAAGATTGTTTGAAAGGTGTTAACCAGTCCAGAGCCAATACATTTAAAAAGGTGTACTATTCCTTTAGTGTCAGAAATATTAAAGATACAGTGGACTAGCTCCCCAAAATGCAATGGGAATTTAGTGTGCAGTGATGTCTGTATCTCAGACGAGGACCTTGCAACCTGGAGATCAAACGTCTCTCTGGCCGAAGTTAAGGTCACATCCTGTTGAAAAAGCATGGCTTTTCAGTCTGCTAAGGGAATCAAAGCGTATGTTGGAAACATTGATTGAAGGCTACTGCACTGCCTCCCTAATTTTACAGGCAGGTGGAAACAGTACTTGAGTACAACACGTGACTAAGGAATTAATCGTCACCAGATAAGCAATGCCCGGTTCCATTCCACAGCAACCTTGATAATTCAGCATCAAATTGCTCCCATTCGAGAGCAGTTTGAATACCTGAAGTATCAGGGCAGCCGGGGAACACTTCAGATATCAGGACAAGTTCGCAAAAGAAGCACTGCACGCCCCATGAAGAGAAATGTCCTTGCAAACTAAGGATCCGCTGAAAGCATCCTCACAGTCGGAACTAGTAAGGAAAACTTCTGTGTCCCTTTCCTGCATTTAAACCTGAATAGTAATTCCCAATACTCATGTACATAACCTTCTCCTAGTGCTTCATATCTGCCTACCTGTTGGTATTGGAGACAATATTGGAATTTGAAAGTCGTGACCGGTAGGGTGGTATAACCATGGATAATCCAGTCTGTGGATGGTGTCTCTGCCACGGTAAAAGGTAATTGGTCTTGTTTTTCAATGTGCAACATGGTGTATTTTGCATCTCTGCGTTCCATAGTTCTCTGCCTTTCTGTCAGGTCATATTTAGAAAACATGTTGGTAGTGTTGATTTAACGCCACAGCATGTGGCCAGAACGTAGTGTTTGTAAGGTTCAGCTCAGTATTACGATTGATCGTAATTGTGACTGTCCATGTTGTAAAATTAACATGTCCTGCTGAATTATGTCAATAGCAGAAGACACAATGTTGCCCAGTGAATAAATTCTTGATGATAATGTGGTCATACCGTTGTCAATCACAGCCAAAGCCTTTTCGATATTAATCCTGCCGATCTCGCGCAATCTCTCCATAGCTCGTTGTATATCCCATACAAGAAGCGCTTTTGACGTGGGTGTCTGGGACCTAATAAAAAATCCCTGAGATCCAGGTCATCTCAAAGAAGGGACAAGTGTTGTTTCACCTGGGAAAGTGTTGAGGTCTTTAGCCAATCTAGGCATAACTTCCCAACACTATATGATGTCACCACCCCTGCATGTTCTGATTGGACATAGCGTAGGTCAGGCCTGTTGATCTTAAACCCTCTTGTGTTACCCAGGAATTTAGACTGACATTTATTTGTGTCTAGCAGCCAAACCAATCAACCCTGCTGATCGGGGTCTGACGTATTGTATGATCCATTGCGGAGCATGGCATCTAGCTTATCCTCACTGTGTTTTGTGTAATTTTGCCAATGTTCAAAACATGCAAATGTGGAAATGCGAGGTATGTTCAAATCTTTCGCCTTAGCTTAACCAAGACAGGAAGTCGGTTGCACTGTTTTATTCAGGAACATAATTTGATGTGGTATGAGGAATGCTCTGAATATGGCCTCCTTTCCCTGAACCAGCCAAGCTCTTGTTCCCCGGACAAATTTTGTATTGTGTCCTTCCAGAAGTTGAAACCCTGTATAGACAGTTGGGAAATAAAAGAAGCAGATTAAATCAGCTTGGTATTTGTTAGCATATTCTTCTTTACAGATGCATGTGCAAACCTATAGTAATAAGCGGCTGGGTATGATGTGTCGAAACCAGAAAAATATGCAAACTTTTGTCCAAATATTTTTAACTACCTTTTGGTGGTGTTGGGCAGTGTTCCCATTGGGTGTAATTGTATAATGCACGTGGTAGACTAGCTTTCTGTAAAAAAAGGTGACCATAATGTTGATAACAGAACATGTTGCCAAAATTTGAGGTACCATCATACAATTCATCATTAGAAAATGCAGCTGATTGTTTTAGACCTGAAAGCAAATTATGCACAGTTTCAATGTCCCAATCATCGGAGAATGTACCAGAGGTGATGATATAATTTAAAGAAATCTTAAACAAATACGGAATTTGCAAAAGTTCAGTTGGACCATATGCATCCTACGATACCCTTTCCCAAACTATTTGATCAGGAACTGGAACTGCTGTAATGTTCACCAGGGATATGTCACTTTCTTCACAGTGCAATGATGCATGTGGTTTTAGTACCAAGTTCACATGTTGGACTGCAGAGCGTTCTGGGAGATAATGTCTATTCAGAAGTAGAAAAAAGACAATCACCATGCCAATCTAGTGTACCAGGAAATGTAATCCAATAGTAACCCAGAGATGTATCCAGGGAGCAAAAAGGTATGTCTTTTTTAGCCAAAGATAGAGAGAATAAACTCATAGCTTGAAAGGGAAAGCGGTGTTGGCAATTCAGGTTCACTTGGATCCGATGAAAAGTCATCATAATGCACGAAGTATCCAGATGCTGTCCGGTCTATTTTTGGCAGCTCAGCAGGTTTTGTAGAACCAGGAGATGACTTGATCTGTAGAGTGTTCACTTAGATGTCGTCTATTTGTCAAATTAAAATTTCTGTACTAGTTGATTGTACAGTTGTAGTTGTTTCAATCAGGAGAAGTATAATTTCATTGTAGTTTACTGCTTCTCTTTGGAAAGTGGAGTCTTCATTTGATGTTAAAGCTTCCATCTGAACTTCCTGTGCGGTAGCGAGAGGAGATCGGCGGCTACCCAGGAGTCCACGTGGCCTACTGTTGAGAATCAGCCACATAATGTGGTTTGATCAGATCAATCGAGACAAACCTTTTGTCTCTACGACTGGCAAGAGGCGGAAGAAGTACAGTTTGAGGACCTTCAACAGCCAGGACAGGTACAGGCGCTCTGTAGGATGGTCCGAATTCTTTCTTGTCTACTATTTTTCTCTGACCAGGTCCACATTCTTCGGGACCCAGGCAGGTCTTGCTGATACTGCTTTCACTCCCCAGTGGTGGTGTGTTTTACTTGGACGTTGCTTTGTAAAGCTCGGTATTCTTTCAGGTCCTATAAAACATCCAAACAATCATTGACGTCAAATGGAGTTTCTTCCGCAACTGCGCTGACACTATCGAGATCTGGTACCCACATTCTCACCCCAAACAGGAGTTCATAAGGTGTTTGATCTCCCAGGGATTTTCTTGGCATGTTATTAAGTGCCTTCTGGACCCCATATAGGTGATTGACCCAACTGCCACCTGAGCCTAATACCCTAGCTGTTAAGGATTGCTTTAAGTCCCGGTTCTTCCGCTCAACAGCAGAATTTCCCTTGGGATGGTAGAGGGAGGAGCACCGCAAGGCCACACCTAAACTTCCCATGGCTTCTTTGTAAGCCCGAGAGCTAAACGCAGAAATGCTTGTGTTTGTAATGTAGAGTCAAATCTATAATCTACATCTGTTGCAGTGAGAGAGTTATCTCATTGAATCCATCCCAGATGAAAGGCTTTAGCATTCGGAATGCTTGCTTTAGTAACGGCCTCTAAGGCCGTAATGGGGTAACAACAATTATGCGTTTACCCTGAGCCAGCTCTCTCTCTCACTACAGCAGTCTGTACTGCTGTGAGAATTTTCTCAGTGGGTGCAAAATGCATTTCAGCGTTTTTGTACAAATGTGATTTGTATGCTACAGGTACTGTTTCACCTTCATTGAAAGTGATATAAGTATACCCGGTTGGTACAGCGACTATGCAGAACATCAGGTTAGTTGTGTTGGCACGTGTGTGTAAATGTTTGGTAGCTAGCTATCAGCTTGTACGGAATGCAAAATATGTGTGTGTTTCTATGTCCAATGATGTACTGAAAAACCAGAACCAGGTCTAATTAAGTCATAGAATTTCCTTTACCCTTTCTGCGTAATCCAAAATGTATGTTCTGCCAAAATTCAAAAATCCTAAAATGGATTGTAATCTTTTCAGAGTTGTTGGAGGTTGGAGCAATGCACATTTTTCTAAAAAATGTGTTACCAGGCTTTTGTCTTCACTATATAACTCATATCCCAGAAACATGACACTGAGGTGGACTATTTTCGAGTTCTTTAAATTAAATTTGTAGCCCAGGTAAGCGAACTGTACTATTATGTTGTTACTCTAGCCAAATGTTCCATTAATTCATCATCCATCAGATAAATATCATCTACATAGGACAATGCCTCCTCATTAAAACTTTAAAGTAACTCTGTTACCCTGGCTAAGACCAGCCCCGAGCTGTTCCTATACCCCTGGGGTAATCGACAAAATTGGCGTTAAGAGCCTAGTGGCAAAATGGTGTCGAATATCTACTTCCAGGTGCTATAATTTGGCAGAAAAAAACATTTGAGATGTCAAGTGTTGTTTTGTATTTCTTCCGCACAATGTTATTCATCAATGCGGCACTATGTGCATTCTGTACTACAACTGTGCATGAGAATGTGTTCAAATGTCTGTAATCCAATACTAGATAATATGAATTGTCGTGTTTCATTACGGGAAACAAAGGATTATTCATAGACGAGGTGCAATTCTCTACTACACCCTGGTACTCAAGTTGATCTAGGATCTCCCTGACTTGTTTCTTTGCTTCATGTTTAATTGGGTACTGTCTCTGCGGTTGAGGGATCAATTTTAATGGGATTTCATGATGAGTGAACTCATCATGCCACCCAACATAACTGCGGTATAGAGCAGGCGTTAAAGCTGATGCCCACTCCTGTGTGTATACATTTTTAACTGATTCTGCTACAAGGTCAGAGAAAGAAGGTAAAATTACCTCTTCCCCAATTGGGCAATCTATTACGAACTCAGGTGGCCAATACTTTTCAGCCAAAAGAATGCCGTAACCATATGTCAGGTCTTCCCAAAAGAGACCTTTCACCTGTCTTTGTATGTCCCCTTCTATTTGGAGCGTTATCTTGTGCAAACAATGTGGGACACTTACTCTTGTAGACACAAGAAAGGGAGAAACCCTGTAAGTATGATAATAGGGACGGGGTAACTACAAGAAACAAAAAAACAGTCCCTAATGTGGTTGTCCGGATCATGTGTTGTATCAAAAAACTCCAGTAGCATAACTCATTACATATATACACGTTCAATCAATACAAAATCCACACCAATAAAATGAGTAAAATTCAAGATATCCAATTTATTCAAAATCGTTATTTAAAATTTTTGTTAAAAACATTTCATGAATTGAATGTACAAAGCATAAAAACATTATGTTAAATATAATAATCAATGTCAAGGTGCAAAGTCTTAACGAAAACTACACAAAAAAAGTCGACGCAGCGTTTCGGTGTATCTTGGTGCAAACACCTTCTTCAGGACAGAGTTTTCTGAAACAATTTTTAACAGTATATTAATATTTTATATATACTTTTATTGACATTTCAATAACAATTTACAATACTATACTAACAGACAATCATGGACAAGTTACACTATATTAACACATAATTTTTACTCCCAGATTTTACTTTCTCATGTGTATCTCAAAATATTTTTGACAGCTTAATGTCCTAACCGTTTTTGGTACCACACATAGTCCGAACACTTGAAAATAGAAATCAAAATCAAAATAAACACATACCTAACTAGAGCTAGGCGATTCCTTGATGCTTAACTAGGCATAAAGCCTTCGTCGTGATATAATTGAACTGGAAGGATACCTATAATTCAAACACAGTATCATTTAACAAGGTATTTATTCAAAAACGTGGCAAGGTTAAGTCAAAAGGTTAAGTCAAAATATTTAATTTTTACGACTAAACGCATATCTTTTTATATGGTATTCATAATTAATAGTTGCGTTGTGTGGAGCCACCGATGAATAGAAAAAATTATATTTTCTTAGACCTTTATTGAAACAAATACAAAAGCTATAAGACTTATCCGTTTCATTAGGCAGTGTTAATAATGCTTCAAGATAATATATATATCACTTAGGCTTACCAGCGATAGTTGATCAACAACAGTATCAGATATAAATACCACTGATTGTCTTTAAACCGAATTTTTTAAAATTAGACGGAGAAAGAACTGAAAGAGAAAGGTAGTTCCAAAAAACAACATGTTAGGGTCATGATAGGGCTATTTATGTCATCTCAATATTGGCCACATTCTTCTTTAAGTAACTTAGTGTACCTGATAGTGTTGTTATTTATCTTCTTTGCAGTTTGGAGGATAAACTCTGCAAACAACAACAAACAATAATATGTTTTAATCTTATGGGAATATTCCTCCTGTACCATATTATGTTGTGGGACAAATGCCTCATATCAATCCTTTATTTATCAGTAACTACGTTTTCCTAAACGGCACCGGATATCGGGCTCGATGTATTGGTTTACGTACTTGTATGAGTTTTTGTTTTTCCTAATTAGTGGTGATTGCGAGGCTACGAACTAAAAGCAATCACCACGAAGAAATTTTCGCAACGGGCTTAATTCATATCAAGTTAAATGTTCTTCAACAAAAACAGACATCAAACTATATGTCTGAAATGTTGCTCGTTCTTCCCTAAATCCGAATACTAAACTAAATATATTAGTTTGTATGCATGTATCAATTCGAATGGTTCCTAATTGGTGATAATACTCAAATAATAATAAACCTACAAACAATCATCATGAGAGAATTCAATGCGAAAATACAACAACGGGCTCAACTCAATAAATATTCATCTGCGGGACCAAACAACGGACTAACGTATCTGCAATATTCCGCGCTCCTACATAAAAACGGAGAAACTTCTTTCTCCTCAGCATAATCTATTTTAACATATTCATAACTCGTACCAACTCATTAGAACAAACAATCATAGGGTCTATCGTGCTACACACGCCCAGGGTATTCTGCTCACTTTACCTCATGAAGTTCCTACGGCCTCCCTGCTCCGACATCAACGACTTCCGGGTTAGCATATTGAGAGACAGAACCCGAGGTGTGCTATTTATTTGCCTTGATCCGGTCACGTGGTGTGCCGCGCCTAAAGCAATTTCAATAATTCTTCAAATATACTAACTTAAAACACATATGTGTTTATTCATAGAGACTTAATCGTAATTTGAAAGATAATGATAATAATACGATCGGCAATGGTTAGAATAACAAACCAAACAACAAATGTTCGTTATTACGGTCACGTCGAATAACAAACGTGACATAGTCTCGATTATTTTAAATGCATAGTATCAATCCTCAAAATAGAGGTTTTAATAATATCAGGACCTAACATGGATATAATAGGCTCTAATACAGGGTTTATTTCCCTATTCATTTCCCTGATGGTCCGGGGCAAACAATTATATATACAGCGGCCATCTTGGAATAGTGTTTATTAAGCAAAACCTATCGTTCACATCTCTATTGAGAATCAAAATACAAGCAACAGCCATATTAATGCAAAAGAATGATTCTTATCTTATGTTTTCAATTAATAAACACTCCGTAATCACTGGTTGTTATCGCTACAGAAAAAATGGAGAAACGACAAAATGCCAAGCGACCTCCCGGGCTCTTCGTGCTATTTCCATGAGAGCATTGTTCAATAAAGATAGTATTTAAGGAATTTTATAGATTAGTTTATTACTATCAATAAAACAATACTCCACAATGACACATTTTCTCGATAGTCACGTAGAAATACTAGCAGATGTACAGTATACTCTCTATGGGTTATATTGTATGGGCCCTACAGCTGGCACCACTAAATGACTTTCTCCCAGTCTTCTTTACTATTCAGACCTTGTCTGAAAGTCTTAAATTTTGACATGAAAAATTGCTCGCATCTCTTACGCTTAATCTCTATATTGCCTCCTCTTATGTTCTCCTGGATGGCTTCCATGACACACCAACGCAAATGGTCAACTGTGTGGCCTTTCTCATTCCAATGGTCAACTAATGGAGCATTTTTCTTTTTAGTCCGTATTGCCGATTTATGCTCATTGAGCCTAATCCTAATCTCCCTAGAGGTTTCTCCAATGTAACCCAAACCGCATGGGCACGAAATAAAATAAATTAAGTTTTTTGTACGGCAATTCGCCATTGTTCTAAAAGTGTGAAGTACTTTATTGTGAGTCATATGCTGTCCTTTAATAACGGTATTACAATTCTGACAGGAACTACAGGGAAAAGTACCTGTGGGTAGTGGGGTCTTGGTTAAACTCATTTGTTTATTTTGATTTACATTCCTATAGGTCTGCACCAAACAATTTCTAATAGTTCTATTTCGACGAAAAGAAAACATTGGTTTTACTAGTTTGGATGTACCCAAAGTGTCAATGAGATGCCAATTTCTATTAATGATGTTTTTCACTTGATTGCTAATATTGCTAAAGTTTGTTACAAAAGTTAGTGGCAGATTCTTTGCATCTTCATTGACAGATTTAGACTCGAAAAATGAATCTCTGTTGTAATACTTTGCTCGTTTGTAGGCCCTTTTTACTAATCTTCTTGGATACCCCCTGTCTTGTAGTTTCTTACTCAGTTTTTCTGCATGTTTCTCAAAATGTTGAATACTCGTGCAGTTACGCCTTATTCTCAAAAATTGTCCATAAGGAATATTGTCCTTCTGGCAGGCTGGATGATTGCTCTCATAGTGCAATATGGTGTTCCTATCAGTCGGTTTAGTGAACAATTCAACCTTAAGAAGGCCGGCAACATTTTGAATCCTAATATCCAGAAAGTCACAATACTGTTTACTCATGGATGACGTGAAGTGTAAATTCACATCGCCAAGATTGAGCCAATCTATAAATTCTTCAAGAGTATGTTGGCTGCCTGTCCAAAGGAAAAAAATGTCATCAATATAACGTGACCATGCAGTTATGTTCTCATAAAAAGGGGCTGCTGTATTGAAAACATGTCTATCTTCAAAGCTGGCAACATACAAACCGGCCAGACTAGGAGCGCAGGTCGCTCCCATGCTGGTCCCTTTGGTTTGTTTGAAAAATTCTGTTGTAAATAAAAAGATATTATTTTTAAGGATAATATCTACGCAGTCTATAATAAAGGTAGCATGGGGGGAAAGATCTCCTTCACCATCACTCAACAAGTCTTTAATCATTAAAATTGTGTCGTCTTGGGGGATATTAGAATACAAGGCTTCAATATCTAGTGTTACAAGCCATTGTGATTCTTGATCAAAACTAAGGTTCTCTATTTTTTTAATCATTGAAGTTGTATCTTTGATGTATGCTTTTTGTTGAATAACTATTGGTTGAAGAAATACATCGACATATTTACTCAAGGGCTCTGTAAGGGAATCTATACTCGACACAATAGGTCTCATTGGTGGATCGTCCATATTCTTATGTACTTTGGGTAATCCATACAGGGCGGGAATTACCGGATGTATATTATTGAGGAAATTATATTCCTCTTGACAAATTATATTGTCTTCTTTTGCTAATAATAGTAGATTGGTAACTTTGTGAATTAAAACATCCCACTCTCCTCTCCTTGATTTTTGGTAATGCTGTTTGTTATTCAAAAGAGACAACATTCTAGCATTATAATCACTTGTGTCCATTAATACAATACCACCGCCTTTATCTGCGGGTTTTATCGTTACATTTTGGCATTGTTCAAGATTCGACAGGGCGGTACGTTGTTGTAATGTGAAATTATTAGTATTCCAAATTTTTTTATTTAACAACTCGTCTATGCTTTTTTCTACCACCGTTTCAAAGACTTCAATATCTTTTTTCACAAGCTGCAGTGAGGGAGTCCAGGTTGATTTAGGTTTCAAACCCGATTTGTTTTCAATAGGGAGCTTATTTTTTCCTTCAAAGAATGATTTTAAACGTATTTTTCTAAAAAAATTTGCACGTCTCTTTCTAAGGAATAACGATCAACCGGGGAAGTGATGGCGTATCCTAACCCTTTTTCTAGGACCGTTATTTCCACCTGTGTCAATATTTTACTGGAAAGGTTAATAATTGGCGCCTTCTCTATTGTTCCCAATGTTTCTGGCTCCTCGTATTGGGACGATTCTGTGTAAAATTTTGGGGAAAGAAACCTCCTCTCCCCCTGTATCTGCCCCTGTTCTGACCATGATTGGCTGGGCGTTTGTCTAAAAAAGATAGGCTTTCTCTGCTTGTATTCTGACCATGGGTATTTGAACGTTTTTCTAAGAAAGATAAGTTTTCTCTACTTGTACTCGGTATGACTTCCCTTTCCCGTAAATTATGGTCATTTTTTGGTTCTTCATTTTCAGACTCAGTGCTAGTGTATGAGCTATCAAAAAAAGTCACTCTCTTTTTCATGGAGTTTCTTTTCTGATTTACCCACGTCTTTTTGTTATATCCTTCTTCTCTCGGTCTATCAAAATAATCTTTTTGTAGATAAGGATAAACATGCTCTATGTTATATTTAGAGATATCATTTCTTAATTTATTAGATTTTTTGTTAACTAAGTAATCTCTATAGCCTGAGATGTCTTGTTGGATCTCTTCTAATTTCTTTTTTGCCTCTTCTAATGAGGTATTCTCTTTCAGTTTCAACTCCATCTCCTCAATTTCTTTTCTTTCTATAATTAAAATTTCACTAGCTGTTTCGATGATCAAGAGCATCCAATCTCGGCTACATCTATTAGCAATAAAGGTCCAATTCTCTATAAATTTCTGATTTTTCACAAACACCCCAGGTTCGTTATTGACCCGTAGGCCTCTGGGGATAATCCCCTTCTTACAATACTCTATGAGGAAATCCGCATGTAATTCCGTACGAATCATTTTTTTCTTATAATTCCATAGGGATTTCCACTGTTCTTCCTCACTACTGGAAATGGTAATAGAGGAAATACTTTTTGAGGTACCATTGATAATTTTATTAAATTGGTCTTCAGTAAAACCGTATGTTTTCATAACGTCCATCTTATTATTTAGACGCTCCTATCTCAATGGATATTGTAATCAACTCCCCAGCTAACAAGCTGTACTATTCAAGACACAAGAAAGGGAGAAACCCTGTAAGTATGATAATAGGGACGGGGTAACTACAAGAAACAAAAAACAGTCCCTAATGTGGTTGTCCGGATCATGTGTTGTATCAAAAAACTCCAGTAGCATAACTCATTACATATATACACGTTCAATCAATACAAAATCCACACCAATAAAATGAGTAAAATTCAAGATATCCAATTTATTCAAAATCGTTATTTAAAATTTTTGTTAAAAACATTTCATGAATTGAATGTACAAAGCATAAAAACATTATGTTAAATATAATCAATGTCAAGGTGCAAAGTCTTAACGAAAACTACACAAAAAAAGTCGACGCAGCGTTTCGGTGTATCTTGGTGCAAACACCTTCTTCAGGACAGAGTTTTCTGAAACAATTTTTAACAGTATATTAATATTTTATATATACTTTTATTGACATTTCAATAACAATTTACAATACTAAACTAACAGACAATCATGGACAAGTTACACTATATTAACACATAATTTTTACTCCCAGATTTTACTTTCTCATGTGTATCTCAAAATATTTTTGACAGCTTAATGTCCTAACCGTTTTTTGGTACCACACATAGTCCGAACACTTGAAAATAGAAATCAAAATCAAAATAAACACATACCTAACTAGAGCTAGGCGATTCCTTGATGCTTAACTAGGCATAAAGCCTTCGTCGTGATATAATTGAACTGGAAGGATACCTATAATTCAAACACAGTATCATTTAACAAGGTATTTATTCAAAAACGTGGCAAGGTTAAGTCAAAAGGTTAAGTCAAAATATTTAATTTTTACGACTAAACGCATACCTTTTTATATGGTATTCATAATTAATAGTTGCGTTGTGTGGAGCCACCGATGAATAGAAAAAATTATATTTTCTTAGACCTTTATTGAAACAAATACAAAAGCTATAAGACTTATCCGTTTCATTAGGCAGTGTTAATAATGCTTCAAGATAATATATATATCACTTAGGCTTACCAGCGATAGTTGATCAACAACAGTATCAGATATAAATACCACTGATTGTCTTTAAACCGAATTTTTTAAAATTAGACGGAGAAAGAACTGAAAGAGAAAGGTAGTTCCAAAAAACAACATGTTAGGGTCATGATAGGGCTATTTATGTCATCTCAATATTGGCCACATTCTTTTATAAGTAACTTAGTGTACCTGATAGTGTTGTTATTTATCTTCTTTGCAGTTTGGAGGATAAACTCTGCAAACAACAACAAACAATAATATGTTTTAATCTTATGGGAATATTCCTCCTGTACCATATTATGTTGTGGGACAAATGCCTCATATCAATCCTTTATTTATCAGTAACTACGTTTTCCTAAACGGCACCGGATATCGGGCTCGATGTATTGGTTTACGTACTTGTATGAGTTTTTGTTTTTCCTAATTAGTGGTGATTGCGAGGCTACGAACTAAAAGCAATCACCACGAAGAAATTTTCGCATAGCGGGCTTAATTCATATCAAGTTAAATGTTCTTCAACAAAAACAGACATCAAACTATATGTCTGAAATGTTACTCTTGTATCAGGTGTTTCCACCGTGATATGCTCACTCAGCACTACTACCTCCAGAAAATCCATCAGGTTCTGGTGAGCTATTGTGACTTCTGCCACGCTGTCCAGCATCGTCACTGCCCATTCCCCGTTCAGAAGCAGAGTCCTCAGCAGCCTGGGCATGTCTTATTTTGATACCGGCTACCTTCTTCTTTTTGAATTGCGGTTTTGCGGATTTTGCGGATTTTGCTTCATCTTCTTGTTTGATGATGTAGTCTGAAGTGCAAGGTGTCTCCCTTTTTGGCTTGACTCGCTCTTCTGATCTTTGCTCTGACCGTCTCTCTCCAAGCGTTTCTCAGATTGATCCTGAAAGGAACGAAAGGAATTTATATCATTATCCTGAAATCTGTCAGGCTTTCTAATATTATCATGGTTCCTGAGATTATATCTTTTTTCCGTGTGTTCCTATTGAGGAGACCAAGCCTGTGATTGTTGTTTTTGTTTTGGTATATTTTCCCATTTCTTTTTAGAAGAATCGGGTGCTTGCTTAGAGTTAGTCTTTTCAGAATTACCCTTAACCACTGGTTTCCCAGGTATGGCTCCCAGATTATCTCTTCCCAAGAAAGCGTATGTTTCTTCGATAATCTTCGGTAACTCTCGCTCCTGTTGTATAGGAGTGAATTCCCTCAGGTGTTGGCGTATAGCCACCATGGCTGCCTCCCCTTTTATGTTACTTAAAATAATTGCAGAAACTTGGGCAAAATCGCCTATTAGTTTCATCCCTAAGTCCAGGGCAGGTTCTGCCCCGCACTCATTCTGTATTTGTTTCAGTACATCTTGTATTACAGCTATTGAAGGGGTACCATGTGTTCTGGTATAAATGGCAGCGAAGACTGTACCCAAGTGACACAATCCTCTATCGGGGGAGCCATCCCCATTAGCAAGCAAATTGTTAAAATTCGGTGTTTTTCCTGCGGGCCCGTATGGGAAAAACTGCTTCAAGCTGAGCTGTTTTTTGTGCTATCCAGAACTGAATTTGTTCCCAACCGGTGCGAATCTTTCCCATAATGGCATTCAGCATTTTGGAGGCTGATACTCGTAGTAGCCAATTGAGGTTGAGCTGTTAATGTTCGCATTATGAACTGTGTAAGATTTCTGTAAATATTTACTAAATCTTCGTATATTGTGCGCATTTCTGCTGCAGGTAAAGTATGAATGTCTAGATGTGGTGTATACGAAGCTAAGACCGGCCAAGTCGCTCCTTCTTTACTGAGCGGACTGAGTCTCACATTTGCTATGGTGTGGGGGAGGGCGCATTTAAACCAATTTATGTACTTGGTAAGTTAACGGTACTTCTATGTCCAGGTATGGAAAGTATTCATCTGGTGCCTCATCTTCAATGTAAGCGTGAAAGATTTTTGTGCATGCGTCTGCAGGTGGGAATTTAACACAAGAATAGAATTCCTCTGTCCTGAATGCCTCGTGTTCCTCGACCACGAAGGTAACATCTCCACCCGTTGCTGGGAGGCCATGTTGTAATAATTGCCTGTCTGCAATTTTCTAAAATATTTGAAGTATCTATTTGTATTTCAACATCGTCATCCTGTTCAGTCATTGTTAAAGATAAAAAGGTATTTTTCTAAAATGAATCTATTGAGATTAAGTTTGTACAATGCGGGAAACTTTTAATCCTCCAAGCTTGATAAACCTCCAGCCAATACATAGGACATACCTACTCAGCTGAGGTGGATTTTTCCCTTCCCACTACGGACGTCTCTGGTTTAATGTGAGTAGGGATCTTTGAGAAAACACGACTGAACTACTCAGATTGACCGTTAAATAAGAACCCAACCAACGTTTGCGGCGCTATGTCGTGTATTTCGTACTAATCCGTAGGATCTGTGCATTGTTTGGACAACATAAACTAAGGGCTTGGTGCCTAGACTGGTTCCGGACACCCCCGCAGGATATGTTGGCTTATAGACCAGCTAGCTCACAGTGCCACCATAAGCCCCCCTAACCTTACCAGGGAGCGAATGGACTCTAGAAACCACTGAACATGACAACCCTGATCACTCAGGGATCGTAGAAACAGTACAAAATCTTTCGCTCAGTCGCTCATGCTTTCTTACTCTCAGAGAAATATACAGAGAATACACTGTGGGACGTTTTCAATATATTAATTGAACCAACGTTATTCTTGTATAAAACACATGTGCTGCAATGATTAGGAGACAGAAGCAATTAAATGAGATTACAAGCACCAAAAGCTTAAAGAGTAGATATATTTTCCCCATGGTGCTGAAGCAATGAATATATGCAGGCATATATGCAAATTGGTAATCTGATGTACTTCTACAATGCGGACCCTACTCTACGTGTACCTAGAGTGTGTGTAGTTGTAAAGCCAAGAATTCCCCAAGTGACGATCCAAACCCCATTACCTGATGGGAGAGTGTGAAGGATCCCGTCCTGGTCTCGAGTTGGACACTCCTCGCGAAACGTCAGACTGGTGAGTGGTGATTTCTCAGCATGCAAGGATCTTCGTGTCAGCAGAAGTGCCTCCTCTACCAATCTATCGAAATGCTTATTATTTATAATGAAAAGCAGCCTTTGCGATGTGCATGTTAGATTAGTGATGTTATGGATATATAGATAGCGTTGTCGGCTCGAGGATGAAGATAGGACGAGTTTTGTACCTTGTGCATAGAGAGACCTAGTAAAAGGTGTTCAAGGCATCATGATAATGCTGTGCGAAGATGGATGGGAAAACAAAGTAGTTTCAGAGAAACTAATCCAACATTTTAGTGCATGCAAATGTGTACAAAAGTTCATAGCTAAGATGTTATTTTCTAGGACAATGTAAGAAATAAGCTGCTTTGCTACATGGGCCTAACTCGGGAATATAACAACAGAGAGGATTAAATCTGTAATAGAGTGCATAGGTGGTCATAGGTCGACATGTTTCAGCCTAGTACCCTCATAAGAGGTGTGGCGGCCTTCTTCAGGAATTCATAAATGTTACTGCAAGTGTAGGTAACAAATGTAACAAAGAGAAAATAAAGGAATGGTCAGATACAAAATCAGTGGTTGGACTGGTATGCCACTCAGTCCGGGGTCACTGGTGCAACTGCACTATACTGTGATGTGCCACTGGGACCTCTGTTGGCCACCAGGTGCAATTGCACTATACTGTCATGTGCCATAGGGACCTCTGTTGGCCAATCCGGTGCAACTGCAGTATAATGTGTGTCATAGGGACCTCTGTTGGCCATCTGGTGCAACTGCACTATACTGGGAGCCGCGGCGCATAGTATGCCACCTGATATCGGGTAATACAGCACTCGATGTTTCCTTGAGCTTTGCTCCAAGGGTTAGATGGGGTTAGATACCTGACTTCTGCAGGCAGTTCTCACCAGTGGACTCCTGACTGAGTGGCAGACCAGTCCAACCACTGGTTTTGTATCTGAAAATTACTTTATATTCTGTTTGTTAGATTTGTTACCTACACTTTCAGTAACATTTATGAAGTCCTGAAAAAGGCCGCCACACCTCCTATGAGAGTATTAAGCTACCCCAAGCACCCTATGAAAGATTTAATTCCTCTCTGTCAAAGCATATTTTTTAATCCTGGTAGTGCCCACCTAGTGCAACTGCACCATATTGTGATGAGCCACAGGGACCTCTGTTGGACACCTGGTACAACTGTACTTTACTCTGATGTGACAAAGGAACCTCTTTTGGCCACCTGGTCCAACTGCACAATACTGTGATGTGCCACGGGGACCTCTCTTGGCCACCTGGTGCAACTGCACTATACTGTGATGTGTCAAGGGGTCCTCTATTGGCCAGCTTTTGCAAATGCACTGTACTGCGGTATGCCACGCGGACCTCTGTTGGCCACCTGCTGCAACTTCACTATACTGCGGTGTGCCACAGGGACATCTGTTGGCAGCCTACCGGAACTACACTATACTGCGGTGTGCCACGAGGACCTATACTGGCCAGCTCTTGCAACTGTACTATACTGCAATGTGCCTTGGGGATCTCTGTTGGTAGCATGTCGCAACTGCACTATACTGCGGTGTGCCACAGGGACATCTGTTGGCAGCCTACCGGAACTACACTATACTGCGGTGTGCCACGAGGACCTATACTGGCCAGCTCTTGCAACTGTACTATACTGCAATGTGCCTTGGGGATCTCTGTTGGCCGCCTGCCGCAACTGCAGCGGCTGCACCTGCACTATACTGGGATGTGCCGCACGGAACTTTGCTGGCCAGCTCATGCAACTGCACTATACTGGAATTGCCCACAAAGACCTCTGTTGGCCACCTGGTACAACTGCACTATACTGGGATGTGCCATGCAGACCTCTCTTATCCTGCTAGTGCAACTGCCCTAGACTGGGATGTGCCACAGCACCTCTTTTGGCCCCCGCTGCAGATGCACTATACTGGGATGTGCCACGGGGACCTCTGTTTCACGCCTGCGCAACTGCACTATACTGGGTTGTGCCAAAGGGACCTATGTTGGCCAGCTGGTACAACTGCATTATGCGTCGATGTGCTAAGGGGACCTCTGCCACAACTTCACTATACTGAATTGGCCCACTGGGACCTCTGTTGGCCACCTGGTGGAACTGCACTATACTGGGATGTGCCACATAGACCTCTGTTGTACAGCTGGTGCACTGCACTGTACTGGGTTGTGCCACAGGGACCTCTGTTGGCCAGCAGGTGCAACTGCACTATATTGCAATGTGCTACAGGGACCTCTGCCGCAACTGTACTATACTGAATTGTGTCAATTGGACCTCTGTTGGCCGCCTTCTGCAACTGCGCTATACCGCAGTGTGCCACGGGGAGCTCTGTTGGCCGCATGCCGTAACTTCACTATACTGTGGAGTGCCGCGGGAACATTCTGTTGGCCTCCTGCCGCAACTGCACTATACTGTGATGTACAACGGGGACCTCTGGTGGCCTCCTGCCGCAACTACACTATACTGTGATGTGCCACGGGGACCTCTGCCGTAACTGCACTATACTGAATTGTGCCAATGGGACCTCTGTTGGCCACCTGGTGCAAATGCACTAAAGTGGGATATGCCACTGGGACCTCTGTTGTACAGCTGGTGCAACTGCACTATAATGGGAGGTGCCACAGGGACCTTCGTTGGCTGGCCGGTGCAACTGCACTATACTGAGATGTGCGACAGGGACCTCTGTTGGCCACCTGCTGCAAGTTCACTTTACTTGGATGTGGCATGGGGACCTCTGTTGGATGCCTGCCACAACTGCACTACACTGCGGTGTGACACGGGCACCTCTGTTGGCCGCCAGACGCAACTGCCTTATACTGCGGTGTGCCACGTGGACCTCTGTTGGCCACCTGCTGCAACTGCACTATACTGTGGTTTGTCACAGGGACCTCTGTTTGCTGCCTGCCAAAACTGCACTATACTGTGGTGTGCCACGGGGACATCTGTTTGCGGCCTGGTGCAACTGCACTATACAGCTGTGTGCCACGGGGACCTCTGTTGGCCACCTTCCACAACTCCACTATACTGCGATGTATCACGGGGACCTTTGTTGGCCAGCTGGGTGTAACTACACTATACTGCAATGTGACATGGGGACCGCTGTTGGCCACCTAGTGCAACTACACTATACTAAGTTGCGCCACGTGGATCTCTGTTGGCCGCCTGGTGCAACTGCACTATACTGCTCTGTGCCACGGGGACCTCTGTTGGCCACCTTCCGCAACTCCACTGTGCTGCGATGTATCACGGGAACATTTGTTGGCCAGCTGGTGCAACTGCACTATACTGCAGTGTGCCGCGGGGACCTCTGTTGGCCATCTGGTGCAACTGCACTGTGCTGCAGAGAGCCATGGATATCTCTGTTGGCCGCCTGCTGCTAATGCACTACACTGTGGAGTGCCACAGGGACCTCTTTTGGCCGCCTGCTGCAACTGAACTATACTGCGTTGTGCCATGGAGACCTCTGTTGGCTGCATGTTACAACTTCACTTAGCTGCAATGTTCCATGGGGACCTCTGTTGGCCACCTGCCGCAACTGCACTATACTGGTGTGTGGCACGGAGACCTCTGTTGGCCTCCTTCTGCAACTGCACTATACTGCTGTGTGCCTCGGGGACCTCTGAGGGCTGCCTGCCGCAACTGTGCTATACTGCAGTGTGCCACTGGGACCTCTGTTGGCCGCATGCTGCAAGTGAACTAAACTGTGATGTGCCACGGGGACCTCTGTTGGCTACCTGGGGCAACTGCACCATACTGTGATGTGCCTTGGGGACCTCTGTTGGCCACCTGGGGCAACTGCACTATACTGTGATGTGTCACAGGGACCTCTGTTGTCCACCTGCAGCAACTGCACTATACCATGATGTGCCATGGGAACCTCTGTTGGCCACCAGTAGCAGCTGCACTATACTGTGTACCACAGGGACCTCTATTGCCCACATATGCAACTGTCCTATAATGTGATGTGCTGTGATCTCTGTTAGCCACCTGGTGCAACTGCACTGTACTGTGATGTGCCTCAGGGACATCTGTTGGCCACCTGGTGCAACTGCTCTACACTGTGTTGTGCCACATGTACCTCGGTTGGCAACCTGGTGCAACTGAACTATACTGTGTACCAAAGGAACCTTTCTAGGCTGCCAGCTGTATTTGCATTATACTGTGAGCCACAGGGACCTTTGTTGGTCACTTGGTGCAACTACACTATACTGTGTACCACTGGGACCTCTATTGGCCACCTAGTGCAATTGCACTATATTGAGTGCCACAGGCACCTAGGTTGACCACCTGGTGCAACTTCACTGTTCTGTGATGTGGCACAGGGACAACTATAGGCCACCTGGTGCAACTGCACTATGCTGTTATGTGCCACTGGGACCGATGTTAGCCACCTGGTGCAACTGCACTATACTGTGATGTGTCACTGGGACCTCTGTTTACCACCTGGCGAACTGCACTATACTGTGATGTGCCACAGGGGCCTCCGATGCACACCGCAGTATAGTGCAGTTGCAGCACGTGGCCAACTGAGGTCCTAGAGGCACAGCACAGTATAGTGCAGTTGCACTAGGGGGCCAACAGAGGTTCCAGTGGCACACCGCAGTATAGTGAAGTTGCACCATGTGACCAACAGATGTCCAGGTGGCACACCGCAGTATAGTGAAGTTGCAGCAGCCTGCCACCAGATGCCCGTGGTACACCACAGTATAGTGTAGATGCAGCAGGCGGCCAACAGAGGTCCCTGTGGCACACCTGAGTATAGTGCAGTTGCACTAACGAGCCAACAGAGCTCCCAGTGGCACATCCCAGTATAGTGCAGTTGAAGCAGGCGGCCATCAAAAGTTCCCAAGGGGCACACCGCAGTATAGTGCATTTGAGGCAGGTGGCCAACAGAGGTCCAAGTGGCACACCGCAGTGTAGTGCAGTTGCATCAGGTGACCAACAGAGGTCTGCGTGGCACACCACAGTATAGTGCAGTTGCAACAGGCGGCCAACAGAGGTCCCCATAGCACACAGCAGTATAATGCAGCTGCTGTAGGTGGATAACAGAGGTTCCCGTGGCACACCACAGTATAGTGCAGTTGCAGCAGGCGGCCAACAGAGGTCCCCATGGTTCTACTGCCAGGACAGGTACAGGCTTTCTATATGATGCCCCAAATTCTTTTTTGTCCGCTATTTTCCCTCTGACCAGATCCCCGACTTTAGGGGTCCAGACTGGTCTTGCCGTGACACTTTTTGCTTCCCCAGTGGCGTTCTTCTTTATATTGACATTACTCTGTTGTTCCCTGGTTTCATTCAGGTCCTGCAAAACAGCCAAACGTTTATTGATGTCAAACTGTTTATTATCCACCACTGTGCCTTCACAATCAAGATCAGGTACCCACATTCTTGTCCCAAATAGGACCTCATAAGGAGTGACCCCCCCTAGAGAGCTTCTTGGCTGATTATTTAACACCCTTTGGACTCCATACAGGTGTTTTACCCAATTGCCACCCAAGCCTAATACTCTAGCTGTTAAAGATTGCTTTAAGTCACGGTTTTTCCTCTCCACAACCGAATTTCCCTCGGGATGGTATGGAGAGGAGTAGCGCAATGCTACACCCAGACTTCCCATAGCTTCCTTGTAAGCCCTAGAGCTAAACGCGGGCCCACGGTCAGAATGAAGTGTGCCGATGGGAGGAGCTTAGTGAAAAATATTCTCTAATGTCTTTTAAGTTTCGATTTTCATATGTGGATTGTAATGATTTAATTAATCAAACAATAAATATGTTATTAAGTGTGCCGAATGCGTATGTCCCTATAAAGACTCGCAAATCTTTTATAACAGTTCAAGCAGCAGCCGAGCGCTGGGGCCACACCCATAGGAACCTAGAGCAGGAATCCACTGCAACCATGATATACTTGTAAGCCCCATCAGTTTGTAAGGGGCCGCAGTGGTCCAAATAAACACACGCGAGTGGTTTGTCTGATATTAATAAAGGAGTCTGCGCTGGACGTGTTACGGTGGAGCCTTTCATCTGCTGACAGATGTCGCATTTCAAGACGTAGTCTTTAGTCTGTCTTCTTAGTCCTGGCCACCAATAGCGTTGCTTCAATAAAGAAACAGTAGCGGAAACTCCTGCCTGTGCAGTCCCTATACCCTTGTGTGCTGCTAGGATTAATCCTAACCTTCGATCCATATTTGGTAATTCTCTATCCCCCACTCCAGGAATCTGAGCAAATGGAACATTGTTTGCATCTAACTTGTAGGAGTACTTGAGTGGGAACTTCTTCGGTACTGCCGAGTTATTGCGTGTAGCAATAATTGCAACCATTATTTCACCGTCTATTCTCGTTTTTGAACGAGTGATTGCAGCTACGGAAGCCATGCGTACAGCCCCCTTTGCCGCCTCGTCGGCCAATGAATTCCCTTCAACGTGAACGCCATCACGTTGATGACTCAGTGTGTGTATCACGTGAGCCCTTGGTAGTTCGTTTTTCAACTCCACTACCTGTTCCCAAAGCATTTTGTGCTTAATTGTGCCACCTTTTGCATCTTTAAACCCATTCTGTTTCCAGTTATGTAGATATTCATTGTATGACTGTACGCAGTAAAAGGAATCACACACAATTAGTGTGGGGAATTCTCGATCCGTATTTACCAGTGCCAGTATCAGTGCTTTCAGTTCTGCCAGCTGTGCCGTACAGTCTCCGAGAGACTGTGTTTTTGTGCAATTCGGATGAAACTTTCCATCCTGCATCAGTCCTTTAACGATAGCACACGCTGCGCTGTATTGATGTTTACTCCCTATGGCCGGTTGCGCAGAACCATCAGTGTAAATAATGTATTCATACTGATCTAGAGGCATTATTTCATTTGGTAGAGGATATTCTTGTTCGTATTGCAGAAATGCTTGTGTTTTTAAATTTGGGTCGTACCTGTATTCTACATCTGTTGCAGTGAGAGAATTAGCCCATTGTATCCATCTTGGATGTAAGGCTTTAGCGTTGGGAACGCTTGCCTTTGTTGCAGCCTCTAGATCTGGAACCGGGGTCACGACTATTATACGTTTCCCTTGAGCCATTGCTCTCTCTGTGACTACAGCAGTCTGTACTGCTGTTAGAATTTTTTCTGTAGCTGCGAAACGCATCTCAGCATTTGTGTACAAATTAGATTTATATGCTATTGGTACTGTTTCACCTTCAATATATGTTAGATAGGTGTACCCTGATTGACCCGCAACTATTCAGATCACCAGGTTGCGTACGTTTACGCGTGTCTGTAAGTGTTTTGAAGCTATCATGTCAGCTTGTAAGGAACGAAGTGTATCTGTGTGTTCCTGTGTCCATTGTCGAAATGAAAAATCAGGTTTTATTAAATCGTAGAAAGGTTTAACCCTTTCTGCGTAATCCAAAATGTATGTTCTGCCAAAATTAAGGAATCCTAGTATTGATTGTAAGTTTTTTAATGATTTCGGAGGTTGGAGCAGCGCACACTTTTCTAAAAAGTTAGCTGCCAGGCTTTTCCCTTCACTTGAAAGTTCATATCCTAGAAAAAGGACGTTAAGGTGGGCTATTTTCGATTTTTTAAAGTTGAATTTGTAACCCTCAGATGCAAATCCCAAAATTATGGTATTCACTCTGTTCAAGTGTTCCTCCAGGTCATCATCCGTTAGATAAATATCATCCACATAGGACAATGCCTCTTCATCCAGGTTCTGAAGTAATTCAGTTACTCTGGCTGAAAACAACCCCAGGCTGTTCTTATACCCCTGGGACAGTCAACAAAATTGCCGTTGGGACCCTAGCGCTGAGAATGCTGTCAAATATCTGCTCTCAGGCGCTATATTCTGGCATAAGAATCCATTTGAGATATCTATTGTTGTTTTGTATTTTTTCCGCACAATGTTATTCATTAATGCAGCACTGTGTGCATTTTGAACTGCAAACATCTTAGTGCAAGTGTTTAAATGTCTGTAATCTAAAACTAAACGATATTAATTGTCTGGTTTTGATACCGGAAACAAAGGGTTATTCATTTGAGAGGTGCAAGTTTCAATCACCCCTTGATATTCAAGTTGATCTAAGATCTCCCTGACCTGTTTCTTAGCTTCTTGCTTTATAGGATACTGCCTTTGTGCAGTTGGAGTGTTTTTTAGTGGAATAATGTGGTGGGTTGAATCCTCATCCCAACCTACATGGTTTTTGTATAATGCTGGAGCTTGGGCTACTGCCCACTCCCGCGCATATGTATATTTTAAATGTTTTGGAACGTGGTCAGGAAATGCTGGTAAAATCACTGTTTCTCCCCTAGGGCAATCCATGACGAATGCTGGTGGCCAATATTGTTCAGCTAACAAAATGTCATAGCCAAACGTCAGGTTCTCCCAAAAGAGACTTTTAACTGTCCTACATTTGTCCCCCTCCATCTGGAGCGTTATTTCATACAATTTGTGTGGGACACTTACCCTAGTATCAGGTGTTTCCACCGTGATATAATCATTCAAGTCCGCTGTCACCAGAAATTCCATCAGGTTCTGGTGAGTTATTGTTACGTCTGCCGCACTGTCTAGCATCGTCAGAGCCCATTCCCCGTTCAGTAGTCGAGTCCTCAGAATTCTGGGCATGTCTGATCTTTAGACCTGCAACCCTTTTCTTTTTGAACTGTGGTTTTGGTTTGGCTTTATCTTCTTTTTTGGAAGTATAGTCTTGAGCGTGCTGCTTTTCTCTGGACTTTGTACGCTCTTCTTGTCTGTCTGACCGTCCTTCCCTCTCAGAGTTTTTCGATGAACCCTGAAAGGAACGAGAGGAACGTGTATCAGTATCCTGATACCTGTCAGGTTTCCTAATGTTATCCCTATTCCTAAGGTTATGCCTCCTTTCGGAGGGCTCCTGTGGAGGAGATCTACCTCTGGATTGAGATCTATTCTCTTTAATATTTTGTTTTTTATTATAGTCCCACTTCTTTCTAGAAGAGGTAGGTGTCTGCTTGAAAGTCTCCTTCTCGGGACTACCCATCAGTTGTGGTTTTAACGCCTTTCCACCCAAACTGTCCCTGCCTAATTCTGCATACGCAGTTTCAATTATTTTGGGTAGTTCCTGTTCCTGTTGTAAAGGACTGAACTCCCTTAGGCGTTGGCGGATGGCCACTGATGCTGCTTCCCCTTTAATATTCGCCAATATTATTGCTGATACCTGGGCATAGTTACTTAGTAACTTCATTCCTAAGTTTAGAGCAGGCTCTGCTCCGTACTCATTTTGTATTTGTCTCAATACGTCTGGTACTACTGCTAATGACGGGATACCATGAGTTCTGGTATATATGGCAGCGAAAACTATACCCCACGAGGTACAGTCCTCTAGTTGTGGTGTGATCCCCATGGGCAAGCAGATTGTTAGCATTCTGTGTTTCTCATAAGGGCTAGTATTTGGGAATACTGCTTCTAGCTGTGTTATTTTCTGAGCTATCCAGAATGGCATTTGTTCACGTTTTGCGGGCATTTTACCCCTTACTGCGTGTAACGTTTGTGGTGTAATTTTAGTTGTTGTGTTTTGAACTTGAGCTGTATTTGTTGTTGCAATTGCTGGCTGGACTGTAAATGTCCTCATGACGTATTGCGTCATGTTTCTGTAAAGTTTTATTAATTCTTTGTGAAATATGAGTAAGTCAGGTCCTGGCTTTGTTTCAATGTCAGGATGTGGTGTATAAGTTGCTAATATTGGCCATGTCGCTCCTTCTCTTCCAAGCGGACCGAGTCTTACTCTTCTTCTTATATGGGGTAGGGCGCCTTTAAACCAGTACAAGTGTTCCTGGTACATAGGCGGAACCTCAATGTCCTCAAACTGACAATATTCCGCTGGTCCATCACCTTCTGTGTAGAAGTGAAAGGTTTTTGTTCTTGCATTTGCAGCTGGGAATGTAACCCATGAATAAAATACCTCTGTTCTGTATGATTCGTGTGCCTCAATCACGAATGCAACTATGCCACCCCTAGGTGTCAACCCATGCGCAAGCAGTTTCAGGGTGACTGTATTTCTAAAGTTCTCTGCAATCGGAATTGCATCTGCATTTTCTTCTTCATCTGAGAGGTGCAAATTTTGCACAACTCCTCCCGCGTTATCCGTGTCTTCAGTCATTGATTTTTTAGAGACGAAGAACAATTCCAGGAAATTTAAGATAAGGTGTTTTGAACAATTTAGGAACTTTGCGTCCTTCAAGCTTGATTAACCAACATCCAATAAATAGGATGTTTGCCTACTCAGCTGTGTTGGAATTTTGCCTACCACCTCCAGACGTCTCTGGTATTTTGTAAATAGGGATTTCTGAGAATAGCACGACTGAACTACTCAGATTCTACTGTTCAATAAGTACCCAACCAACGTTGGGCGCCATGTCGTGTAGTTCCTATATGACCTATACAGGATCTGCGCGTTTGGATAACATAAACTGTGGGATTGGTGGCAGACTGATTCCGTGCACCCCCACCGGGTATGTTAGCCTGTCTGTATCAGCTAGCTCACAGTGTCACTATAATCTCCTCATACCAAGGAGAGAATAGATTCCGGCAACCTCAGAACATGACAACCCTGATCCCTCAGGACCGTGGAAACAATGTACTACTTTTCGCTCAGTCACTCGTGCTTGCTTAGTTTGTCTCAGAGAGATACACAGAATAAACAAGCTGGGCGTTTTCAATAAACATTTATTGAACAGTTGTTATTCTGGTGTAAAATAGATGTGCTGCAACAACCGTTAGACAGTATAGGATATAAATGATTAACAGTACTATGAAAGTAAAAGGATGGTATAGTTCTACCATTGTACTAAAATCATGAATACATTCAAGTATATAAAACACATGATAATAAAAGGTGCGTACTCCTACGATGCCTCCCTAACTAGATGTACCTAAGTGTACCTAGCATTGGTGTAGGTGTTAAGCCAAGAATCCCTCTAGGATCTAGTCAACCCCATTACCTTAAGTGAGACTGTGGGACCCCGTCCTGGTCTCGAGCTGGACACCCCGTGAGGGATGTTAGACCACTGCGAGCTGGAGTGTCTGCATGCAGGAACCTCAGCGTCTTTGGTCAGTGTGTCGGCCGGGAAGTCTCGGTCTCCTCTAGCTATCTTAGCAAGATGTGATGTATATATACCCATAGGTCTCCCCAGGCGTCCTACCTTGCTGTGTTACTGTGTCGGCCTAAGGATGACGTTGGGCCTGAACTTTGTACATAGATTTTATACAGGAGATGGCAGTCCTGCTGTGCTTCCAAGAACCCTCATGCATAATGTATGAGATTTCGAACTAGGGAAAACCTGCGTTCTGAATGCAGTGTAATAACTAGGCAAAAGGTCAGTCCCTGTAAACCATGACAAGTGTAATGTAGGGAGAGAATATAGGTGAAGGGTAACGAGTTTACCGAGGCCTATATTATAGTACCTATATGGAATACAAGTATAGTGCATTTGCGGCAGGCGGCCAACAGTGATCCCTGTGGCACACCGCAGTATCGTTCTTTTGCACCAGCTGGCCTGCAGAGGTCTCCGTTGCACATCGCAGTATAGTGCAGTTGCTCCAGCTGGTCAACAAAGGTTCCTGTGGCACATCGCAATATAGTGGAGTTGCCGAAAATGACCAACAGAGGTCCCCGTGGCACACAGCAGTACAGTGCAGTTGCACCAGGTGGCCAACAGAGGTCCCGGTGGCACACCGTAGTATAATACAGTTGCGGAAAACGGCCAACAAAGGTCCCCTTGGCACACCACAGTATAGTGAAGTTGCCCCAGGTGGCCAACAGAGGTCTACGTGGCATACCGGAGTATAGTGCAGTTGCAGCAGGTGGCCAACAGAGGTCTGCGTGGCACACCGCAGTTGTGGCAGGTCACCAACAGAGGTCCCCGTGGCACACCACAGTATAGTGTAGTTGCGGCAGGCAGCCAACAGAAGTACCCGTGGCACACAGCAGTATAGTGCACTTGCGGCAGGCAGCCAACAGAAGTCTTCATGGCACACAGCAGTATAGTGCTGTTTCAGCAGGAGGACAACAGAGTTCCCTATGGCACAGTGCATTACAGTGCAGTTGCAGCTTGCGGCTAACAGAGGTCCCCATGGCACATCCCAGTATAGTGCATTTGCACCAGCTGGCCAACAGAGGTCCCTGTGGCACATTCCAGAATAGAGCAATTGCACCAGCAGGTCAGCAGAGGTGCCAGGAGCACATCCCACTATAGTGCAGTTGCACCAGCTCACCAACAGAGGTCCCTGTGGCACATCCCAGTATAGTGCAGTGTCACCAGGTGGCCAACAGAGGTCTTTGTAGCACATCCCAGTATAGTGCAGTTCCACCAGCTGGCCAGTAAAGGTCCACGTGGCACATCCCAGTATAGTGCAGTTGCAGCAGCTGGCCAAAAGAGGTGCCCGTGGCACATCTCAGTATAGTACAGTTGCGGCAGAGGTCCTCGTGGCACACTGCAGTTTAGTGCAGTTGCGTCAGGTGGCCAACAGAGTCCCTGTGGCACACTGCAGTATGCTTTAGTTGTTGAAGGCGGCCAACAGATATCCTTGTGGCACAACGCAGTATAGTGGAGTTGGGGCAGGCTGCCAACAGAGGTTCCAGCGGCACACCGCAGTAGCACCAGCTGGCCTACAGCAGTCCCCATGGTACATCCCAGTAGAGTGAATTTGCACCAGCTGGCCAAAAGTACTCATGGCACATATCAGTATAGTGCATTTGCAGCAGCTGACCAACAGAGGTCCCCGTGGAATGTACCAGTATAGTGCAGTTGCAGCAGCTGGCAAACAGGTTTCCGTGGCACATCCCAGTATAGTGCAGTTGTAGCTGCTAGCCAATAGAGGTCTCTGTGGCACATCCCATTATAGTGCAGTAGCCCCAGCTGGCCAACAAATGTCCCCGTGATACATCGCAGTATAATGGAGTTCAAGAAGGTGGCCAACAGAGGTCCCTGTGGCACATCCCACTATAGTGCCGTTGCACCAGCTTGCCAACAGAGGTCCCAGTGGCACATCCCAGTATAGTGCAGTGTCACCAGGTGGCCAACAGAGGTCCAATTGGCACATCTCAGTATAGTGCAATTGCACCAGCTGGCCAACAGAGGTCTTTGTGGCACATCCCAGTTTAGTGCAGTTGCAGCAGGTGGCCAACAGATGTCCTCGTGGCACAACGCAGTATAGTGGAATTGCGGCAGGCTGCCAACAGAGGTCCCAGTGGCACACTGCAGTATAGTGCAATCGCGGCAGGCAGCCAACAGAGGTCCCTGTGGCACAACGCAGTATAGTGCAGTTGCAACAAGCGGCCAACAGAGGTCCATGTGGCAAAACGCAGTATACTGCAGTTGCACCAGCTGGCCTACAGCCGTCCCCATGGCACATCCCAGTAGAGTGAATTTGCACCAGCTGGCCAAAAGTACTTATGGCACATATCAGTATAGTGCAGTTGCAACAGTTGACCAACAAAGGTCGCCGTGGTACATCGCAGTATAATGGAGTTCAAGAAGGTAGCCAACAGAGGTCCCCGTGGCACATAGCAGTATAGCTCAGTTGCCGCAGGTGGCCAACAGAAGTCACCATGACACACCGCAGTATAGTGCAGTTGCGGAGAGTGGCCAACAGAGGACTTGTGGTACATTGCAATATAGTGCACTTGTACCAGGTGTCCAACAGCGGTCCCAATGGCACATCTCATGATAGTGCAGTTGCGTCAGAGGTCCCCGTGGCACACTGCAGTATAGTGCAGTTGCGGCAGGCAGGTAACAGTGGTCCCCGTGGCACACTGCAGTATAGTGCAGTTTCACTAGGGGGCCAACAGAGACCCCAGTGGCACACCGCAGTATAGTGCAATTGCACCAGGAAGTCTAGAGATGTCCCAGTGGCACACCACAGTATAGTTCAGCAGCGGCCAACAGAGGCCCCCGTGCACACTATAGTATAGTGCAGTTGCGGGAGGCGGCCAACAGAGTTTCCCGGTGTACACCGCAGTGTAGTGCAGTTGAGGGAGGCAACCAACAGAGATCCCCAAAGCACACCAAAGCATAGTGAAGTTGCACCAGCTGGCCAACAGAAGTCCCCAGGACACATTGCAATATAGTGCAGGTGCACCAGGGGGTCAACAGAGGTCCCTGTGGCACATATCAGTATAGTGCAGTTGCACCAGCTCGCAAACAGAGGTCCCCACGCCACATCCCAGTATAGTGCAGTTGCACCAGGTGGCCAACAGAGGTCCCATTGGCACATCTCAGAATAGAACAGCTGTGGCAGAGGTCCCCATGGCACACAGCAGTTTAGTGTAGCTGCGGCAGGCGGCAAACAGAGGTCCCCGTGGCACACCGCATTATAGTGCAGTTGCACTAGAGGGCCAACAGAGGTCCCCTGGCACACCGCAGTATAGTGCAGTTGCACTAGGTGGCCAACAGAGGTCCATGTAGCACACCGCAGTATAGTGCAGTTGCAGCAGGCGGCCAAGAGGGGTCCCAGTGGCACATACCTGTATAGTGCAGTTATGGCAGTCGGCCAACAGAGGTCTTCGTGGCACATCGCAGTATAGTGCAGTCACACCAGCTGTTTAACAAAGGTCCCTGTGGCACATTCCAGTATAGTGCAGTTGCAACAGCTGGCCAACAGCGGTCCCCAGGGCCCATCTCAGAATAGTGGAGTTGTGGCAGAGGTCCCAATGGCACAAAGCAGTTTAATGCAGTTGCGGCAGGCAGATAACAGAGGTCCTGTGGCATACCGCAGTATTGTGCAGTTGCACTAGGCAGCAAATAGAGGTCCCACAGGCACAGCACAGTATAGTGCAATTGCAACAGGCACTCAACAGAGGTCTGTGTGGCACATCGAAGAATAGTGCAGTTCCACCAGCTAACCAACAGACGTCCCCGTGGCACACAGCAGTATAGTGCAGTTGCGGCAGGTGGCCAGCAGAGCTCCCTGTTGCACACCACAGTATAGTGCAGTTGCGGCAGGAGGTCAACAGAGGTCTCCGTGGCATACCACAATATAGTGCAATTGCAGCAGGCCGCCAACACAGGTCCCTGTGCCAGACCGCAGTATAGTGCATTTGCAGCAGGTGGCCAACAGAGGTCCCTGTGGTACACAGCAGTATAGTGCAATTGCGGAAGGCGGCCAACAGAGGTCCCTGTGGCACACCACAGTATAGGTCAGTTGCACCAGCTGGCCAACAGAGGTCCCCGTGGTACATCGCTTTAATAGTGCAGTTGCGGAACGTGGAGAACAGAGGTACTCGTGGCACACCGCAGAATAGTGCAGTTGTGGAAGGCAGCCAACAGAGGTCCCATTGGCACAACCCAGTATAGTACCGTTGCAGCAGGTGGCCAGCAGAGGTCCCAGTGGCACATCCCAGCATAGTGCAGTTGTGGCAGGAAGCCAACAGAGGTCCCCGTGGCACATCCCAGTATAGGGCAGTTGCACCAACACGCAAACAGAGGTCCCCGTGGCACATTGCAGTATAGTGCAGTTGCACCAGGTGGCCAACAGAGGTCCCATTGGCATATCTCAGTATAGTGCAGTTGAACTAGGGGGACAAAAGAGGTCCCACTGGCACACCGCTGTATAGTGCAATTACACCAGGAGGACAACAGATGTCCCAGTGGCACACTGCAGAATAGTGCAGTTGCGGCAAACATCCAACAGAGGTCCCCGTGGCACACAGCAGTATAGTGCAGTTGCGGCAGGTGGCTAAAAGAGATCCCTGTGGCACATCGCAGTATTGTGCAGTTGCGACACGCAGTCAACAGATGTTTCCGTGGCACACCGCATTATATTGCTGTTGCGGCAGGTGGCCAACAGAGGTCCCAGTGACAAAGCGCAGTATAGTGCAAATGCTCCAGGTGGCCAACAGAGGCCCCTGTAGCACACTGCAGTATAGTGCAGTTGCGGAAGGAAGCCAAAAGAGATCTATGTGGCACAGCTCAGAATAGTGCATTTGCGGCAGGTGGCCTACCGAGGTCCCTGTGGCAAACCACAGTTTAGTGCAGTTGCAGCAGGCAGCCAACAGAGGTCCCTGTGGCACACTGCGGTATAATGCAGTTGCACTAGGGGGCCAACAGAGGTCTCAGTGGCACATCGTAGTATAGTGCAATTGCACCAGGAAGTCAACAGATGTCCGAGTGGCACACCGCAGTATAGTTCAATTGCAGCATGCGGCCAACAGAGGTCCCCATGGCACACAGTAGTATAGTGCAGATGCGGCAGGCGGCCAACAGAGTTTCCCTTGGTACATCGCAGAGTAGTGCAGTTGTGGGAGGCAGCCAATAGAGGTTCCTGTGGCACACCGCAGTATAGTGCAGCTGCCACAGGCAGCCAACAGAGGTACCTATGGTACATCCCAGTTTAGTGCAGTTGCACCTGGCGGCCAACAGAGTTCCCCATTGCACTTCCCAGTATAGTGCAGTTGTAGCAGGCAGGTAACAGAGGTCCCTGTGGCACATTCTAGTATAGTGCCGTTGCAGCAGGCGGCCAACAGAGGTCGACGTGGCACACAGCAGTATACTGCAGTTGCACCAGCTGGCCAACAGAAGTCCACAGGACACATCTTAGTACAGTGCAGTTGTGGCAGAGGTTCCCATGGCACACAGCAGTTTAGTGCAGTTACGGCAGGCGGCTAACAGAGGTCATCATGGCACACAGCATTATAGTTCAGTTGCAATAGGGGGCCAACAGAGATCCTCGTGGCACAGTGCAGAATAGTGCATTTGTGGCAGTCAGCCAACAGAGGTCCCTGTGGCACATTCTAGTATAGTGCAGTTGCGGCAGTGGCCAACAGAGGTCCCTGTGGCATACCCCAGTATAGAGAAATTGCACTAGGGGGCCAACAGAGGTATCAGTAGCACACCGCTGTATAGTGCAATTGCTCCAGGAGACCAACAGATGTCCCAGTGGCACACCGTGTATAGTGGAGCTGCAGCAGGAGGCCAACAGAAGTCCCTGTGGTATACCGCAGTATAGTGCAGTTGCAGCAGCAGCCATCAGAGGTCCGAGTGGCACAATGCAGTATAGTACAGTTGCATTTGGGTACCAACAGAGGCCCAAGTGACACATCGCAGTATAGTGCAATTGCAGCAGGCACCCAACAGAGGTCCCATGGCACACTGCAGTATAGTTCAGTTGCAGCAGGTGGCCAACAAAGAATCCTGTGGCACACCACTGTATAGTGCAGTAGCAGCAGGCAGCGGACAGAGGTCCCCATGGCACACTGTGGTATAGTGTAATTGCACCAGGAAGTCAACAGATGTCCCAGTGGCACACCGCAGTATAGTTCAGTTGCGGCAGCCATCCAACAGAGTTCCCAGTGCACATAGTAGTATAGTGCAGTTGTGGCAGGCGGCCTACAGAGTTTTCTGTGGTACACCGCAGTGTAATGCAGTTGAGGGAGGCAGCCAACAGAGGTCCCCTTGGCACACCACAGTAAATTGCAGTTGCGGCAGGTGGCCAACACAAGTCCACGTGGCAAACTGCAGTATAGTGCAGCTGCGGCAGGTGGCCAACAGAGGTACCCGTGGCACATCCAGTATAGTGCAGTTGCGGCAGGCGGCCAAAGAGATCCCCATTGCACTTCCCAGTATACTGCAGTACCAGCAGGTGGCCAACAGAGGTCCCTGTGGCACATCCTAGTATAGAAACAAACAAAACACTACGATTTAAACAGGGTCTGAGGGAATTTTTTAACCCGGGACCAGTGCGGAAACGGATTAGTGATAAATCTAAGCTCAAGATCCTTAACTTTGGATGAACAGAGAGTTTTGAATAGAGGTCTGGGTTTTGTCTCCACCTTTAGAGGCGATCCCTTCCAGACCCACTGTGAGCTTGCTAAATTCTTCTGAAAAATCCGTTTACATTTTTACTTAAAAAAAGAACGAGATGAACCTATAGACTCAGTAGATACCAACACTGGTCTAAAAAAACGATCTACCTTTAACCCCCCGGCACATCTAATACCAGCACAAGTTCTCACGTTTGAACAAGCTGTGAGTGAAGATGTAATGGCACTTTGTAACAAAGAGGATAAATCATTCTGTAATCTTCCTAAAAATGAACAGGCAGCCCTACGCAGTCTTACAACAGATGACCGGATTATTATTAAACCTGCCGATAAGGGCAGAGCAATTGTGTTGCTTGATACAGATATCTACCGCACAGAATGCTTGAGAGAGTTAGCCGATAGGAAATCTTATCGCCCTCTGAAAGAAGACCCTACAGAGAGAATAAAGAATAGCATTTCTAGTATGGTAGAAGAGGCATTGAGCGAAGGATGGATCACTGCACAAGAAGCAGTTTTTTTACAAACAGCACATCCAGTTATGCCTTATTTTTATGTACTGCCCAAAGTACATAAACTACAGAGGCCACCTCCAGGACGCCCTACTATATCTGGCCTCGGTTCACTGTTGGAACCGCTTTCCACTTTTGTAGATCATTTTCTGAGACCAATGGTCAAAGAAATGCCAAACTTTTTACAAGACACTAAGGATGTGCTGCGGCTTTTACCAGAAGTAGATTTCAATATGGAAACTGATGTTCTGGTCTCCTTTGATGTAGAGTCTCTCTACACTTCAATCCCTCAGGATGAGACATTGGATGCCATAACATTATTGTTAACTGACAGAAATTTGGATTCCATCACTCCAGTGCATTTTATCATGGCATGTGCTCAACTTGCCATGAAAGAGAACTTTTTTAGATTTGAAGACACCATTTATTTGCAAATCTCAGGTACCAGTATGGGAAGCATTTTTGCTCCCAGCCTGGCAAATCTTTATGTACATGGTTTTGAACAGGAACATGTGTTGACGCAAACCAATCCATTTCGGGACTCAATACGTCTTTGGAGGCATTACATAGACAATGTCCTTGTCATTTGGCGTGGAGGGACAGTCTATTGGTCAATTTCTGATATGGTTAAACAGTAGAAATGAGTTTTTGAAATTCACGGTTGAATTTGATAAGCACAAAATAGCCTTTTTGGACTTACTCATTGTGGCCACACCAACTGGCCTTGAGACACAATTATATAGAAAGCCGATGGCTAGAAATTCATTATTATGCTATGACAGCCACCACCTGAAGTCCCTTCGGCACAATTTACCCTATGGCCAGTTTCTGCTGGCTCGTAGAAATTGTTCAACGAAAGAAAGGTTTGCAGACCATGCTACCATACTCTCAGCTCAATTGTGTGCCAGGAAATATCCAACAAGATTGATCCGTCGTTCAGCCAAACGAGCCATGAACAATAACAGAAAGGCCTTACTAGATCCACCAGAACCAAAAGGAGAGATGTCCAGACTTACCTTTGTCAATATGTTCAGTACGATGTCCAATGGTATACAAAAAAGTGTCCGAAAACATTGGCAGATACTTAATATTGGCAATGAACAGATTCCACTCCCGCTTTTTTCCTTTAAAAGGAGTACAAACTTACGGGATCAGTTGGTCCATACCAGACCCAGAACAAAAAGTACACACACAATAGGGACACTCTGGGACCTCCCTGCTGTCCAGGGCCATTACCCGTGTGGATCGTGTGCGGTCTGTCCCCAAACACAGAAATCCTAAACAATAGATATAGGCACTGACAGACCATGGATCCAAAAGAGGTCTACAAATTGCAACAGTGAGAAACTCATTTATCTTATCACATGCCCATGCAATTTGAAGTATGTTGGCATGACTACCCGGAGGGTGAAATTAAGAATCTTAGAACACAAGAGCACCGTGAGGTGCAAGAAACAGGCAACAAGGTTAACAAGCCATTTCTTAGAAGCAAACCACCGACCGGATGATTTCAGTTGGACTGTATTAGAACAACCTTACATTCCTGAACATGTCACAGATATCTCTAAGTTCCTTTTACTTAAAGAACAAAAATGGGTCTTCAGATTACAGAGTGACAAATTGGGCTTGAACGATGCTATACCATGGGTATTGTTGTAATACGGAATAAAGATGTACGGTACGGGTCTGAGCATAGATCAGCATCCTCTCTTTCACTCCTCGTTTTAGGACATTAGAAGGATGTGGCATGTATTTCACCACGGTTTTAAGA
This sequence comes from Calotriton arnoldi, assembly GCA_963921515.1. NCBI lineage: Eukaryota > Metazoa > Chordata > Amphibia > Caudata > Salamandridae > Calotriton > Calotriton arnoldi. The sequence goes on from CAWUFW010010888.1 coordinate 279,122, forward strand.
GAGATATAAAAAAGAGTGGAATACCCACACAAGACACGTGAACAATACATGCTCTGTTGATATTAATATTCATTTGTATACTCTTTTTTCCATTTTTATGTCGTTGAGCAAGCATGCTGACTAAGCAATAAATAATATGGGATGACACACTGATATACCCATAGGTCTCTGAGAATGCAACATATTAGACAAAAATATGACAGACGATCAAAATATGGCACTGATTGGGCAAGGGGTCTGTGCTGAGGAATATCGTAATTTGGATATGTAAGTTAAACGTTTTGCCTACAAAACGGATAAATGAATTCACATTGCTACATACCATTCTCGCTGAATGATTCAATAGGTTAGTTTACATAGCCAATGAATTGTCTTCATGTTGCATTGCGTCAGGTCTACATTTAGTATATATTAAGAACGGACACGAGTGGACCACATTTCCCAGAAAGCCTACAACGCCACAAACGAAAGAGAACACATGATGAACGTAAGACGCACGCGTCGAGCAAGACGTTGTTTCCGTGTTCCTTTCCCCTTATAAACATGGTGGCGTCTCACGGCCGGTACCTCCCCAGACGGCCCAGTAGACCGCCAGAGGTACCGACGGAGAGGTAAGCACCATGGGACATACGGTCTGAGTTTTAAATGTTGGTGCTAAATGTTTGGTGCTAACTGTGTTGCGTGGGGGTATTTTTGGGCTTTCCAACTCGGATGTGAAAAAATCTGCACGTTTAACGAATATCAAAGTCACGTTGTTTGGTCTTAACATTAGAGGAGATGGGAAGCTGGCACTGAGTCTGTATATCGGACTCCGAGTAAACACATAAGATCTTAAGGGACAGAGTGCTGGCACTCATACTATTCATTTTATCTCACTTTACATGTACAAAAGGCATGATGTAATCAAGCGAACACCTATTTGAGGTGTTGAGCTCCACAACACCATGTAATACTCTCAACAACAGAGTGCTCATACTTATATATGCATGGGTCTAAACCATTATAATGCAAGAAGTAGGTTTTGGCTCTAGAAATGTGCATTCTGTAATGAATATACAAGACCGCAATAATCCCCAAGTGCATGGAATAGACATTATAGTCTAGTATTTCCAAAGAACTCGAAGAGGACATGACAATGAATAATTCTTGATTCGATCTAAGTCACATGATTGTTTTAATCTAACAACTAAACAGTGTTGGTTTCGTTTTGATAACAACTATTTTAAGAAAAGCTTTGGACAGACCTGTGTGATATGTGTGCATGGAACTTGTATTTAAGATGAATGAAAGGGACATGAGATTGGTAGGGTACCATAACTAGTGTGGTATTTTCCCACTTTTTCTCATAGAGCAGTGCCTCCCTTTTCCTTGAGCCGCAGCCAGGTGAGGTGAGGTCTTCTCCTCATGCATTGCGGGTAAGAACGAAATGCATGTATTTACAAATTAGTAATTTAGATGATGATTAATGACATCACTATAATGATTAATTCTAGTTGTGTTCTTTTGAAGATGAAAGTCTTGTGACCTTAAATAAGTGTGCCTACCTTTGTCACTCTGTTACAGATGCTATCAGCATTACGTCAATTGCAGAGGATATGTTGTACATTCCTGATTACAGGTGATATGGTTGTATTCGTTCCAACCGTTTCGTATGTACTCACTTATATATAGTTTTTTCACGTTTGCAGTAGCAATTCCTTAGTGGTCCTGAAGAAGGCATAGGTTAAGTTTTCCTGTTTGCTGAAACATGTTGACCCTTTTCACATACTAGACAGTTATTTGTTGAAAACTGTCATTTGCACTGTTTTTAGTTTGGGCTCTGAGAGATATTAATAAAAGTTGGGTCTCTCACAGCTCAATTTTAATTCACTTTTCACTCAATTCCTTTTGCACTGCATTTTTTCATTTCCACACAACCTTATCGCTCTTATCTGTAGGTCTAACAAGTAGGGTGATACTGAGTACCATATTGATACCCCCTATAAAACATCCTCGGGCTCCCCTTTCCTTCTGAAAGGGTTGCAGCCCTCAGTGCCACTAGTGTGACACCAAGGAGGAGACCCAGATGATGAAGCATGTCACCAGTGGTGAGTGATGGGAATCCGTCCTTTTATAAGGTATTTCTGTGCAACTTGCCTTAGCCAAGGAGGTTGGTAAACAATTTGTTACAAGTCTCTCATCGTTCAGTTGACAGGTTTAGACCTGTGGGTACAATTGTTGTATACATCCTAGTATAGTGCATTTGCAGCAGGCAGCCAAAAGAGGTCCCCGTGGCATACTGCAGTATAGAGAAATTGCACTAGGAAGCCAACAGAGGTCTCAGTGGCACACCGCTGTATAGTGCTATTTCTCCAGGAGACCAACAGATGTCCCAGTGGCACACCGCATATAGTGGAGTTGTGGCAGGCGACCAACAGAGGTCCCCGTTGCATACCGCAGTATAGTGCAGTCACGGCAGGCAACCAACAGAGATCCACGGAGCATACCGCAGTATAGTGCAGTTGCACCAGCTGGCCAACAGAAGGCCCCAGGACACATTGCATTATAGTGCAGTTGTACCAGGCGGCCACCGAGGTCGCTGTGGCACATCCCAGTATAGTGCAGTTGCACCAGCTCGCCAACAGAGGCCACACTCTGTGGTGTGCCACGGGGACCTCTGTTGGATGTGTGCAGCAAATGCACTATATTATGGTGAACCACGGGGACCTCTGTTGGCCGCCTGCCGCAACTACACTATACTACAGTGTGCATTGGGGACCTCTGTTGACCACCTGCTGCAAATGCACTATACTGCGGTGTGCCACGGGGACATCTGTTGGCCGCCTGCTGCAACGAAACTATACTGCGGTGTGCCACAGGGACCTCTGTTGGCCACCTGCAGAAAGGGTACAATACTGCGGTGTGCCACGAGGACCTCGGTTGGATGCGTGCTGTAACTACACTATATTGTGGTGTGCTACAGGGACCTCTGTTGGCCGCCTGCCGCAACTGCACTATACTGTGGTGTCACTGTGACCTCTATTGGCCGCCTGCCGCAACTGCACTATACTGCGGTGTGCCACGGGACCTCTGATGGCTGCCTGCCATAACTGCACTATACTGCGATATACCACGGAGACCTCTACTGGCCGCCTGCCGCAAGTGCACTATACTGTGTTGTGGCACGGGGGCCTCCATTGGCCTCAACTGCACTATACTGCGGTGTGCCACGTCGACCTCTGTTAGCCACCTGCCGCAACTACAATATTCTACGGTGTGACACGGGGACCTCTGCTGGCTGCCTGCAGCAACTGCACTATACTGTAGTGGGCCACGGGGACCTATGTAGGCGGCCTGCTGCAAGTGCACTATACTGCTGTGTTCCTCATGGACTGCAGTATACTGATGTGTGCCATGAGGACCTCTGTTGGCTGTCTGATGCAACTGTACTATACTGTGGTGCACCACGGGGACCTCTGTAGGCCGCCTGCCTAAACTTTACTATACTGCGGTGTGCCACGGGGGCATCAGTTGGCCGCCTCCCACAACTGCACTATACTCTTGTGTGTCATGGGAACCTCTATTGGCCACCTGCCACAACTGCACTATACTGCGGAGTGGCACGGGGAACTCTATTGGACACCCTCCGCATCTGCACTGTACTGCTGTGTGCCACAGAGCGCTCTGTTGGCCACCTGGCGCAACTGCACAAAAACGGGATGTGCCACGGGGGCCTCTGTTGGCCGTAACAGCACTGTACTGCGGTGTGCTACGGGGACCTCTGCTTGCTACCTGCCGCAACAGCAGCAACTGCACTATACTGGGATGTGCCACCCTAACCTCGGTTGGCCACAGTCTGCAACTGCACTATACTGGAATGTGCCACGGGGACCTCTGTTGGCTACCCGCTGACTCAGCATTATACTGAGGTGTGTCACGTGGACCTCTGTTGGCAACCTTCCGCAACTCCACTATACTGCGATGTATCATGGGGACCTTTGTTGGCCAGCTGGTATAACTACACTATACTAAGTTGCGCCACATGGAACTCTGTTGGCCGCCTGGTGAAACTGCAATATACTGCTGTGTGCCACAGGGACCTCTGTTGGCCACCTGGTGCAACTACGCTATACTAAGTTGCGCCACGTGGATCTCTGTTGGCCACCTGTTGCAACTGCACTATACTGCTGAGTGCCATTGGGACCTCTGTTGGCTAACTTCTGCAACTCCACTATACTGCAGTTTGCCACGAGCCCCTTTTGGCCACCTGTTGCAACTGCACTATACTGCTGTGTGCCACATGGACCTCTGATGGCCTTCTTGTGCAACTGCAGTATACTGTGGTGTACCACGGGGACCTCTGGTGGCTGCATGGTGCAACTGCATTATACTGTGGTGTGGCACGGTGACCTCTATCTTGTCCGCCTGCTGCAACTGCACTATACTGGGAGGTGCCATGGCAACCTCTGTTGGCCACCTGGCGCAACTGCACTAAAATGGGATGTCCACGGGGACCTCTGTTGGCCGTAACTGCACTATACTGTGGTGTGCTATGGGGACTTCTGTTGGCCATCTGCCGCAACTGCACTATACTGGGATTCGCCACCCTAACCTTTGTTGGCTGCCTTCCGCAACTGCACTATAATGGGATGTGCCACTTGGACCTCTGTGGGATTCCTGCCCCAACTGTACTATAATACGGGGTGCCACGAGGACCTCTGTTGGCCACCTGCTGCAACTGCACTATACTGCTGTGTGCCACGTGTATCTCTGTTGGCCACCAACTGCAACTGCACTATAGTGCGGTGTGTCACGTGGGCCGCTTTTGGCCACCTGCTGCAACTGCACTATACAGCGGTGTGCCACGAAGATCTCTGTTGGCCCCTGCCGCAACTGCACTCTACTGTTGTGTGCCATGGGGATGTCGGCTGGATACCTGCAGCAATTGCTCTATACTGCGGTGTGCCATGAGGACCTCTGTTGGCTGCCTGCCGCAAATGCACTATACTGTTGTGCGCCACTGGGACCTCTGATGTCTAGCTGCTGCAACTGCATTATGCTGCTGTGTGCAATGGGGACCTCTGTTGGCTGCCTGGTGCAACTGTACTATAATGTGGTGTGCCACGGGGACAACTGTTGGCCACCTGCCGCAACAGCACTATACTTCTGTGTGCCACGAGGACCATTGTTGGCCGCCTGCCACAACTGCACTTACCCGCGGTGTGCCACAGGGACCTCCACTGCAAATGCACCATACTGAGATGTGCCACAGGGAACTCTGTTAGCAACCTGGTGCAACTGCACTATACTGGGATGCGCCACAGGGACCTGAGTTGGCTGCCTACCGCAACTGCACTATACTGATGTGTGTCATTGGGACCTCTGCTGGCCGGCCTGTCTGAACTACCTTATACTGCTGTGTGCCACACGGACCTCTGTTGGCCACGAACTGCAACTGCATTATACTTGGTGTGCCACCGGGTCCTCTGTTGGCCGTCTGCCACAACTGCACTATACAGTGGTGTGCCATGAAGACCTCTGTTGGCCACCTGCCGCAACTGCACTATACTGTTGTGTAGCACAGGGACCTCTGTTGGACACCTGCCGCAACTGCTCTATATTGCAGTGTGCCACGGGGACCTCTGTTGGCCACCTGCCGCAACTGCACTAAATTGCGGTGTGCCACTGGGACCTCTGCCCCAACTGCACTATACTGAGATGTGCCACATGGACCTCTGTTGGACACCTGGTGCAACTGCACTATACAGGGATGTGCCACGGGGACGTCTGTTAGACAGCTGGTGCAACTACACTATACTGGTATGTCCACAGGGACCTCTGCTGGACAGCTAGTGCAGCTGTACTATACTGGGATGTGCCACGGGGAACTCTGTTGTCCAGCTGGTGCAACTGCAATATAGTGGGCTGTGCCATGGACACCTCTGTTGGACGCCTGCTGCAACTGCACTATACCGGGATGTGCCACGGGGACGCTTGTTGGCCACCTGTCGCAACTCCACTATACTGCAGTATGCCACAGGGGCCTCTGTTGGCTGCCTGCCAAAACTGATCTATACTGCGGTGTGCCACAGGGACATAATTTGGCTGCCTGCCCCAACTGCACTAATCTGCAGTGTGCCACAGGGACCTCTGCCGCAACTGTACTATAGTGAGATGTGCCACGGGGACCCCACTTGGCCACCTGGTGCAAGTGCGCTATACTGAGATGAGCTACAGGGACCTCTGTGCCAGATGGTGCAACTGCAGTATACTGGGATGTGCCACGTGGACCTCAGTTGGCCAATTGCCGCAACTACACTATACTGGGATGTGCCACGGGACCTCTGTTGGCCACCTGCCGCAACTGCACTACACTGCCCTGTGCCACGGGGACCTCTGTTGGTCACCTGCTGCAACTGCACTATACTGTGGTATGCCACGGGGACCTCTGTGGGCTGCCTACCACAACTGCACTATACTGTGATGTGCCACGGGGACCTTTGTTGTCCACCTGCTGTTACTACATTATACTGCGGTGTACCACAGGGACCTCTGTTGGCTGCCTAGTGCAACTGCACTATACTGCTTTGTGCCACGGGGACCTCTGTTGACCACCTGGTGCAACTGCACAATACTGCAGTGTGCCACGGGGACATCTGTTGGCCACCTGCTGCAACTGCACTATACTGTGTTGTGCCACGGGGACCTCTGTTAGCCACCAGCCGCAACTGCACTATACTGTGGTGTGCTACCTGGACGTCTGTTAGCAAGGTGGTGCAACTGCACTACATTGGGATGTCTCGTGGCGACCTCTGCTGGCCATCTGGCGCAACTGCAGGATACTGTTGTGTGCCACACGGGACTCATTTGGACACCTACTACAACTGCACTATACTGCGGTGTGCCACACAGACCTCTGTTGGCCACCTGCTGTAATAGCACTATACTGTTGTGTGCCACGGGGACCTCTGTTGTCCGCCTGCTGCAATTGCATTATACTGAGGTGTGCAATGGGGACCTCTGTTGGCCGCCTGGTGTAACTGCACTATAATGTGGTGTGCCACGGGGACCTCTGTTGGCCACGTGCCGCAACTGCACTATACTGCGTTGTGCCACAAGGAACTCTGTTGGCTGCCTGCCACAACTGCTCTTTTCTGCGGTGTGCCACAGGGACCTCCGATGCAACTGCACTATACTGAGATGTGCCACGGGGAACTCTGTTGGCAACCTGGTGCAACTGCATTATATTGGGATTTGCCACGGGGACCTAAGTTGGCTGCCTATCGCAACTGCACTATACTGCTGTGTGCTACGCGGGCCTCTGTTGGCCACCTGCTGAAACTGCACTATACTGCAGTGTGTCATGAAGACCTTTGTTGGCTGCCTGCCGCAACTGCACTATACTGCTGTGTGCCACACGGACCTCTAGTGGCCATCTACTGCAACTGCCCTATACTGTGGTGTGCCACGGGGACCTCTGTTGGACACCTGCCACAACTGCTCTATACTGCGGTGTGCTACGGGAACCTCAGTTGCCTGCATGCTGCAACTGCACTATACTGCCGTGTGAAATGGGAAACTCTGTTGGCCAGGTTGTGCAACTGCACTAAACTACGGTGTGCCACTGTGACCTCTGCCCCAACTGCACTATACTGAGATGAGCCACAGGGACCTCTTTTGGACACCTGGTGCAACTGCACTATGCAGGGATTTACCACAGGGACCTCTGTTAGACAGCTGGTGCAACTGCAGTATAGTGGGATGTGCCACGAGGACCTCTGTTGGCAGCCTGTTGCAACTGCAATATACTGTGTTGTGCTACAGGGACCTTTGTTGGTCACCAGTCTCAACTGCACTATACTTTAGTATGCCACAGGGAAATCTGTTGGCTGCCTGCCAGAACTGATCTATACTGTGGTGGGCTACAGGGACCTCTTTTGCCCATCTGCGGCAATTGCACTATCCTGTGGTGTGCCACTGGACCTCTATTGGCCACCTGCCCCAACTGCACTATACTGCGGTGTGCCACAGGTACCTCTGTTGGCTGCCTGCCCTAAATGCACTAATTTATGGTGTGCCACGGGGACGTCTGCCGCAACTGAGCTACATTGAGATGTGCCGCGGGACCCCTCCTGGCCACCTGGTGCAACTGCACTATACTGAGAGTGAGCTACCTTGTCCTCTGTGCCAGATTGTGCAACTGCACTATACTGGGATGTGCCAAGGGGACCTCTGTTGGCTGCCTGCCTCAATTGCACTATACTGGGATGTGCCACGGGACCCCTGTTCGCCTCCTAATGCAACATCACAATACTACATTGTGCCACGGGGACCTCTGTTGGCTGCCTGCCGCAACTGCACTATACTGCGGTGTGCCACATAGACCTTTGTTGGCCAGCTGATGCAACTGCACCAAACTGTTATATGCCACGGGGACCTCTGTTGGATTACTCCCACAACTGCACTATACTGTGGTTTGCCACAAGGACCTCTGTTGGCCGTCTGCCAGAACTGCACTATACTGGAGAGTGTCTAGGCGACCTTTGTTGGCCAGCTGCCACAAATGCACTATACTGCGGTGCGCGACGGGGACCTCTGTTGGATTCCTGCCGCAACTGCACTGTACTGTCTTGTGCTACGGGGACCTCTGTTGGCTGCCTTCCACAACTGCACTATACTGCTTTGTACCACAGGGACCTCTGTTGGCCTCTTGCTGCAACTGCACTATACTGCGGTGTTCCTATGGGATCTCTGTTTGCCACCTACCGCAACTGCCTTACACTTATGGTGTGCCTCGGGGACCTCAGTTGGATTCCTGCCGCAACTGTATTATAATACAGTGTGCCACGAGGACCTCAATTGGTCACCTGCCGCAACTGCCCAATACTGCGATGTACCACAGGGACCTCTGTTGGCTGGCTGCCACAACTGAACTATACTGTGGTGTGCCATGGGGACCGCTGTTGGCCCCCTGCCGCAACTCACTATAATGCAGTGTGCCACGGGGACCTCTGTTGGCCTCCTACCGCAACTGCACTATACTGCGATGTACCACGCGACCTGTGTTGGCCGCCTGCCAAAACTGCACTATACGGTGGTGTACCACGGGGACACTTGTTGGTTGCCTGGTGCAATTGCACTATAGTGCAGAGTGCCACTAGGACATCTGTTAACCACCAAGTGCAAATGCATTATACTGGAGTGTGCCACGTAGATCTCTGTTGGCCACTGCTGCATCTGCACTATATAGTGGTGTGCCACAGAGACCTCTGTTGGCTCCCTGCCAAAACTGCACTATACTGTGGTATGCCACAGGGACCTTTGTTGTCTGCCTGCAGCAACTGCATTTTACTGCGGTGTGTCACGGGAACTTGTGTTGATCACCTGGTGAAACTGCACTTTACTGTAGTGTGCCACGGGGACCTCTGTTGGCCTCCTGGTGCAAATGCCCTATACAGCTGTGTGCCACATGGACCTATGTTGTCTACCTGCTGCAACTGCTTTTTAATGTGGTGGGGCATGGGGACCTCTGTTGGCCCCCTAGTGCAACTGCACTATACTGCGGTGTGCGACAAAGACTTATGTTGGCCGCCTGCCGCAGCTGCACTATACTGTGATGTGCCACGGGGACCTCTGTTGGATGCCTGCTGCAACTGCACTATACTGCGATGTGCCACAGGGACCTCTGTTGTCTGCCTGTTGCAACTGCATTATACTGTGGTGTGCAACAGGGACCTCTGTTGGCTGCCTGGTGCAACTGCACTATAATGTGGTGTGCCATGGGGACCTCTGTTGGCCACCTGCTGCAACTGCACTATACTGCCGTGTGCCACGAGGACCTCTGTTGGCTGCCTGCCCTAAATGCACTAATTTGTGGTGTGCCACGGGGACGTCTGCCGCAACTGAGCTATATTGAGATGTGCCGCAGGACACCTCCTGGCCACCTGGTGCAACTGCACTATACTGAGAGTGAGCTACCTTGTCCTCTGTGCCAGATTGTACAACTGCACTATACTGGGATGTGCCAAGGGGTCCTCTGTTGGCCGCCTGCCTCAATTGCACTATACTGGGATGTGCCACTGGACCCCTGTTTGCCTCCTAATGCAACATCACAATACTACATTGTGCCACGGGGACCTCTGTTGGCTGCCTGCCTCAATTGCACTATACTGGGATGTGCCAAGGGGACCTCTGTTGGCCGCCTGGCTCAATTGCACTATACTGGGATGTGCCACGGGACCCCTGTTTGCCTCCTAATGCAACATCACAATACTACATTGTGCCACGGGGACCTCTGTTGGCTGCCTGCCGCAACTGCACTATACTGAGGTGTACCACGAGGACCTCTGTTGGCCACCTGCAGCAACTGCACTATACTGCGGTTTGACACTGGGACATCTGTTGGTCGCCTGGTGCAATTATACTATACTGCAGTCCTCCACTGGGACCTCTGTTGGCCCCCTAGTGCAACTTCATTGTACTGAGGTGTGTCACGGGGACCTCTGTTGGCCGCCTGCCGCAATTGCATTAACCTGCAGTGTGCCACTGGACCTCTCTTAGCTGCCTAACGCAATTGCACTATACTGCGGTGTGCCACATGGACCTCTGTTGGCCATCTGTTGTAACTGCACTATACTGTGTGTGCCACTGGGACCTCTGTTGGATTCCTTCCACAACTGCACTATACTGTGGTTTGCCTCGATGACCTCTGTAGGCCCCCTTCTGCACCTGCACTATACTGCTGTATGGCACGGGAACCTCTGTTTTCCACCTGTTGCAACTGCACTATACTGCTTTGTGCCACGCGGACCTCTGTTGGCCACCTACTGCAACTGCACTATACTTCAGTGTGCCACTTCGACATCTGCCTGCCGACTGGTGCAGTTGCACTGTACTGCTGTGTGCCACTGGGATCTCTGTTGGCCACCTGGTTTAACTGCACTATACTGTGGTGTGCCACAGGGACCTCTGCTTCCTGCCTGCTGCAACTGCACTATACTGTGGTGTACCAGGGGACCTCTGTTGGCCACCTTATGCATTTGCATTATACTGCTGTGTGCCAAGCGGACCTCTGTTGGCCACCTACTGCAAGTGCACTATACTGTGGTGTGCCACTTCTACGTCTGGTGCAGTTGCACTATACTGCTGCGTGGCACTGGGACCTCTGTTCCTCCTAGTGCAACTGCACTATACTATGGTATGCCACGAGGACCTCTGTTGGCCGCTTGGTGCAACTGCACTATACTGCTGTGTGCCACTGGGACATCTGTTGGTCGCCTGGTGCAATTGCACTATACCGCAGTGTGCCACCGGGATCTCTGTTGGCCCCCTAGTGCAAATGCACTATACTGCGGTGTGCCATGGGGACCTCAGTTGTAAGCCTGCCGCACCTGCACTATATTGCTGTATGCCATGCTGACCTCTGTTGGCCACCTATTGCAACTGCACTATACTGCAGTGTGCTACTTCAACATACTGTTTGCCACCTGGTGCAGTTGCACTATTCTGCGGTGTGCCACTGGGACCTCTGCTGGCCACCTGTTGCAATTGCACTATACTGCGGTGTGCCTATGGGGCCTCTGTTGGCCGCCTTATGCAGCTGCACTATACTGCGGTGTACTACGGCAACATCTGTTGGCTGCCTGCCGCAACGGCACTATACTGGGATGTGCAACAGGGACCTCTGTTGGCCCCCTGCCGCACCTGCACTATACTTCGGTGGGCCACGGGGCCCTCTGTTGGCAGCCTGCCGCAACTGCACTATACAGCTTTGTGCCACGCGGACCTCTGTTGACCCCTTAGTGCAACTGCACTATACTTTGGTGTGCCCCTTCGACCTCTGTTGTCCGCTGCCTCAACGGCACTATACTGCGTTATACCACAGGGATCTCTGTTGGCCCCCTAGTGGCAACTGCACTATACTGCAGTGTCCCACTGGGGCCTCTGTGGTCTGCCTGCTGCAACTGCACTAAACTGTGGTGTGTCATGGGGACCTCTGTTGTCTGCCTGCCGCAACTTCACTATACTGCTGTGTGCCACATGGACCTTTGTTGTCTACCTGCTGCAACTGCTTTTTAATGTGGTGGGGCATGGGGACCTCTGTTGGCCCCCTAGTGCAACTGCACTATACTGCGGTGTGCGACAAAGACTTATGTTGGCCGTCCGCCGCAGCTGCACTATACTGTGATGTGCCACGGGGACCTCTGTTGGATGCCTGCTGCAACTGCACTATACTGCGGTGTGCCACAGGGACCTCTGTTGTCTGCCTGCTGCAACTGCATTATACTGTGGTGTGCAACAGGGACCTCTGTTGGCCGCCTGGTGCAACTGCACTATAATGTGGTGTGCCACGGGGACCTCTGTTGGCCACCAGCTGCAACTGCACTATACTGCGGTGTGCCACGAGGACCTCTGTTGGCTGCCTGCCCTAAATTCACTAATTTGTGGTGTGCCACGGGGACGTCTGCCGCAACTGAGCTATATTGAGATGTGCCGCGGGACCCCTCCTGGCCACCTGGTGCAACTGCACTATACTGAGAGTGAGCTACCTTGTCCTCTGTGCCAGATTGTGCAACTGCACTATACTGGGATGTGCCAAGGGGACCTCTGTTGGCCGCCTGCCTCAATTGCACTATACTGGGATGTGCCACGGGACCCCTGTTTGCCTCCTAATGCAACATCACAATACTACATTGTGCCACGGGGACCTCTGTTGGCTGCCTGCCTCAATTGCACTATACTGGGATGTGCCAAGGGGACCTCTGTTGGCCGCCTGCCTCAATTGCACTATACTGGGATGTACAACGGGACCCCTGTTTGCCTCCTAATGCAACATCACAATACAACATTGTGCCACGGGGACCTCTGTTGGCTGCCTGCCGCAACTGCACTATACTGCGGTGTGCCACATGGACCTCTGTTGGCCAGCTGTTGTAACTGCACTATACTGTGTGTGCCACTGGGACCTCTGTTGGATTCCTTCCACAACTGCACTATACTGTGGTTTGCCTCGATGACCTCTGTTGGCCCCCTCCTGCACCTGCACTATACTGCTGTATGCCACGGGAACCTCTGATTCTTGTATATATTATGTTGTTTGCATTGCCCATGCTACAGCGTTCCTTTCTGTGCTCCTATTGTTCTAATCTAGAGTGGAATGTGAAGAGGAAGCTTGAGCAGTGGTTGAAATGGGGAGCAGTTATCTGTATCCTATGTTGTGTACGCATCCACCGGCATGGGCTCCTGTTCACTCAATAAAGGAACTGTATTTAACTTCCTTTGGCTTGGTACATACCTTTATTGTATTGTATTGCAGCATTTATACATCACTTAATACCTCTATGAGGGGCGCTGAAGCACTTGCCTACCTAAATAGCATGCTACATCATGTAGGGTGTGTGGGTGAAAGGATGCTGTTTTTGTTTTGATCCTATGTAGGAAGTATTTCCCTGTTGACCACCAAGGTACAGTTATTGTGTTGCGGGATGTGCTTTAGGATGCAACGAGTAGCAGTGTGTTCGATGATGAAGTGTGAGAGACAGACTTTTGAAAGACATTATGACACATGCATTTATAATGCATGACTTTGCCATGCATTCATTACAATGCAATGCCTTTACAACTGCCACACGCACACACACACATGCGCAGACACACATATTTACTGAAAAAAACAAAGGTTACAGGCGACTTATGCAATAAATCAGTATATATCTTTCAGTGTTAAACTTTTATAAAACACTCACACTCACTGGAGGATGTCATGAGTGATGTATTGTAAGGTCATAAGCAGTGCATTGCAGGGGGTGTTAGTTATAGTTAGCTCAGTTAACTATAACTGCTGAATTTCTATGGTTTTATGTGTGTAAAATCTGAGCCTATTGAAAACGTCCCTGTAACCTTTTTTCTCCAGTGAATATCTAAGGTTTTTTTTTAAATTCTATTTCCTAACTGTAAAGTTCCTGTAAACTTTTTTTTTTTTTTCAATGAATTTCTACGGTTTGGTAATGCTATTTCCTTACTATAACATTCTGGTAATGTTTGTTTTTTTAGTGAATTTCACCCTTTTTAATATAAATTGTTGTTCAACTTACTGATATACATTTTCACAAGTTTATAAATACATTTTATTCACACATTCATTCTTATTATATATTTCAAAACCGAAAATTAAAAAATGAAGGTAAGGTAACTTAGGAAGTCTTTCTATAAATGCAATGTACCAAGTCATTCTTTTTTTTAATTCATTTTATGGATCCGCAGATCCATTCCCAACCAAAAGCACACATTCAATACTAAAATAACAACACATTTATTACAAACATATGCTATTAAAATATAACCAAAGAAGACGGCCAAGAAAAATGACGGTCTGACATTAGGATGTCTGGCACCTCAAAGGTTTGTTAAGAAAACCCTCACACACCAACCTGGTTGGTGTCATGCTTCATCATCGGGTCCCAGCCGGGTAGCCGAATGCTACCCAGCTGTGCTACAACACCTGTTTACAGTGGAGCAGGTTTGAGGTGTGAGTGTGATGAAGTGAGTGAAATATGTAAAAATACCTCCAGATTTCTACCTGTTACTTTATTCGTGGTGATCTGGGGTATGGTTAAAAAGACAAGAGAGTGGATAAAAAGGCTACAAGTACTATGTGTAGCTGTTTATTATCCTCCGGTCGACATGTTTCAGCCCTTAGCAAAAATTATTCGGGCTTTCTTCAGGACCTCTCTAAATAAAGTGAGTGATGTGAGAAAATGTGAGTGGTAAAAATTACCACGTGAACAGCATTTTTAACAATCACGCTAAGGAGTGCTATTTATGCGACGAGGACTGACGATGTGTAGGTCCTCTTAAAATGTAGAATACCTGTAAAGGAAAACAACATAACAAAATACAACATGTAAGGAAAGCATTCCACAGATATCGCTAGTACTGGTGGTTGATTTATGGTGCTCACAACGTGCAATTCCATAAATATCGCCAGTACTGGTGGTAAGTATCATGTGCTAAATACTTAGCGAGGTGTCAGACATATATGTACCAGGTAACCACTTTTACACATGCCGTACCATGCACACTACACAACACTTAAATGCCATGCACACTGTACAGCCTGTTGAGTGATAGTGCCTTCTCACTTTGTAAGAAAAGGGCGCGTTGTCCTCTGTTTTGTTTATAAACAGGGGCAGTGTCTAGTCTGTAGGATTCGTGTGGTTAAAAATCCTCCCATGAGAGCTACATTCATGCCACCACCTTCCACCTCCTTCCACCTTCCACCATACCGGTGGAAATCGCAGCTTTCGAGCAGGCTGTCTTCAAAGACATCGAAGCCCTGTCAGAAAATAAGACATTTAAAAACACGACCAAAAAGGAATGGGAAGGACTGACCACACTGAAAGAGAACAAGACTGTGGTTATCAAGCCAGCGGACAAGGGAGGAGGTATAGTCCTACAAGACAAGACAGCTTACAAAAATGAATGCCTACGTTTGCTATCTGATAGGCGGAACTACCAACCAATCCGTGAGGACCCTACTCCCAGACTGAAAGAAACCATTCATGAATTGGTCACTGAAGCAGAAAACCGCGGCCACATTAGTAAAAAAGAAGCCCAATATTTAACTACTTCAAAGGAGAAAATTCCTTATTTCTACACCATCCCCAAAGTGCACAAAAACAAAATCCCACCACCAGGCCGCCCCATAGTGTCCGGCATAGGCTCTATCTTAGAGCCTCTCTCCAATTTCTGTGACTTCTTCCTCAAACCACTGGTGCAAGGCACGGCGACGTATTTACGAGACACAAAAGACCTCTTAGTACAAATCAAGGATCTGACATTTAACCCTAATACAAGCTTCTTAGTAAGCTTAGATATAGAGAGTCTCTATACGAGCCTCCCGCAGGACGACACCCTGGGGGTATTAAGAACGGCCCTAGACAGCAGTAACTGGGACGACCAAACGCCGAAGTCATTCATTTTGAAATGTGCGGAACTAGCTCTGAAGCACAACTACTTTGAATTTGAAGGCCAACTGTACCTACAAACGTTTGGCACTTCTATGGGGAGCACATTTGCCCCAAGCGTAGCGGGACTGTATGTGTTCAGCTTTGAACACAAATTCCTGCTGAATAACACCTCCATCGCAGGTAATATACGTTTCTACAAACGATATATTGATGACGTGTTCCTCATCTGGGAAGGAACAGAAGAATCATTAAAAAACTTTTTGGAATGGATCAATGAGTGTGATCCTAACCTGAAATTTAAAACACAATAAGTAACAGTACTATCACTTTTCTAGACCTTGACATCTCACATTACAACGGTGTTCTGGATACTAAGACACACTTCAAACCAACAGCGAGAAATTCACTATTACATTACACAAGCTTCCACCCTCGTCCCTTGAGAGAGAATCTCCCCTATGGCCAATACCTACGGCTACGCAGGAATTGCAGCAATCTAAACGATTTAAAAAATCAGGCAAAAATGCTGACCACTAAACTCAACAGTAGAGGTTATCCCAATCAAATAACCAGGAAGGCTGAGAAAAGAGCGCGTAATCAAAATCGTGAAAACCTGTTAGAACCTAAAACACACATTGAGACCACAGCACCCCTAACTTGCGTCACGACATATAACCCCGTGTCAAACCAGGTGGCCAAAATAGTACAAAGACACTGGGCTATACTGAACACCGGCAATTTTGAATGGGAAAAGCCTCTATTTTCATACAGAAAAGGGAGGAGCCTTAAGGACATTCTGGTGCATACTAGACCCCAAAAACAACAGAACCACGAAGAAAATACAATAATCAATGCCTGGGGTTTACCTAAGATAACAGGGCATCACCCATGCGGCGATTGCAGCGTGTGTCATCTAACACAAACCACCAAAACCCTTAGCCTAGAACCGGGCAAAACCTGGGAGATCCGTCGACACACTAACTGCAACTCCTTAAACGTCATATACCTCATAACTTGCCCGTGCAGCTTAAGGTATGTTGGAATGACAAGCCGCAAAGTGAAAACAAGAATTGTTGAACACAGGAGCAACATCCGCTGTAAGCGCAACATATCCTGCTTGACAAACCACTACCTTGAGCAGAATCATACTCCCAATGATATGCAGTGGGTAGTGATTGAACAACTAGACCGGAACACAACCAATATCCAGCAAGAGTTGCTGGACAAAGAACAGAGAAGGATATATTGCATGTCTACCCACATCCAGGGGCTCAACGATAACATACCCTGGAACTGCCTTAACCGTTGAGCATAAGGATTTACTGTTCACAATATAAGGCCAACCCCTACAGAGATTCATTACCAGAGAGAGACTGATACAATCTTCCACAGTTACCTCTCTAATGATACTAGCCTATGTGACTATCTACCTTTACTTAGCGGAACAAGAGGACCCATTGTCCTTAGTATAAGGCCATCCCCTACAGGCTCATTACTCTACCAGCTAGAGATTGACACGTTTCTCTACAGATGTCTCCCCTGTGACAGAAGCGACTATGACTGCACATAATTGCCTATGTCTTGGACTCACCCCCTCAGGGATAAACGCAATAACAACTGTCTCAAAACTGTAACTATATTGACTGATTAACCACGTGATGGTTTGTCTTTGGAGTTCCTCCAACCCTCAGCGCTAATAACTACCAGTCTTAATTTAATTTAAATTAACACAATTCAAGGATACAAGCAATAATGATTTGCGTGATATTAGAAATATATTGACTTGACATCCTTAGGGTGGCTTGTTTTAGACCAACCTGGCAGCTTAGAATCTGCAAACTTAGAACATGCAATTTATTTATTTATTTATCTAATTCAACACGTAATTTAGTATTCAATCCTAAACGTAATTTAGTATTTATTGCTGAATTTCATATCTGAAAGAGACACGTTAGTGACAGATTCCTTACCTTAGAATATCCCCAGGCGTCAGGCTGGATCCGGAAAGTTTTTGCGTAGCAGTACCCTTGCGCGTCGGTAGGCGGGGTTGTGCGGCTCCGTGTCCGTCGTCGGCGTCGGGATCGCCGGGATGACGTCGCGGGCAGTACTTAGACACCGCCCCTGCGCGCTGTCAGTTCTTCTTTTTTCCGCGCCAGTAAGCGCAGATCCGGGAAGAGCAGTGCCCTAGTCATTTTTTGACTAACTTTTTGGTGATTTTTCACTGTTTTCTTCGAGTCATCTCGGCTCCGAGGTGTCGGTAGGGATGCCCGGCTTCAGGCCATGCGACGCCTGTGGTTGAATGATGTCGATCACAGACCCGCACTTAGAGTGTCTCTACTGTCTCGGCCGCGACCACGACACAAAGTCGTGCTCCAACTGCCGGGCCTTACACCCGAAGGCTTTGCGAGAGCGGTCTCGAAAGCTCCTCGAGGTCCGGCAGTCTGCTCCGCGCCGCACCAAGCCCCGGTCACGCGAGAGGTCAGGGGGCCGGACGCGGAGTCCTCGCCGGTCGTCGGAGTCCAAGTCTTCGCACTACTCGGGTAAGTCGAAGCACAAAAAGTCTAAGAAGCACCATCGCTCTAAGACTTCGCCTCGCCGGTCTCGCGACTCGGCTGAGGCCCCTGTCGGCACCGTCCCCGCCCCCGCGGCTCCGGATGTGCCTGTGGAGCCGCCCCCGCATTACCCGTTCTTCCCGGGTTCGGGGGCGACTCCGGCCGAGATACAGGAATTCCTGTCGGCCATGGCCCGCCTCTTCGGGCCTCAAGGCCCCTCCTGTGCGCCTTCGGGCCCCGCGGGCCCTGATGGGGTTGCCCCGGTGCCGCCGACGACTCCGGTCCCGGCGCCGCCTGTCTCACCAGCCTCGCTCCCGGCCCCGGCCTCGATCCCGGCTCCGGTGGTACCGCAACCCCCATCGATGCCGGTTGACCTAACCATGCCTCCGCCGATGTCCCCGGTGCCGTTCCTGACGCCGCCCGGGGACCTGGGCGGTTTTGTTCCCCGGCTCTCTCCGGATCCGGATCCGGTCGCGGCGTCGGACCGACGTCGCTCGACACTGGCTCCGGCGCCGATGAGACCTTGGGTCCCTGACGTCCCCCCTCCTCCTTATTTTCAACCGGAGGAGGACCAGGAGAGCTGGGAGGGGTCGGAAGACCCTCTCACACAGCAGTGTGACTATGATCAGGACTGGGCAGAGGAACTTGGGGATGCCAGTGGTCTGGACACTTCCCCTGACACTGGCATGCTGTCTCCTCCTTCCGTGGCTACGGAGGAGGGAGCAAATTTCGCAACGGTGTTGCGTAGAGCAGCTGGAGCCTTACACCTCCAATTGTCTACAGTGGCTGTCAGGACTTAACCTCCTGACGGAAGTGCTTCAGCCAGCAGCTACCTCCTCGGAGCCATTGCTGCCGTTTAATGATGCACTTTCTGACATTCTTTTGGGCACCTGGTCCAAGCCCGCCACAGGGGCTCCTGTGGATAGGAACGTGGCCCGACGCCATCGCCCTGCTCCGGGCGACCCCTTGTTTCTCTCTCAACATCCCACCCCCGAGAGTTTGGTTGTCCAAGCCTCTGCCTCCCAAACCGCCTTCCCTACCGCCCTCCGGATAGGGAATCCAAACGCCTGGATCAATTTGGGAAGAAGGCCTTTTCTTCCTCCAGTGCTGGCTTGCGGTCCGTCAACACCGCTTGCCTTTTGGGCCGATACTCCCACTCTCTGTGGGATTCGGTGGCGCTCGTTTTGCCCCAGTGTCCTGAGGAGGTCCAGACACTGCTTTCCCGCACCATTGCGGAAGGAAGGGATGCGGCAAAGTACACCATCCGTTGTGGCCTTGATACCGCCAACTCGCTGGGCAGATCGCTTGCAACGACGGTGGCGCTGCATCGCCACGCCTGGCTGAGGACAACTGGTTTCTCGGGTGATGTCCAAAACACACTCATGGACATGCCCTTTGATGGAGTCGGTCTTTTTGGTTCCAAAGCAGACCATGCGCTGGAGCGTTTTAAGGACTCACGGGCTACTGCCAAGTCCCTGGGCCTTTCTGGTGTGCGCCCTCCGCTAACCTCTGCTTTTCGCCCCTTTCGTGGCCACGGAAGGGGCGCCCAGTCACGTCCGCTGCCCAGCCACCGGCCCGCGCAGCAAGCGTCTTCGCGTGGCCGAGGACGTGGCTCCCGCCGTGGCGGGTCAGGCAACCTGCGTGCGGGTCAGGCCACCAACCCCGCCCCGTCCGTGGCCTCCAAGCCCTCCTAGTCCTTCCTTTCAGGTGCACAGCACGCCAGTAGGGGGCAGGGTCCGCCATCACCTTCCCCACTGGCGTGCCATCACCTCGGACAGGTGGGTCTTGGACATTGTCCGAAGGGGCTACTCCCTCCCCTTCGAGACCACCCCCCAGCCATGCCACCTCAATTCCACCGCATGTCAGGGGATCACTTGGTGCTTCTGCAGAAGGAAGTCACGGCCCTCTTGGCCAAGAGGGCCATCGAGCATGTTCCGACCCCAGAAGTAGGACGTGGTTGCTACTCCCACTACTTTCTGGTGCCCAAAAAGGACAAGGAGGACATGCGTCCTATCTTGGACCTCCGGAACGTCAATCGCTTCCTCCGGAAGGAGAAGTTCAAGATGCTCACTCCTAGCTCAGGTCTTGACTGCCCTCGACCCTGGAGACTGGTTGGTAGCGTTGGACTTACAGGACGCTTATTTCCACATCCTCGTCCTGCCGGCCCACCGGCGTTACCTGCGGTTCACGGTAGGCCTCGAGCATTTTCAGTTCACCGTGCTCCCCTTTGGCTTACCAGTGCCCCTCGGGTGTTCACGAAAGTGATGGCGGTGGTCGCAGCTCATCTGCGCCGGGCAGGGGTTCCAGTCTTCCCCTACCTCGACGACTGGCTGCTGAAGGCGGGCTCGTCCCAGGCAGTCGTCTCCCACCTCCAGACTACAGCCGAACTCCTGCACTCGCTGGGGTTCTCCATCAATGTGCCGAAGTCGCATCTGATTCCTTCTCCACAGCTCCTTTTCATCGGAGCAGTTCTGGACACGACGCAGTTTCGGGCCTATCCTCCCGAACGGCGAGTCCGGGATATTCAGGCTCTGATTCCGATCTTTCAGCCTTTATCCTGGGTTTCGGTACGGATGACCCTGAGGCTGCTGGGCCTCATGGCCTCCTGCATCCTGCTGGTCAATCATGCCAGATGGCATATGCGGGCTCTGCAGTGGGACCTGAAGTTCCAGTGGGCGCAGCACCAGGGCAACCTGTCCGATCACGTCCAGATCTCGGAGGGGACTGCAAAACAGTTGCAGTGGTGGCTGTCGAACCGGCAATGGGTCATGGGCAGATCCCTCTCCCTTCCCCAGCCAGAGCACACAGATGTGACGGACGCGTCCGTTCTGGGATGGGGCGGTCACATGGGAGAGGTGGAGATCAGAGGCCTCTGGTCTCCGGCGGAGTCCCGGCACCATATCAACCTTCTGGAGCTCCGGGCGATCCGACTTGCACTCAAGGCATTCCTTCCCTCTGTCAAAGGGACGGTAGTGCAGGTGTTCACAGACAACACCACCGCCATGTGGTACTGCAACAAACAAGGCGGGGTGGGGTCGTGGACCCTATGTCAGGAGGCTCTGCGCCTCTGGACATGGCTGGAACATCAGGGCATATTCCTGATGGTTCAACACCTGGCAGGTTCCCTGAACGCCAGGGCGGACAAACTCAGCCGCAGGTGCATGATGGATCACGAATGGCGTCTTCACTCGGAAGTGGCGCAAGGACTCTTTCTACAGTGGGGAGAGCCTTGGTTCGATCTATTCGCCCCCGAAGAGAACGCGCAATGTCAGCAGTTCTGCGAGTTGGAATTTCCAAGGCGGCACTCGCTCGGCGACGCTTTTCATCGCGAGAGGTGTTGCGGTCTGTTGTTCGCCTTTCCGCCTATACCACTTCTACCCAGAGTGTTGAAGAAGATTCGGCGCGACCGGGCCCAAGTCATCCTTGTGGCTCCGGACTGGGCTCGAAGAGTTTGGTATCCCGAGCTACTCAGTATGAGCGTCGATCCCCCGATCCGTCTGCCTCTTCGGGAGGATCTTCTGTCGCAGCAGCAGGGGACGGTCCTCCACCCGAACCTGTCCAGTCTACACCTGCTTGCGTGGAGATTGAGCGGCGGCAGTTGATTCCTTTCGACTTGCCTCCCGAAGTTTGTGATGTGATTCTGGCAGCCAGGCGTCCCTCCACTAAGGTGGTATACGCCTGCAGGTGGAACAAGTTTGTGGCATGGTGCACAGCAAAGGCTGTGAATCCCCTCTCTGCCCCTCTTTCTGAGGTTCTTCTGTTCCTTCTTTCTCTGGCCCTACAGGGTTCTGCCCTGGGTACCATCAAGGGCTATCTTTGTGCCTTTTCGGCCTTCCTCAGGCTTCCTGATCAGCCCTCCCTTTTCAAGTCCCCTGTTGTTAACAGGTTTCTAAAAGGCATTACACACCTCTTCCCTCCTGTTCCGTTTGTGATGCCTCAGTGGGACTTGAACTTGGTTCTTACCTTTCTCATGTGCGCTCCCTTTGAGCCTTCTACATAACTGTCCTCTTCGTCTTCTGACTCTGAAGACAGCCTTTCTGGTGGCCATCACCTCCGCTCGGCGGGTGAGTGAGCTCCAGGCTCTATCATGCAAACCTCCCTTTCTGTCTGTCCATCCAGACAAGGTTGTTCTTAGGACGCGTCCGTCCTTCTTGCCAAAGGTGGTTACTGCCTTCCACATTGGGCAGACCATCACTTTGCCCACCTTCTTTCCGCCTCCGCATCCTTCCAGAGAGGAAGAGAGGCTCCACCGTCTGGACCCAAAACGTGCGCTTTCCTTTATATCAACCGCACACAACACTTCCGGGTGGATGACCAGCTCTTTGTTGGCTACGTGGGCGCCAAAAAAGGTCGGGCGGTGCACAAGAGAACCATCTCCCGCTGGGTAACCTTGTGTATCAAAGCCTGCTATTCTTTGGCTAAGAAGGAGCCTCCTGTTGGGCTGCGTGCCCATTCCACCAGGGCAACGGCTGCTACCACGGCTTTAGGCCGCGGTGTTCCGCTGCAGGATATCTGTCAGGCAGCTACGTGGGCCTCGCTGCACATGTTCACCAAGCATTACTGCCTTGACAGTCAGGTCCGGAGGGATGGCTTCTTTGGCCGTTCTGTCCTCCGGGACATCCTTGTCTGATCTTTGTTCGCAGACCCACCACCGGGGTTGGTATTGCTGGGGTATCTATTCTAAGTTAAGGAATTTGTCACTAACGTGTCTCTTTCAGATGCACAAGTTACTAACTTGTGTAACGATATATCTGTAAGAGACAGTAGTTAGTGACAGATTCCTTACCGCCCCACCCATCCTCCCCGTTCTGCGAACTGATTTCTAGGGTTAAGGACATCCCTTTCAGGGCCCTAGTATTTTTCAGACACCCATGTCAGCTTCTTGCATGGCTCTGCGTTCCTGGCGCGGAAAGTCGTGTACAGAACTGACGTCAGCGCGCAGGGGCGGCGTCTAAGTACTGCCCGCGACGTCATCCCGGCGATCCCGACGACGGACGCGGAGCCGCACGACGCCGCCTACCGACGCGCAAGGGTACTGCTACGCAAAAACTTTCCGGATCCAGCCTGACGCCTGGGGATATTCTAAGGTAAGGAATCTGTCACTAACTACTGTCTCTTACAGATATATCGTTACACAAGTTAGTAACTTGTGCTTTAGTTACAATACAATACAGCATTTCAATCCCTGGGACGCAATCCCCGCACTACGCACATGCGCTCTGCCGGCATACAACCCTTCCAGCACTCCAGTAAGTGGCGGTCTAGTTCTTCCGCACCTCCTCGCGTCACACACTCGTTAGCGTGATGACGCGCACGCCCCCTCCAGAATCGCTCCAAACGCCGGAGCTCGGTAGATAAAAACAACACTCGGGAGCCGCAGCGGTTGCCAGTCAGACCCAGGGGACCCGCACTAGGTTTTCCGCGGAAGACACCACCACAACAAGTAAGACCTTTCCAGTATACAGCGGTCCGTTACTGCTGTATGCCCGCTTGATTCGTTTCATAAAAGTGCCTTTCAAGATCAAGCCAGTAAATAGAGATACTTTCACTGATTCTCTCCGTTTTTTAAACCCATTTTCCGTAAGACCTTTCCAGTATACAGCGGTCCGTTATTGCTGCATGCCCGCTTGATTCGTTTCATAAAAGTGCCTTTCAAGGTCAAGCCAGTAAATAGAGATACTTTCACTGATTCTCTCCGTTTTTTAAACCCATTTTCCGTAGTATGTGACTTAAGAGAGGTGTTGCTTCCCCCCCGGGACCAGATACGAACGCCTACTTCAGAATCAATGTAATTATTTAAGAAGTTCACATAAATTGAAATATATGGCAAAACTGTCACATGGCGCTGGATATTGGTATATAAGCACCTTTCTTATAAGCATGTTCACAGCGCAAAAAGTAGCGCAATAGCTCTCATGGGAGGATTTTTAACCACACGAATCCTACAGACTAGACACTGCCCCTGTTTATAAACAAAACAGAGGACAACGCGCCCTTTTCTTACAAAGTGAGAAGGCACTATCACTCAACAGGCTGTACAGTGTGCATGGCATTTAAGTGTTGTGTAGTGTGCATGGTACGGCATGTGTAAAAGTGGTTACCTGGTACATATATATCTGACACCTCGCTAAGTATTTAGCACATGATACTTACCACCAGTACTGGCGATATTTATGGAATGCACATTGTGAGCACCATATATCAACCACCAGTACTAGCGATATCTGTGGAATGCTTTCCTTACATGTTGTATTTTGTTATGTTGTTTTCCTTTACAGGTATTCTACATTTTAAGAGGACCTACACATCGTCAGTCCTCGTCGCATAAATAGCACTCCTTAGCGTGAGTGTTAAAAATGCTGTTCACGTGGTAATTTTTTACCACTCACATTTTCTCACATCACTCACTTTATTTAGAGAGGTCCTGAAGAAAGCCCGAATAATTTTTGCTAAGGGCTGAAACATGTCGACCGGAGGATAATAAACAGCTACACATAGTACTTGTAGCCTTTTTATCCACTCTCTTGTCTTTTTAACCATACCCCAGATCACCACGAATAAAGTAACGGGTAGAAATCTGGAGGTATTTTTACATATTTCACTCACTTCATCACACTCACACCTCAAACCTGCTCCATTGTAAACAGGTGTTGTAGCACAGCTGGGTAGCATTCGGCTACCCGGCTGGGACCAGATGATGAAGCATGACACCAACCAGGTTGGTGTGTGAGGGTTTTCTTAACAAACCTTTGAGGTGCCAGACATCCTAATGTCAGACAGTCATTTTTCTTGGCCGTCTTCTTTGGTTATATTATAAATCACAGGGACAAGGACGGCCGTCCTAGTGTCCTAGCTCTCCATTTTGGTTTTGAAACATATGCTATTGCAATTTCTATAAGTGTATCACTGCTTGTGTGTGAGTGGTTGTGTGAGTGATTTTGTGGGTGTGTGAGTGGCTGTGTGAGTAGGTATGTGAGTGTCAGTGTCAGTGGTTTTGTGAGTGGGTGTGTGAGTTAATGTATGGGTGTGTGAGTAGGTGTGTTGTGTAATTGTTTGTTTGGGTGTATAGGTGGGTGTGTGAGTGTAACTGGGTGTGTGAGTGGCTGTGTGGATCTGAGTGGGTGTGTGAGTAATTTTGTGGGTCTGTGAGTAGGTTTGTGAGATGCTGTATAGGTGTGTGAGTGGGTCTGTGAGTAGGTAGGAGAGTGGCTGTATGGATGCATGAGTGGTTATGTGGGTCTGAGAGTGGGTGTGTGAGTGGTTTTGTGAGTGTGTGAGTGGGGATGTGAGTGGATATGTAGGTATGTGAGTGGCTGTGTTGGTCTGTGAGTGGGCCTGTGAGTGGCTGAATCGGTATGTGGGTGGTTGTGTGGGTATATAAGTGGGTGTGTGAGTAGATGTGTGAGTGGGTGTTTGAGTGGTTTTGTGGGTCTGTGACTGGCTGTGTGAGTGCCTGTGTGGCTGTGTGAGTGGGTGTGTGAGTGTGTATAAGTGGGTGCATTGGTGTGAGTGGGTGTGTGAGTGGCTGTGTGGGTCTGTCAGTAGATATGTGAGTGGTTTTATGGGTCTCTGAGGGGTTGTGTGAGTGATTGTGTCTGGGTGTGAGTAGGTGTGTGAGTGTTTGTGTGAATGTGTAAGTGGTCATGTGGGTGGTTGTGTGGGTGTGTAAGTGGGTGTGTGAGTGAGTCTGTGAGTGGATGTATGTGTTTTTGTTATTGGGGTCTAGCTATTGGGAAGTGGAAAGCTGAGCTTAAAGAAGTTTCTTGGGAATGGTTGGTGTCTACTTATACCACTTGGGACTCTAGGGGTTTTTGGGCAGTGGTTAATGGACGGCAGCCTAATGTGGCCGCTGAGGATGACATTGGTTCTTCCATCTCTCCAGCTCACTGGGTGGCTCACTATCATAGGGTTTATGCCCTGGACACGGTTGTGCCCCTAGTTATGGATAAAGATGGTGGCTTGTACCCACTTGAGATTAGGTTTGATCCTGAGGAGGTTTATGCAGAAATTATTGGCAGCCCCTCCAACAAAGCCCCATGTCCAGATGGGATACCTATGGATTTATATAGGGCAGAACCACATCTTTGGGCCTCAGTATTGACTAATGGACTTAATGCTGCGGCCAAGATTGTCTCACCCCCGTCTTGGAAATCTGCTACCATAGTTCTAGTCTTCAAAAAGGGCAATAGGCAGGATCCCACCTGTTATAGACCAAATTCCCTGTTAAACTTGGTTGTTAAGGTGGTAGGTCATATTGTTTTAAAGTGTGTAGAAGCCTGGGCTCAAGCTAATGAAATTATTTGCCCTGTCCAATGCGGATTTAGGGAAGGGGCGGGTACATTGGAACAATGCATGAACCTTAACCTTTTGATAGGTAAATATGTAGTGGCTAAACAGGGGTCCATTTTTCTTGCATTCATGGACCTCAGTAGTGCCTTTGACTGGGTAAACAGGTCGAAGCTCTGGGACATTCTGGGTGTATTAGCACTACCTTCCCACCTGGTCAATTTTCTTAGAGCCCTACACAGGGAGGTAAATGCCTATGTAAGATATGACATGGAGGGGGAGTTCACCCAATTATTTAGCCTCCCACGGGGGGTAAGGCAGGGCTATGTGATGGCACCAATTTTGTTTTTGTTATACATAAATAGCTTGAACACCTGTCTGTTTGAAAACGGGGTTGACCTGCCCAAGATAAATTCAGTCAGTGTGCCCACTCTGCTCTAAGCTGATGATGCAGTGTTGATGGCCAGAACGGCAAATGGGCTAAAGCTATTGGTTGATCTCTTTGTCAATTTTATGGATGTTTTGTATCTGGACACAAACATCTCCAAGACTCACTATATGGTTTGTGGGAGGAAGGCTGCAAATACTAGACCTATTGACATAAAGGGGCAAATAATTACTAGGGTCTCTACTTTTCCATATTTGGATGCGTCATTTGACTATCAGAGCAATTGGCTTACCTGTATATCTAATCAATGCTCTAAATGCAGTCAAGCTTGCAGTGCTCTGGTTAGATTTTTCTTGTCAATGGGCAAGAAGCCTATTCTGCCCCTACTGCAAATCTATAGAATGAAATGTCTCCCAGTATTAACATACGGTGAGGCAATTTGGGGGTACCGTAACTGCAAGGTGATTCAGCAGGAAGAGGACCTATTTTGTAGAAAATTATTGGGCCTGGGTATAAATAGTGCATTCTTCTTTATTGATGAAGAAATGGGATTGAATTATGTGGAGGATCAAGTTAAATTGGCCCCATTGTTACTTTGGATCTCAGTATGGGGCGAATTTTAACAAGAGTGTGTTTGAGGATTGTCTCGGTGTATGTATGGCCACAAGACACCGTGGTTAAATTATTTTAAAACTGTTGCTCAATCCCTAGACTGTATGGACCTTTTTAATAGGCCACAGTTTCTTAAAACAGGAGATTGGCGCCTCCTTAGGGAACGGTTTTTAAGCAGACTGAAGGGTGAGAGGGAAGCCAGGGCACTGGAGAAACACTCCAATAGACCCTGCCTGCTTCTGAAAACTGTAACAGGCAATGAACCATACCTTACAGCTGTTAAACATCCTTGGGACAGATCATTGCTTACAAAATTCCATTCGGGTTCTATCCGTACAATGATCTGTTTCCCCCAGGTCGGTATGATCCCCATGCACTTTTTACGTGTCCTTGTGACGGTTGCTCCCCCCAAACTCTAATACATCTGGTCTTATTTTGCAAATGTTATAATTTTTTGCGTAAAAAGTATTTAATACTGCTTTTAAAATCTAGGGGTTTCATCCAATTTTGTCATGCCTTCTTACATTTACAGCTATTACATGATCATGTGGTGATGCTGGTGGTTACTGCCTATTTAAAAGGAGCTCTATATTAGAATAAAATTATGTGCGCCTAACTTATAATGATTTGATTGATCGGCTGGCCTGTTTTCCTTTAAATTATCTGAGCGTAATACGATGGATTGCATATATTAATGTTTTTAACGTATTTATGTGGTTCTTATGTTTTTATCTTTTATGATTATGATGCATAATGGAATAAAGATCTTTTCTATCTCCATCTATCTTAATTGGGGTCTGGATCCACGGATCTGCTGCGTAGCACACAGAGGGTGGCGCTGAGCGCCCCAGAGCACTAAAAAAAACATTTTTGGACAAATTTCTTGGCCATGAGTGGTCCCTCTCAGACCCTCCATCAGTCCTATGGGGTCAGGGTAACTCTAACACTTTTACATTTTATTTCCCCCCTGAACCGAGTCCCGATGCACAAAATGGCAGGTGCAACTTTCCTCTCAGGTTGCAGCCAGACAATCATGACATTGCTGTTGGCACATGGATCTGCTGTTCCGCCGTGGTAGATCTGCGTCTTTAGATATACATAAATCATTTTACTTTAATAATCCAAACCTACTGAACATATATATACCAAATTACAAACAGTACTTTATCTGGACCAAGATCAAGTTTTCTGCCGAATTTTGTGTAGTTCCGTTCAACGGTTAGGGCTGTAGTCGTGTCTAAAATCCCTATGAAAAATTGCATGGGGAAACCGTGTTTTGGGACCTCCCCTTTTTCTCAGCCCCCACTTGGAGGATCACCCTGAAACTTTCCAGACAGCACGGAAGTGACTGGCAAACTAGTTTTTAAAATTTTGTGAAACGGTGCCAAAGTTATTAGCAAAACAAAAAACACTCTTCCTATGGAAACTATGCCCTAAGTACAACTGTCTACTGACGACCGCCAGTAGGTAAAATATATATATGTATACTATAATATATATATATATATATTACCTGCCGGCGCTCGCCAGTAGGTAGTTATAGTTAGGTCTGCTTTTCCATGCTAATAACTTTGGCCCCGTGCCGAATCTCCACGAAACTTTCCCAAAAAACGTTAATCCACCTAACGCTAAAAAGCTTAAGGGTGATCTGTCAAGTGGCGGGTGGGAATAAAAGGGGGTCCCAAAATGCAAAATCTCCATGCATTTTTAATAGACTTCTTTAAGACAGGTTTTAGCAAAAACTGCAGAACGGAATTACATCAAATAGCTAGATCTTGGTTCTCAGATTGTGCTTCTTTTGATATGGTGTAAATCTGTTAAGTAGTTTTTGAGATATTAAAGGTAAAAAATAATTGCATATTTTGGCAGTTGGGCTCAAGAGAGGCCTGTGAGCCTCTCACGAGAGTGCAAAATAAAAAATGGAGCCCTGTGATTGGTCAAGAGGCCTGTTTTTCCGGTAAGCCTTCTCGCAGGAGTGAGAGGCTCCTGCGAGTCTTGAAAGAGAGAATGCTCTGATTGGCTGGCTGTTGGAATGTTAGAAATTATATGGCAGCTGTTAGACCTGGCATCATTGGTGTGGGTTTCCCCTTCATTTTTGCCTTTGCCTCCTGTGTTTTTGCTGTGCGTTGGATTTCGTTTTTGCTGGTCTAAATGCTTTAGGCACTTTGCCACTGCTGTTCAGTGCCAAAGTGCAAATGCTCCCTGTAAATTGTTGCTATGGATTGGTGATTCCATGATTGGCATATTTGATTTACTAGTCAGTCCCTAGTACAGTGCACTGTGTGTGCCCAGGGCCTGTAAATCAAATGCTGCTAGTGCGCCTGCAGCACTGATTGTGCCACCCACATAAGCAGCCTGTAAATGTAACTCAGACCTGCCACTGCAGTGTCTGTGCGCAGTTTGATACTGCCATGTAGACCTGGCAAGTGCGCCCACTTGCCAGGCCCTAACCTGCCCTTTTCTTACATGTGAGTCACCCCTAAGTTAGGCCCAAGGTACCCCTGTGGGCAGGGTGCAGTGTATGTGAATGGTAGGACATGCCCTGATGTGTGTGGCATGCCCTGATAGTGAAATACTGCCCATTTTGTTTTTACTATTGCAAGGTTTTCTGTCCCATAGGATAGAATGGGGGGTTTGCTCATAACATCTTATGAGCATTACTGCCCATGGGAACAAGATCGAAAATTAAAGTTTGATATGCCTGAACTCAGCATGTTAAGATGCATCTTTTAGTGAGGGTGATTTTTACATTCTGTGTTTGAAAATGCCACTTTTAGAAAGTAGGTATTTTCTTGCTTAGCCATCCTGGGTGCCTCTGCTAGGTTTGTGTATTGACTGTCTGGCTTTGGAGTGACAGTGGCTGGGGGTGTGCATTCTGCCACTCGGGGGGAGAGGTGTGTCCTGCCTTTCCAGGGTGAGTCAGGAATGGGCTGAATAGACCTGGGCTGCATTCAGAGTAGGAGGAGGAGATTTCTTTCACACCTGAATGGGCCTGGTCTGCCTTGGACAATGCTGTCTCCACCTCCTGCCAGGAAGCTGCACCAGAGAGGACAGAACTGGTTTTGGCTGGGCAACGAGCTTCTCTGCCGCCAGAGAACAAATTATTTTGTGCTATAAAAAGTGGGGACCAGACCCCAGACATTTAGAGTACTTCTGGGATTCAAGAGGGACCTTTGCCAAGGAGAAGAGCTGGAGACACTGGTGAGAAGTACTGCCCCTTAGCTGTGTGCTGTCTGGTGTTGGCCTGCAGTGGCTGTTTCTGCCGAGGAAAGGACAAGGACTTTGCTGTGTGCTGTGACCCCTGCTTGAGGAAGATATCCAAGGGCTTGAAGTAGAGCTTGCCTCCTGTTCTGAACTCGCAGGGACACAAAAACTTCACCCCCAGCCCCCCTGAATTCCTTTGCTGGGAGTTCTGACCTGCCAAGAGGTGCCTGTCAGTGTTCTGGGTCTCTGGAGGTTTTTTCTGGGGCTGGGAACTGCAAAAGACTAAAGAGCTGTGGAAATCAGGGTCACGCCTGGTTCCGACCTAGTGCAGCGGTGCGAGAAGAATTTCTGATGCATCACCGCAGCTGAAGAATCGACGCAGGGCCTGCACGCGGCTGAAGTGTCTGCCGTGTGACGAGTCCTGTGCACCGATCTCCGACGTCCGAGATCACCGCACCGACTCTGACGCAGGCCCTGCTGTATAAGAACTGACACATCGAGGGGACTCGGTGGGAATCTTAGCAGCGCATCCCAGATCTTCACGCATCGCATCATCCCGGATCGTCACGCATCGAGGTGCCAGCTCTGTTGCATCGCTGGGGGACGCAGTAAGAAACCAATGCATCACCTCCCCAAGCAGTAAGAAACCGACACATCACCTCCTCTCCGGTAAGGAACCGATGCATCACCTCCTCTGCGTAGCAGTAAGGAACCGATGCATCACCTCCCCCGGAGCAAGAAACCGACGCATCACCTTCCCTGTGTGTAAGGAACCGGCGCATCACCTTCCCTGCGACCCTTTTTGCTTGTGTTTTTGACGCATCCAAGGTACTTTGTGTTGAAAGTGTCGCTTCCACCATTTTCTATGAACAGAACTATTTCTACCTTTTAAATGTCACATTTTGATAACTGTATTGTGGATTTTTGTCATTTTGGTATTATGTGGTTTAGATAAATATTACTTATTTTTCTAAACTGGTGTGGTGTCCATTTGTAGTGTTTTCACTGTATTACTGTATGTGTGCACAAATGCTTTACACAATGCCTCTGAGATAAGCCTGTCTGCTCGTGCCAAGCTACCAAGGGGGTGAGCAGGGGTTATTTTAGAAGTGTATCCCCCTTACCCTGACTAGGAAGAAGGGTCCCTACTTGGACAACGGTACAAACCATTGCCAACTAGAGAACCCCATTTCTAACAGCCACCATTATTGTTTACTGTGAAAACTTGGAGGTGTTGTGGAAATAAAGTAAAAAGCTATATAAGGGGGCAGCAGAAAGGCATGTCATCCCCTTAGATTTAGAGAGGAGGTGTCTAAGGGATAACTACTGTGAAGATAATAAATGTATATTGTTTAAAAAAAAAATAAGAATCTTGCAGGACTCTCGTGGGATCATGAATAGTAAATAGGAGAGATGAGTTCTCAATACGCTCTATTAGTAGGAATACATATTGTGGTCCTTGTTTTTCAGAGGAAGTGTGTACTGTGATGATTAGAAGGTTAAATCATCATCATCATCATATAAATCTTTATTTCGGTCCACGGACCATAAAAGAACAGTAAAAAGAAAGCCACAATATGTAAAAACAAGTTTGGGGGGGAGAGGAGTTGGCCTAACAGCTAGGGCGGTCGACCTCAAATCTGGGGAACTGGGTTCGAGTCCCGGCAATGACGCTGAACATCCTGTGATTCTGGGCAAATCACTTAATCTCCCCGTGCCTAACAAAAATTAATGTGTCCTCATGTAATGCAACTGGTGCTATGTAAAGCGCTCTGATACCCAATTCGGGTCAAGTTTGCGCTATATAAAACTCTGTAAAATTAAAATAAATAAAAACCCAATAAAACTATATAAAGTTGATGCTATACATGTGTAAAAAATCAATCGGCATTCAGTTCATTTTTCATCTCCTAGACAAACCTCACGCACCTGCCACAAAGAGATTAAAAAACATGATACAGCATATACAATTTGTGTCTGGGTGTTATATTTCAGAAGTCTAAATGCTTCTTCACAGCGTCTTGTACCTAAATTCTTTCACAGTTGAATCAACCATTTTTGCCTTATTTTCTTATACCCCGGACAAAAGAAAAATACATGTAGTTCAGTCTCCTCTAGGCTATTGCATGCAGGGCAACGCAGGGCAGAGCTGCCAGCCCATTTATTGGTACATGCACGAAGCAGAAGTATGCCATGCCTGAACTGTAAATAGAGTTTCCTGACTAATGCCGGTCTTATCTCATCTAGACATGGCTCCAATACATAGGTGTCCTTGACTTTTAGGAAGTTGTCCGTTAGAGGACCAGTGGCTGAGTTTTCAAAAGGTTGTGCAAGTTTACGCGCCCTATAGCTGCTAACTAATTTTTTACGCAATATTCCAGAGCAGGCTACCTCCAGGTTACTCCATAGACTCTCCCTACCTAAGTTGTGAAGACTTGCCTTAATATGTGCAAAACCATGCCAGCTTCCCAATGCCAGGAAGCCCCAGGACCTCCTTTAACTCAGTCCTATACTCCAACAATTCAGGTGTCACCCATATTTGCCGCCAGTATGTTAGGGGTCTACAGTCAATTTCCTCTGCGATTGGTCTTACCCCTAAATCCAAGTGCAGTGGAATGAGTTTGAGAACTCACTGGAAGGCCAAAAAGCTGCCTGAAAAAGTTGTTCTCAATCTTGATAGCGGTTTTTGGAGAACGATGCCCCCAAAGTTCTGTCCCATACAAAGAAGCACCCCTAAGTTGGGTTTTGTAGATTTCTAAAGCAGGGCCTACAGGCTTGTGAAAAGAATTTCTATAAAGCTTGGCCAGACCACCTGTGGTCTGAGCAAGCTTAAGACTTGTTTATCCATTTTTGGCCCCCAATCCATTTTTTCTGTTAGGGTGAGCCCTAGATAATCAAAAACAGACACCCTTCCTAGTTGGATGCCATTCGTGCTTCGGTTAGGACGGGTTGTACTAGTGGGGTTGAAGACCATATATTTAGTCTTCTGTAGATTGATCTCTAACCCCGTGTTTCTGCATTACTCTTCAAAGCCTTCAAGAATCCTCTGGGTTAAATCTCTTTTCAGGAAAAATGTTACAAAATCACGAGACACTTGCGGGATCATGAAAATTATAAAGAAGTAGGTGATGTTTGAACACACTTTGCTGCTTGCACTTGTTACTGTATGAAGGAGTCTTACTGGAGATGGTGTTTATCAGACTCTACTATTTATGCTCATTGTTTTGAGAAGAGTTGTGAGTAGAGTTAAGGCTCATCCTAACACCTTAATAAGCACTCCCATCATCTGAGATAGAGGTCTGAAAGGAGAGCCAAGGCCCTCCCCACACCCTTTTACACACACCTATTACAGAGAGAGGTCTCAGCAGGGAGGGCAGTCCCTCCACACATCCTACTACACACATCTGCCATCTGAGAGAGAGGTCTGAAAGGAGATGCCAGTCCCTTCCCACACACTACCACACACATCTATCAATACAAAAGAGAGGCCCGTCCCTCCACACACCCTACTACGCACACCAGTCATCTGAGAGAGAGGCTTGAAAGAGCAGTCCCTCCTCACACCCTACTACACACACCTGTCATCTGAGAGAGAGTTCTGAAAGGAGAGGCCAGTCCCTTGCCACACCCTGCTAAGCCCACCCATCGTTACAGAGAGAGGTCTCACAGAGAGGCCAGTCCCTCCCCACATCATACTATGCACACACGTCATCTGAAAGAACGTTCTGAAAGGAGAGGCCTGTCCCTCCCACCACCCTACTACACACATTTATCATTACAGAGAGAGGTCTCAGCAGAGAGGCCGGTCTCTCCCCACATCCTACTACGCACACCTGTCATCTGAGAGAGAGCTCTGAAAGGAAAGGCAAATCTCTCCGCACACCCTACTACGCACACCTATCATTACAAAGAGAGGTCCCAACAGAGAGGCCAGTCCCTCCACACACCCTACTATGCAGAACTACATTGCGAGAGTAATGACAACTCAACAAAAGGTTTGCCGGTGACATGTGTTGATAAACTGAGAAAATAAACAGTTCCAACTGAATATTTATCTGTTTAATACTCACACACATTATACAAAGATATCAACTTCATTTCTCAACGTAGGTTAGGTGACTGTCAAGGGTTTATACAGATAAAATCTATTCATAGTAGGTCATTTTTTTTTAAACTGGCATTCACTAATTTGGCTTTCTGCCAACAATTTTATACATATTGAACACCATATCTGGGGGGTCAGGATATTCCTACTCTGTCCCGTTTTCTTTATTTTTTTACTTTTTTTGTGGGACCCGGCTTCAAGCGAAATCCCAAGATGGCTGCCATCACTTCCTGGTTGAAGTGTTGGCAGCCAATTAAATTTCAGCAGGGAGACCGTGGACCCGCGTGTCCACTGCAGGGATCCACATCCACAGATATCTATATTTTTTAACCTTAAATACCTCTAAAACTACTGAATGAATTTACACCAAATCACAAAAGGTACGCTTTCTGGACCAACATATAGCTTTCTGCCAAATTTGGTGCAATTCCGTTCAGCTGTTCGGGCTGTAGCCCCTTTTTTCTCAGCCCCCACTTGAAGAATCACCCTGAAACTTTCAACTCAGCAACTGAACCAAAAAAAGGAAAGGTTTTGAAAATGTCATGACAATTTGTCAAGCGGGGCAAAAGGTATTGGCAAAACAAACCAAAAAACTGCATTTCCCATGTAAACTATGAACTAAAATATATACGTGTGTATATATATATATATATATATATATGTATATATATCCAGAAAGCTGCTTCTCGCCTCCCGCAGGTATCTCTTCAGCAAAGCAGACACGGACCCACGATTGCGTGCTTTAAAGTTTTGGTTTAATGTCGGCCATTACGCGTTTCAGTCCAGAACGGACCTTGATCACATGACAACACTGTTGAAAGTCAAAGACCATTTAAAGTGCTACCTTCTGACACGTGATTGATGATGTGCAATAGAACTAAAAGAAACATTTCTTACATTCAATACATGGGTCGAGTCATCACTTTATTGTATATATATATATATATATTGTCTGTCCCCTGTATGCACTTGTGATATGAAATAAAATCATTAATAAAAGTCCCTGTAGTGTCGCTTTTGCTTTTCGCCAAACTTCGCTGGAGCAACCCTCGCCCCGGGCAAGGGTTTATTCACTGAAAAAAACAAAGGTTAATGTAAAGTTATCGTTAGGATTAATAAAAATATCTATTTCTGTTTAAAAAAATCGTACAAATTCACTGAAAAAATCAAAGGTTAAAGTAACTTTATGGTTAGGTGAATTTGTCAGTGTGAACATTAACATTTTGAACTAAAAAGATGGAAATTCACCAGTTATAGTTAGCAGTGCTAACAATAACTTATGCCCCCGTCGTGCACTGCTTATGACCTCATATATGACATCACTCGTCGTTTATGACATCACTGATGACATCGCAATATTACATCATTGATGACATCATCAAAAGTTCACTTTCACACATATTTCTCTATAAATTACTATAACTCTAGAGGCCTGACAGTATGTACAAAATAGCTCAGGAGAAAATCACCCATTACTACAGCCAGCACACAAACAACTCATGATGTTGAATACAAGCATTATAGGAAACATTGAGCCTATAGTATACACTTTACATGTAGCATAGATCAAATTAACAATCAATCACAGATATATACGAGAAACACTTATTGACTGTAGTGCTCAATATGGGCCTGTCCCTGGGGGATGAGGTCCCCAGGGCCGAAATTAGCCCACAGAAGGGAGGCAACGCGCCCTCCTCCCCGAATACATTTAAAAAAAGAAAAGACCGGCAAGTCGCCGGAGGCCCTGCCCCCTTTTACCACCATTCTGCAAATGTGCCTCCTGGTGCACAACTGGTTGGGGGATGAAGTCCTCTTGGCTGCAGAGGGCATGGAGGGCTAACATGCCCTCCTGCTAACTTCAGTAGGTCCCAAATAGGGTGACTGCTGAGAGGACTTCGGAGGCCATGCCCCCCTTTTCCATCAATCTGCAAACACGCCTCCTGGTGCACTGCTGGTTGGAGGATGAAGTTCCCTTGGATGCTGATGGTCCTTGGGGGCCAACAAGCCCTCCTGTTACCTCCAGTAAGTCCCACAGAGGGTGACTGCTGAGAGGACTTCAGAGACCACACACCCTTTCCCCCTCACTCTGCAAACCTGCCTCCTGGTGCACTGCTGGTTGGTGAATGAAGTCCCCTTGGCTCTAAAGTGTCCTTGGGGGCCAAGAAGCCCTCCTGTTACCTCCAGTAAGTCCCACACAGCAGAATTGCTGAGAGGTCTTCAGAAGCCATGCCCCCTTTCTCCTCCACTTTGCAAACGTACCTCCTGGAGCATTGCTGGTTGGGGGATGAAGTCCTCTTAGATGCTGAGGGTTCTTGGGGACCCAGAAGCCGTCCTGTTACCTCCAGTAAGCCTGACACAGCAGAATTCCTGAAAGGTGGTCAAAGGCCCCGCCCCTTTACTCCACCACTCTGTAAGCGCAACTACTAGTTAAAAAAGCATAGAAATTCACTTAAAAAACAAAGGTTTCAGGGATGTTATAGTTAGGAAATAGAATTTGAAAAACCTTAGAAATTCACTTAAAAAAACAAAGGTACAAGGTCCTTATAGTTAGGAAATAGATTTTAAAAAACCTTATAAATTCCCTGAAAAAAACAAAGGTTACAGGGACATTATAGATTGGCTCAGACTTCACTCATATAAAACTAGTGAAATTCAGCAGCTATAGTTAACTGAGCTAACTATAACTTACGGCCCAGCAATGCACTGCTTATGACCTCACATATTACATCACTCATGACATGGTCAGTGACATCAATGATGACATCTCAAATGACATCACTGATGATATCACTGATGACATCATCTATAGAACCACTCGTACCCTCATACAACCTCTCATATGCTTCCTCACATACTCACACAACCATTCACATACCCATTCACAGACCCATACAAGTACTCACACACCCACTCACTCTTCCATGGAGCAACTCACACACCCACTCACTCACTCATACAGCCACTCACACAACCATTCATTCACCCATAGAGCTACTAATATAACCAGTCACTCACCAGTATAGCCACTCACATAGCCACACACTCAGCCATACAGCTACTCACACACCTACTTATTCACCTACAGTCGCTCACACACCCACCCACTCAACCATAGAGCCTCTCAACACAGCCACTCACTCACCCATACAAGCACTCACACACTCACTCACACAATCACTTACATACTCATTCACACATCTATATAAGCACTCACACATCCGCTCACTCACCCATGCAGCCATTCACATAGACACTCACTCCCCAATACAGCCACTCACACACCAAATCACTTAACCAAACACCCACTCAAACAGCCACTCACTCACCCATACAGCAACTTACACACCCAGTCACTCACTCATACAGCCATTCAGACACCCACTCACTCACCCAAACAGTCACTACACACCCAGTTTCCCACACGCAGAGCCACTCATACCGCTACTCACTTATACAGCCACTGACACACCCACTCACTCACCAATACAGCCTCTCACACAGCATCTTACTCACACAGCTACTTACACACCAAAGTATACACCCATACAGCCACTTACACACCCATACACACAAGGATGCATACAGTCATACAGCCACTCACATAATATATGTGAGAAGATGTATCACTCAGTAGTAGTGCACCTAGTATACTAATTTAACTTTTGTAGTAGGTTAGTATATGTTTAACACCCATAAACTCTTAAAAACACTATCACCCACTTGATGATGTCATTTGAGATGTCATCAGTGATATCATGAGTGATGTCACTGACCATGTCATGAGTGATGTAATATGTGAGGTCATAAGCAGTGCATTGCAGGGGCATAAGTTATAGTTAGCTCAGGTAACTATAACTGCTGAATTTCATTGGTTTTGTACAAGCAATTGTGCTCCGCTTTGAGCAAGCGAAAGCAAAATGCTCTCACTTGCTCAAAGTGGATCACAGTTTGCTATGGCTTGGGGGGGAATGGTAAAGCTCCCGCCAAGCCATAGTTAACAGCTATGTCCCGATTGTGGGCACGCCGGAACATAGCAGGAGCAGGCCCTGGGTGGTGGTGGTCCCCAGTGCCATCTATGACTCCAGGAGGGGGCAGCGCGACCCCCCTCCTTTGCACTACACAGCCCCGGGGAGGTGGTGGTCCCCAGGACTGCGGAGGACTGTGTGTACCCCGTCGTTAATTTTTAAGAGTTGCCCTTGGCAGGTGGAAGTCCTTGTGGTTGTTGGGGTACCCCACAGCCCTCCCGCACTAATATAATTTTAACTCCAGGGAGGTTGCGGTCCCCGGGGCTGCGAGTGGTCATGCAGCACCCCCCACATTAATGTTTTATTTTGCCCCGGGGCACGGGTTTGGCAACCCCTGCATTTCTTTTAAGAATCAGTCCTCGGGAGGCGATGCTGCCTGGGGCATAATATGCCCCAGGAGGGTGCCTCGTGTGCCCCCCCTGCTTTATTTTTACAATGCCCCTGGGACCTGGCCCACCTGGGGGCCGATTAATAACAAGGCGCTTCTTTTTGTTAAAAAACTTTCAGCGGGATTCACAGATCCAGCGTGACTCCTGACGAAAATTAAGATATTTTTTTTGTGGGCCCCGTGGTATGGGGGGGAACCAAGAGGCCTAGGGGGTCAGGCTGTTTCTACCCTTCCCCCTTTTCTTTTTAATGTTTTTTCTGTGACTCGGGTCCCATATATACAACTGGAAATTTCACTTACATTGTATTTACTTACCATTTAGTTGTATTGTAAAGTCATGCATGGTAAAGGCATATGCGTGGTAAAAACATGTGTGGTAAGGTCATTACTTGGCAATAGATGCATGGTAAAGGCTGTTTCCTGAGAAAGACATGCAGTTTTATCGTTTTCAGCATGCTGGTAGCTCTGAACAGCTCTGCAGGTCCCTTTATGGTATTTCACATGATATAGTGTGCCTAGCAGATTACTGCACTGGGTTGTCCAATCTGAGATTTTGTGTACAGTTGTAGTCCTGAGCTGGCATGATTGGAGGGAGAGAGAAGTGGAGAGATCTGTAGGGATAGGCATTTTTATTATCATCCTATATCTAATTGTCTCTGTCATATATAACGGCGGTCAGATTGTATAGATATTTGAATCTGCAGTGAATGCACTATATTAAAGTCCTCCAACATTGTGCAGTAGTGCCTGGTAGATCTCTTCAGTTATTCCGTCGTTATTCATTTGGTGATGTTTGACTGTGCAGTGCTGGTGTTGGACAACCCTCATATCAGATATGTCTTGTGTGAATTTAACAGATATAATTTACAATTTGTTGCTGACCGCTCTGTATTATGGTTTTAGTATTATTAACGGCCATTACTGTTATATAAGGAAGTAAATAACTGTGTAATGCCACAGCGAACCATAAGTCAGCTCATTTTGCTTACTTTGCTGGTTGAGTTGTTTGCAGTTCATGGGTTGTAAGCTGAGGATTGTGTTTGAGGGTGCAACTATTTTCTGGGCTGTGTTGCTGGGATGCAGGTGATGCAGTTATCTAGGAAACAGCCAAGTTTTCAACTGTCTTCAGAAGTGTATATGCTTCTGGGTGCCTCTAAAGCTTTCTGATACTGAGCTTCAGAGTTTAGCGGCTTGTACTGAGAAAGCAGTGCCTCCTATGGATTTCGTATGCTAAGGTGGTATGATAAGTGATGCAAGCCAGGAGCACAGTGTACTATTTCATCTGTATTGCTTGAATTTGACTTGTAGGTATGGAGGTCCTTTTCTTTGGCAGGCTCTGTAGACAATGCAGAGCCATTGCCCTCCTAGCTATAGGTAAGCCAATGGAGTGATTGCAGGACTGGAGTAATGCATTCTCTTGGGTGAAAGGTCAAGAAGAAATGTAAGGAAATGCCTCTTTTTGTATAGTCACCCCGAAGTTATTGGAATGGCGGTCCTCGTTTTTCGACTCAGAGTGCACTGAGGCCTGCCAAACAGACCTCAGTGCCTGTGCCCTTATCCTTTAACTGGTATGTTGAATTGGTACATGCCCAATTGGCTAAACAAACTTACCTATAGGTCCCTAGTAAAAGGAACCCAGAGCTTGTAAGTTAGAGGGTCCCCCCAGGGAATGCAGCACTGCTTGTGCCATACTAGGTGTGACACAAGTAAAATAAGACTCCCAACCCGCCATCTGCAGACTGGAGGAGCAGTTTAAACTGCTGATCCGAATTTGCCATCTAAAATAATGGCAAAGCCATGCTTTCCCCTGGCATATGTGTAAGTCACCCCTATGGCAGGCCTTTCAAATCATAACACAGAGTGCAACATATCCCATGGGCAGAACATGTAATTTTACAAGTTCTGATAGGAAAAAAGCAAAACCGTAGTTTTTACTGTGGAAAAGCTTGGTCACCCAATTAGCCAGTGGTGCTTTACACGCTGACCTCTCAGCTGTGCTAACTCTGGAACAGTGCAACCAAAGTGGGTCATCCAAGGAATCAAATAACTTGTTACATTAAGCCTGCCTTGATTCTCAGGTCGAAATTAATGTAACAAGTTGCAGTGTTTAACTTTAAGCAATGTTGCTACTTTTTTGCCTTTAGTCCCCTGTGCCCATACTGGTTCCACATGGGGTCCTGTCGTCGAGACAGCTTCCTACCCTAATGGGGAGATGTGCTAATGACTTCCTGGAAAGGATACAATAGGGCCCTGCTCTGAAAGGTGGTTTCACCTGCCTCCTGCAGGAAGCCACACGTATGTTGGCCCAAAAAGGTTTCATAGGAAAAGCTGCCTTTGAAGGGCATATAGTGAACATTTGGAAGAGGCGATGCTCCATTGTTCAGGCAGGCAGGCAGGCAGGCTGGCATTTGGGACAGGAGTGGGGGACCCAATTGCCAAATGAGTTTTCGAGAGGTGTGTAGCCCCCCTAGTAGCCACACCTATGTCCTGGGCTAGGGACTCCATGCGCCAGGAGATGGGTCCTGCCATATTGGAAATGGGCAGAACAGTTCATCCTGGGATGCCCAGATGCCACACTTTGCAGGAACTGGTCATCAGATGGGGGGAACCTGGTAGCCTATTGGCTACCAACTTTAGGAAAGCCCTGTGAAGGATAAAAGTGCCTGGAAATGACTGAAAACTGCTTCAACTGCTGAGCTAACTGTTTCTGAGGACCTTGCTGGTCCATCTGCCTAGTTCACTACTGGAATTGGTCGCCTAAAGTGACTCCAAGTAGCCACACTACAACTAGCCTAAATGTTTTAGTGAAAATGTGTTGAATGTGCCAGTGCTTGTTCTCAATTGAGTGAAAATACCTTGATTTACAATACCTTGTAAATTCTATATCTCCGGAACCCAC
The DNA here is from genome assembly GCA_963921515.1 of Calotriton arnoldi. Classification (NCBI taxonomy): domain Eukaryota; kingdom Metazoa; phylum Chordata; class Amphibia; order Caudata; family Salamandridae; genus Calotriton; species Calotriton arnoldi. Next base: position 321,531 of record CAWUFW010010888.1, read on the forward strand.
TGGTGGTTCTTTTTCATTGTGGTTTTAAAAATACATAACAATACCGTCAACTTTTACACATTGATGTTGGATTTCTTCAGTATCTTGTTAATTTCTCTTCAATTCTTTTGGTACTGTTTAAATGCTTTACACTTGTTCCTTTGTTTAAACCATGCTACTCAGAGCCACAGCTATCCAGGGTGTAACTGAAGGTTTGACAAACAAAATCTAAGGGTCCTAAAGGGGTCGGTAATTGTATTACATGGTGAGGTCACAGAACCACGAGAATTAGAAAGGCACCCCCCTAGGAAAATTAACTTAATAGGTCAGGGAACAGGGGGAAAAGAAACATCAGACAGAGACTACCAGGGTAGTGTTCCCTCAAGACCTCAATTTCTTTAAATGGCGGCTTCTCAAAGCTCAAAACTAGGGCATAACAAACACACTTCTCCACACAAAATACTTATTTGTTATTACATCTTTTATTTAGTTTTTCTTTCTTGTTTTTAAATTTCTTTCTTTTTAATTTTTCACATTTTATAAAAGCATGTTTTAGAAAGTACGTGTATATATTCTTCAATTACAACACAGTAACTTTCTTCATTTATCAAAAAATACTGTTCAATAAATACACAATGTTACAAAACTTATAAGATCACCTAAAATGAAATAATTATAATAGAATTCGACAAACCCCCACACACAGACACACCTCTCACAACTCTACAATCATATCTCTTGTACTCAATGCATTCAACATATATACACCCCAGAGCAACACTGCATGCACAGATGGAAAAGCCGGGTGATGAAATCAACCCTCGGTTGCTGTGCTGGTAGCTGGGGTGTCACACTCTCTCTGGTCGACGTACGTTTCAATGGTATAGTGATTTCAAAACCATCTTCTTCAGGACCTATTATTAGATACTTTATAACAGGTGAAGGGAGGGGGAATAAAAGTACTGTAAAAATAAGAGGAGAAGAAAAAACAAACTTTAGCTACTAGTATGGAAAGCCCTAGGAGATATCTTACATTTCTCCAAAGCAAAACAGTATAACAAGCAAATGTGCCACTGCAAAGCATTTATCATAATTAAGACTTTGCCCTCCATTACATAAGATTAAAGATATGCATATCAAGGTGTAAAGAGAGAAATCTGGTGAATTACGAGTGAGTTTAGTTAAAATAAAAAAAGCAAGAAATCGAATGTAATTAGTAGTTCTCCTTCTGCTGGTAATACATATTTAATTGGAAAAAGAGATGGGCCAGAGCATCCCTTAAGCCTACATTACAAGCCCATTATATTCAATGTGGCTTTACATAATATACTGAGTCAACAACACCCAAGTACCACTATGATTCATCACCCTAAGATCATAAGGCATGATGATTACCGGTCATAAATATCCGTATCGTGTTATCTAAGGATACTGTTGGTTTCAAATAGGCAGTTAGTGGTGCCACTACCAGGTTTGAGCCTAGCTTCTAAGAAACGGTCTATCAAGCATCTGTAATGAATAAGCAGAGAAGTTGGATACAGTTCATCGTGCCATAAGAACTAATACCATTGCTCTTACTAGTATATTAGCATGAACTATATACATAGCGTAGAATACGATTACCTTGCATTTCAATGTCCTACAATGTATTAGAAATCCTGATGTAAGTGCACACCACTATCTGTTAGATGATGCTTGGATTGTTCAACACAGGGGTTTAAATGTCCTCTCAGGAGACCTGGGTATTATGAAAAAACAATACCGAATGTTAGATCTACAACTCTGATTATAATCCTAATAGTAGTGGTCTGCTAAATGCTCGTTAAGGTATAAGTGACTACTGATATAATGAAATAACATACCTTTCTATTTACGAGCCTTAGTGTGGCTTGGTTTGCCCTATTTATGGCCAAGCGGCGTCCGAGTGGTTCTAAATGCTTGCGGTTTGTAAGAGTATAGATTTATTTTCAGTGTGCACTGCTTCTTATAAGCGGTCCTCGGTGCAATCTAAAAAAGAAGAATAAATAATGCGGCATACAACCAGAGAAATAATCAGGTGTGCCTTCTCCAAAGTTTACATGTTCTAAAAAGTAAACATCTCTTGGGGGAAAGAATTATGTATATATATACTTTATCTACCCTCCGGTTAGTTTTAAACTGTGCGCATCGGGTTATCACCGCTGTACGCCAATGTTAACACTGCCCTGCACAGATGCCTCTCCTTAGGACACAGGATCCCAACTCCAAAACTAAAACTAGGGCAAGAAAAACGGGGCTCTCTAGTGGCTATAGATAACGCTGTGCATGACTACTGGCACCCATCCCGAAAACTGCTTCAACTGCTGAGCTAACTGTTTCTGAGGACCTTGCTGGTCCATCTGCCTAGTTCACTACTGGAATTGGTCGCCTAAAGTGACTCCAAGTAGCCACACTACAACTAGCCTAAATGTTTTAGTGAAAATGTGTTGAATGTGCCAGTGCTTGTTCTCAATTGAGTGAAAATACCTTGATTTACAATACCTTGTAAATTCTATATCTCCGGAACCCACTGGTGGTTCTTTTTCATTGTGGTTTTTAAAAATACATAACAATACCGTCAACTTTTACACATTGATGTTGGATTTCTTCAGTATCTTGTTAATTTCTCTTCAATTCTTTTGGTACTGTTTAAATGCTTTACACTTGTTCCTTTGTTTAAACCATGCTACTCAGAGCCACAGCTATCCAGGGTGTAACTGAAGGTTTGACAAACAAAATCTAAGGGTCCTAAAGGGGTCGGTAATTGTATTACATGGTGAGGTCACAGAACCACACCATATAATACACCCCATTTCCTCACAAGAAGCCTTGCAGCAGCATTTTGGATGAGTTGTATATTGCTTATAACAGAAGTGAGTGTGCCAAGGTATAGGCTCTTGGCATAGTCAAGCTTGTAGATTACAACTGTGATTACATTTGGCACTGGTCTCTGGCTGCCTTCTGGCTGTGACCCACCTGCTGGTTTTGGGGCTCTTCAATGCAGGTCTTCACATTCCTCCTAATCTCTACAGGTGAAAATGTAAAACAAAGCAAATGCCTCCCATTCACATTGTAAAAACAAATGCTGTCTCCTCACAGGCTTCTCTGTGCACTCATGTTTAGAGTGTGCTGAGCCATTCGAAGTTTCTCAATTTGCCCCTGCATCTCTATCTTTCAGTGTCCCTCATCGTTCTCCACCTACCCCACAACTTCTTATTAGTGCTAAGTGGTAATGTTTTCCCACCAGATAATGTTTCACTAGCCTTTTCCTAGGTCACTGCTGCCTCTCACTTCAAAAGTTAGCCAGGCGATTGTGCTTGTCGGCACAGCAGTTTCTTCTGAAGCAACGGCTTGGAATATGGCCCATCTCTCGAGCATGTCTGAGAGCCAGGAAGTTCATGGCATAGAGTGATGTGATGATATGATGGATCTTTCCACCCATCATACAGCACTAGTTTGCACCTGGGGCGGCTTCTCCAGTAGGCTGGAGGAGCGTAACCCCATTGCTTTCTCGCACTGCGAGAAAGCAGAAGGGTTTGGTTGGGGGCAGGAGGGTGGGCGGATCTGCTCGAGGGCAGGGGAGGAGTGGCTTGCCCAATGCTTCGGGCCCTGACTGTTTGGTCGGCCCTCTGGGGCCGACCAAACCAGTCATGCACACTCTCCCTTTCCTCCATCTAGGCTGCATGCAGCCTACATGGAGAAAATGGCCTCCCCATAGACGCCTGGCTGGTCGGCGTCCCCACCAATCACAATGCTGCCATTGCAGCCTTGTGATTGGCTTTGGGGAGGGGAGGGAGGCTGCCTGCTTCCTGCTCTTGCCGGAGGCAGGAGAGCAGGAAAACACGGGACACGGGACCAGGGGACCCCCCCCCCCCAAGCGAACCTCCGTGCGACCCCCCTCCCGCGAGTAATGCCGGCCGCGACTGGTTTGCACTGCACTGAGAAATCGGGGATTCTACCATTTCATAAAATCCCAGAATCCCATGCAAAATTCAAAATTGTGCTGCATACTGCCACCACACATTACTGTCTTTTGTGCCCTGTGCTGAGAGGAAAAGCACCATGATAATCACTGTCCAGAGCCTCCACTGTTTTTACTCCCTCTCTAGTGTCACTTGAAATTTATAAGCTGCTGAGGGCCAAACTCCTGATAAGGTTTTTTTTTAACACATCGTACAACTGAATTCACATAATGTGATTGCTATTTAGTTAAATTGAAAACATTTTGTTGAGAGAACTGCGCTCATGTTAACATCTGTCAACGTAGGCCTCAAATTCAAAATTGTAAACTTTGCTTGCTACCATCTTTTCATTACGGAGTCACCTCTATCCTTTCCCCACCATGCACTCAATAGCTATTATGTAAACAATATTTTGAAACACAATGTCTCTTTTCTATGTACAACATGGTGCTTTGTTCCCAGGCTACATATAATGCTGTTAGTGAAACTAATTGTCCCAAGTTCTCATCTATTGGGACCATGGTGTCACTCTCCATTGTGTGAACCTATTTCTGCAACTTGTGTAATGAATCATCTATCAGTCACTGGAGGTGCCTAGGGAGCACCCAGGATAGGAGCTGTATTATGTGAATTGGAGGGATAGTGCTGACAAATGTGATTTCAAACTGTATCATTATTTCTTTAATATGACTGGATGGGACTGTAGGATCTTTGCACATCCAAATCATATGTATGGTTCTTATGTTTAATTTCCTATATGAAGCCCCATCCTGAGTGGTTGTGGACTCTCTCCCCTGACGTTTAGAAGTCACCACTGTGTCAGTCTGACCTCGGATTGATGATTTATTTTACTTTAGCTGAACTGTAGTTTGTTCAGCTATTTTATTATTTGATATAGATATAGAGCATCACACTTTTAAATGACAAATAACTAACTGACTGACTCCTTACAGTTTTTTTTGCTTTCTGTAAAGCCTTTAACTTTTTAATAAACCTTCATGGTTTTCACAATAATACTGGTCAGACTTTATTCCGAAGCCTAATGTGCTTGATAGTTAATTCTGAATTGTTACTTGATATTGAATTGATTTGAATGACCAGATACAGATAGAAGCAAAAAAATCCTAAGGCGATTAACACCGCTCCGTCAGAATCTATTTAATTTGGCATTGGAGAAAAAGTGCTGCATCAAAAATCTAGTAGCAGAGGATGTTTGAGTTGGACCTGGGTAAGTTTAATGGGATTTGGAGGGACCTTTACTGTTTAGCAAATCAGGGCCTGATTTATTTTTGGCGGATGGTCTGTCCTCCGTCAGGGCGACGTAGTAAATTACTCTGTCACCCTGATGGAGATGCCACCTACCAAATTATGAAATGTCTTCTAGTCCAGCGGACATTTCAAGCATTGAAAAATGTATTGTAACTTTGTTGGACGGCTCTGTCAAACATGACGGAGGAGTACGCCAAAGTTACAATTTTTTATTTTCAAAAAGAAAACCCCAAAGTGAGATTTTCTTTTTTGAAAGTGAAGGTAGAAAAGCAATGCCCAACTTGTCGGGAGTTTTCTCCCATGGGGAGGGGGTTATTGAACACTTTTCAGTGCCCTTTAAACCTCCGATAGTCCTCACTCCATTGAGCCATCAGAGAAGTTTGACCACAGCAGAGACATAGTAGTTTATTCATGTTTATTGGTTGCATTTACTATAATTAATATGTTCATTTTTTAGGGTATAGGTTTGGATATAGAATTTAATCAAAAATCTGAGATCTCAAGATATAAACTTGTTATTGAAATTTGTCTGCTAAAGTTATAATGTGTATTGCGAGGCGCCACATCCGCACCATGATGGGGATTTACTAAAGGCCTTGTTGTGAATGCATATTAATTTAGATTGGTGACTGTGTATTCTTTGGTGCAGAGGAGTAAACACTATGATCAAGTGTAGGCTATGCTAGCCGAGAACATACTTTCCTTGTTTGTGTTTTTCTTCTAGAGATTTGCTTTCCTCTTTCCTTTTAGATGAAGCAGAAAAGGAATAGTTACTTGTTTTTTTTACTATGTTGAATTCAGATTCTACATTGCAGCACATCACGCTGTGATATGTTGGTTGTTATAGGGTAACACGCAGAAATGCACCCCGATTGGTTAAACCTTGAACTGGACATGCTGCAAATGGTTAATTGTGCCACGGGTCACTGTGTGGTTGGCTGATTACTTCATTTGGTGCAGCACTTAGATTGGCTCGTTATCAATTAATGTTGTTTTAGATTAGTGGCTCGTTGTTGTTTGTAATACGTGATTTAATAGAGTGAGTTCAGAACAGAAAAATGGTAATTGTGCTTAAAAAGCCTGGTGTTACCCCTTGCAAGAGAGAGAAAATACCACCTGAAGGCCTATGACACGGCCCTTTTTAGCAGTTTACACACTTGCCTTTGGATGGAATATCTTTTGATGGCAAGGGAATGCAATTGGCTTTACATGGTACCTTTTATGTGAGAAAGTCTGAGAATCTGCAAAAAGTATGAAATAGCACCCCAACCTAGGCCTGCCCAATTTGAGGCGTCAAATGCATGGGAGCATGCTGCACATGAGAAGGAATGGAAAAGAATAAAGAATCAGATTAGACATTATGTTAGTAATTGGTTGGATGCATGATTTAATTCAAGACAGCAAGCATGGCATGAAGGCCTGGTTGAAGGTGTGGGTGTTTATCCTGACATTGTGGGGGAGGACCAGAAGGAGACAACAGACAAGAAAGACAGTAAGAACAACAGAGAGAGTGTTAGACCTGGCACCATTGGCGTGGGTCTCCCTTCCATTTTTCGCTGTTATCTCCTCTGTTTTACTGATGTTAGATGCTCTGGGCGCTGTGCCACTGCCATTCAGTGTCACAGCGCGAATGCTCCCTGTGTAAATATGTCTATGTGAATTGGTTTATCCCTGATTGGCTTATTTGGTTTACCTGTTAGTCCCTAGTAGTGTGGCCTATGTGTGCCCAGGGCTGGTAAACCAAATGCTGCTGGTGGGCCTGCAGCACTGATGTGTGCCACCCACAGAAGCAGCTTGTAAAGTGTGTCTCAGACCTGCCACTGCAGTGTCTGTGTGCAGTCCAGAACTGCCATCTTGGCTGTGAAGTGCACTCACTTCCCAGCCCCTGAACCTTCCCTTGGCAGCCTGTAAGTCACCCCTATGGTAGGGTGCATTGTATGTGTAAGGTAGGACATGCCTTGGTGTATGTAGCATGTCCTGGTAGTGAATTACACCCCATTTCGTTTTTCACTACTGTAAGGCTACCTGTTCCTCATAGGCTAGAATGGGCAGTTTGACTATTACATTCTATAGTCCTAACTGACCCCAGGGACATGGTAGAAAAACGAATTTAGTATGCCTGAGCTCAGAATATTAAAATACATCTTTTAGTGAAGTTTATTTTTATATTCTGTGTTTGAAAATACCACTTTTAGAAAGTAGGTATTTTCTTGCCTAAGCCTTCCAGTGTGCTCTGCCGTTATGTGTATTGGCTGTCTGGTTTTAGAGGGGCAGGGCAGGCTGAGTCAGACCTGGGTTGAATAGAGAGATCTGCATTTAGAGTGTGGTGAGGGGTGGCTCCTTGACCTGAATAGGGCTGTGCCTGGCAAGGTGAATGCTGGCTCCACCTCCCACTGTGTGTCTGCTAGCAGACCCCTCTTTCTGAAAGGAAGGATGCAGCCTGGTAAACAAAGTGCTCCAGGCCTGAGCAGAACTGGTTCTGGCTAGGTTCAGTGACTGGTAGCTTCTAAGAACAAAGGCTTTTGGGGTATAAATATCTGTGCTCAAACCCCTACTTTTTGTATTGCTTTTGGATCTGGAGAGGAAACTCTGTCCGTGCCACTGGAGGAATCTGCAGGAAGTGACTGTCCCTGTGCTTGTGTGTTGTTTCTTGCACTGGCCTGCAGCAGTGACCACTGGACCTTGAAGAAGAGGAAAAGGAACTCTTGAGAGAACTTTTATTTTTGTTACAAGCAATTACCCAAGGGCTAGGAAAAGAGCTAGCCTCCTGCTGGAGTCTCAGGCACATCAGACTCCACCACCAACCTCCTGCTTCCTCCCTGCGAGGACTGCTATCTGCTGATGAGGCTCCTGTGAGTTCCAGGGCCTCTAGTTTGCATCAGAGAAGAGAGTGTGGGAAATCGACGCTAACGCATCTTTGCGGGCCGCTGCAGTCGAGAGTGCTGGGAAAATCATCGCGCTACTGCCGCCGAGGGCCCGCAACACGGAACCATCGCTGATGCCCCTTTGCGAGCCGCTGCAGCCGAGACGCGCTGGAAAGATCATCGCGCTGCTGTCGCCGCGCACTCGCAACCCTTAAAGAAATCATCGCTGCGAGACATCGCATTGCGGACGCCGTGCGTCCGCCACTTTGATCGCATCGCACCGAATTTCGTCGCTCCCTCGCGGAGCGTCTTGTCTTCGCATCGCAACACGATCGCACAGCGCAACAGGATCGCCGCATCGACTTCTCCCACGCGGCAAGAAAGTCATCACATCGGCGGTCCAGCGTGCAGAAGTTTGTCGCATCGTCTCCGCACGCATCACGCAGATCGGCGCATCATCCTCCCTTGCGGCAAGGATTTCAACGCATCGCCGGCCTCGCGTGCCGAGAATCATCGCTACAGCTTATTTACGACATTTTGTTGGTTTTGCTACTAAACCCAGGTACTTTGTGAAAGAAAGGGTCGCAGAGACCACTGCTTTGAACTTGAACCTTATTTTTGCAACCTTTGAACTATTTTTGACAGCCCTTCAACAGCTATCCTATTTTTGACAGTATTGTGGCTTTTACAGTTATTGGTCTTGTGATAAATCTGCCTTTATATAAAGATACTTATTTTTTATAACTACTTGTGTGGTGTCCCTTTGTAGTGTTCCTCACTGTGTTACTGTGTATGGTCATAAATGCTTCACACCCTGCCTCTGAGATAAGCCTACCTGCTCGTGCTACGTTACCACAGGGTTGAGCAGGTGTATTAAAGAAGGTAGCCCTCTCACTCTGACTTAGGAAGAAGGGTCCCTACTTGGACAGTGGCCAGCCATTGCCAACTAGAGACCCCCATTTCTAACATTGGTGGTCAGCGGTGAGGATCTGGACTTGCATTTATGATCGCATACAGTAATTATAGTGTACACTACTAGTGAGTGCAGACCATAACGTACCCCATACATTTTTGAGAGTTTTTTTGGATCCTATATTGTAATTGATATTGCCGGTGATTTTTCACCCGCACACATTTTCTGAGAGTTTTTGGGATCCTATATTGTGATTGATATTGCCGGTGATTTTTCACCCGCGCCCATTTTTTGAAAGTTTTTGGATCCCCTATTGTAATTGATATTGCCGGTGATTTTTCACCCGCGCACATTTCTGAGAGTTTTTGGGATCCTATATTGTGATTGATATTGCCGGTGATTTTTCGCCCGCGCCCATTTTTTGAAAGTTTTTGGATCCCCTATTGTAATTGATATTGCCGGTGATTTTTCACCCGCGCACATTTCTGAGAGTTTTTGGATCCTATATTGTGATTGATATTGCCGGTGATTTTTCACCCGCTTACATTTTTTGAGAAGTTTTCTTCTGTCCTTTATTGATATTGCCAGTTATTTCTACAATGGGCAAGCCCAGATCCAATGCCTCAGAGGATCTCTCCTGGGAAGAAGAGAAAATAGAAACCTACAATGCCAAGCAGCTCAAATATTTTTGCAAGCAATTCACAGTCCCTATCACAGGTCTCACTAGAAGGGAGGAGTATTACAAGGCGCTGAAGGCCTGGCTAGAAGCCAGGGATGCCCCTAAGGATATAGGAGAGCTTGTGGAGGTGGGAGAGAATGCAGGAGAGCAGCAGGGCGATGTAGTAGACTTAGTAGGAGATCCAGCCCTTTCCAACTAGAGACCTCCATTTCTAACAGAGAGGGACACAGTGTCAGATTAAAGTGATGAAGAAGAGGAGTGCTTAGATGAATTACTAAATTCAAGACCACCTCCATATCAGCTTACGCCTCCTCCTGTGGGGCCAACACCATAGGACCTGGGGACAGAAGAATCAAGAGCTGGTGTGACTGAGGGTGCAAGTGTATCCACTGCCCTGAGCTCAACAGAATTGGAAACCTCTCCTGTTTTATCAAATGCATCTACCAGTACAACTGTCACACCTACTGTTACCTCTGTTGCAGTAAAAAATTACAGCATCCATCCAGAGGAACAGTGGTCAAGGAAATTAACATACATCAATTAAAAACAAAATTTGAAAAGATTGGCCCAGAGAAACTGAACTCCTATGCTGAGGCTGAGTTGCTGAGTTGAGATATCTGAGCAAAGAAACTGCTAGGCTTGCCTAAGAGGCACTTAAGAAGAACTTGTGAAAGAATTTCAGAATGTTAAGGAGTGATGAAGAGATAATAGAAATGGGAACCCCAAGCTTGAGTATGCACACTAAGTAGTTAATAAATAGCACAGACTGGAGTGAATTAAAGAAAAATAAGGATAGATAGGCCAAAAAAAACAGAGCCACGGCAAAAAAGGCATTAAGTGAAGCAGAGAGGGAAACCGTTGCGAGCAAACATGAGAATAGAGTGACCACTGAGCTCCCTTTGAGAGAAGTACATTGAGGGGTGTATGTGCATGTGCCTTGGAGTCGATCTGGTCTTCTTTCATTCACAAAGAACTTCCCTAAGTTGAGAGAGGAGCTAGAGAAATGGTATGAGAAAGTAGAAAAATGTGTCAAAGGAAGATCTGAATACGTTTTTTGAGGTTGCTGTTCCTAGCAATTTACGAATGGAGTGCAAAGGGGTCGTGAATAGGCCCTCACAAGAGCTCTCACAAACAGCCCAAAATGGTCCAATTCCTGATGTCTTGATCAAATACAGGGAGGTGATTGTGCATTTAATACTGAAAATCCCCCATAAATAGGTGAATTGGTGTGAAATTATGAGGGCAACACAAAAACCCAAGAAATCAGTACATGCTCATTATAAAAGGTTACAGCCAGAACAGTGGAGTAGAATACTCAGCTTGCGAAGGCCTTAGTGGTTTAGTTTCTGGATTTGTGCTTGTGTGACACCCGGAACTTAGTTCTCAAATACAGCACAATGTGATGTATTGAAAGACAAAATCTGTGGATGAGATTCTGAAGATTGCAGAGTATTTTTAGTGATACTCAAGAGGCAACCAAATAAAGATTAAAGAAAGGTATATGGTGGTAAAGAAAAAGCTGGCTCAGAGAATCGGACAGAGTAGTTCTTCCATGATTTAGTTTTGCATTCTGTTTTTGATATGCACATGGTTTTGCAAGGAATCAGTGTTCAAGGTGGTGTTCAATATGTCAAAAAGGAATTTTGTTCCTCACGGATGTAGAGGTTTTGTTGACAATTCCAATGCAAATGTGAGCATTATAACACACTATGCCATATTTGTAAGAAGATATGGCATTGGAAGCATGAGTGCAGACTGACCCCTAACTGAGTTCAAAATGATGCCCAGATGAATGTCAAATTTCAAAACAAGAATGTCATGTCTGAAAATGGCTCGAAGTAGTCAGCAGCACCAGCCCAACTAGCTCCTGTGAAAAAAAGACCGAATAAGAGAATGTATAATGCAAAAATGATGCAAGTCCTAATGATGCAGCAAAACATGTAAAATACAGGTTTTTTTTTACAAAATCCCAGATTTTAGCAATATCCTTTAATAACCGAGGACAGTTTCCCCCAGTCTTTAGCAGTCTCTGAAAGTCCTACTGGATTTGACCCTAATCAATCACAACATTGGTGCCTGAGGAGGGAGGAGGATTGCATGCTTGGTGCAGTCCACGAGCTAGACCAAAGTGGCCCATATGTTGAATCTGAAGTGAATGGCCACCCAGTATCATTTTTGTTCGATGCAGGTGCTAACTGCTCCACGGTTTGTCTGGTGGAGGTTCCAAACCTACACCTCTGGAAAAGATATCCAAGTTGTAGGCAAGTCAAATAGACCAATTCACTCGGAAGGGACCTTTTGTTCAAAATGAATTGCAAAATTGTCTGTACACCAGACGGAGTTGCAATTCGGACCCCATGATGAAGATGTTGACTTCAAAGTAAAATAGCAAGAGTAAAAATTCTACTTGTTCGTTGTTTTAACAAAGGAATAATCACCTCCTAATTTAAATTGAACAGTTAGAGAGAAAGTTTGGAATTTTTGAGCCAGGATATTGAACTGATAAAGGGTGGAGATCCAGCGAAAATAAAAGTGAAGCCAGATGTGGTTTAGCCCTAAGTGCCCCAATATAATCTCACTCCAGCCAGAATGCCAGAATGACACGTCACAGCAAAATTGCTAGAATAAGAACCCTCTAAACGAGTTGTTAGGGATTCCCTGTAACTCAACTGTTATGGGACTTCAAAAGGCATATAAAAAGTTGAGAATAGTGCAGGGTCATAGAAAAATTAATGAAATTGTGTTCTCTGGTACTGAATGCTGCTGTAATCTTTTTCCAAATACCATCAGATGTGGAATGGGTCACAGTCATAGACTTGTGCCAATCATTCTTTTCCATTCCCCTACATGAAGACAGTCTGTTTTGTTTTGCATTCACATTTTTGAATAAAATCCTGGTTTGATGTAGGGTTTTGCTCCTCATGGGTACATAGAAAGAAAAGAAAAATCTAGAGACCCTACATTTGCCCCTGTAATACAGTGTTGGTTCAATACAGAAACGACCTACTGGTGGAATCTGAATACAAAACAAAGTTGCAGACTAGACACAATTGCCCTGCTGAACCATCTCACAGAGAATGGGCATAGGGTATACCTTAGCAAACTCCAGTACTGTAAAAAGAGGCCATATATTTGGGACACTACATTGAGAAGGGAACAAGGAAGTTGTCCAAAGAACACATCTCTGCAATTCTGAGAATGAAACCACCCACAACACACAGAGAGGTGAGGATGTTCCTGGGATTGGTTTGCTACTGTAGCTAGTGGATTCCTAACTTTGCCCTAGTGGCAAAGCCTCTTCAGAGGCTTACTCACAATAATGTGAGAGATTAGTTACCTGGGATGACAAATGCATGAGTGCCTTCCTAGAGCTCAGAGACAAACTCCTCAGCACTCCAGCACTAGGAATGCCAGACTTTAAGAGGGATTTATTCCTCTTTTTGTCACAAATGTGACAGATGTGCATTGTCTGTGTTGGCACAGACCCACGGAGAAGTGAAATGGCCACTGGCCTACTTTTCAGCCACACTGGATACAGTGCCCGTGGCACTTCAAGTTGCCTGAAATCGGTCACTGCTGTTTGCAGAGCGAGGGGAATGTGATGGGTTATGGCCTTATTGAGATGGTTGCTCATTCAGTTGAGATTTTGCTGACTTGAACTCTTAATTTGACAAGGTGCAAACAAATAATACCGTAAGGTGAAAACATTTCTATCCAAAGGTGCAGTGTCCTGAATCATTCAAACCTTTTGCCAATTCCAGATCAGTATGATAAAGAAGGGGATTTTACTCATGAATGAATAGATGTCGCAGAATTATGTACAAAGTTAAGATCCGACATGCTAGATCAGTGATACTCAAAGCACGGCCCGGGGCCCACTTGCAGCCCTCCTGTCCTTTACATGCGTCCCCCTGGTCAAAAGCAGCGCTGTGCTGGTGTTTACTTTACTGAGCACTAACATTCAGAGTGATGTTAAATAAACTGGCAAGCATTTATTTACATGTTACCTACGGTTAAAGAAAGGAGAGTAACTAAGGTGTCTGGAACCGCTTAACTTTAGAAAATCCTTCACTTTTAAAGACATCTTAGAACAAATGAGTAAAAATAAGATAAAGTCTCTTCAAAATGTAAAAAAGTATATTTCATTAACATGTAGAAGTGATTCACCTTAGTAAATCAATTCAAATTGCTGCATTGAGAGTTTTTTTTTTTTTTTTTTAAATGATAGTTTTCAAACATGTATTTAGAAACATTCTTGCTTCCACCCACTCAGACAACAATGCCAATAGTGAACTAAGAGGCAAGTCAGTTGTCATGTGCATCCTATGGGTGGCCTGGAGTGCTATTAAACATGGACAAAATTATAATCTAATATATCAAACTCAAAAGAAGGTTTTGTACTACACACATCCTAAACTCATGTATTTTGAGGTTCTCTTACATGTGATGATGGAGAAAAAGGAGACAAAGTGGAAAATATATTTGCCAAGGGACACACAAGTTGGTCAAGTAGGGAAGCCAGGATTGATCCCAGGTTTTCTGATTTAACATTGTGCAATTCAGCCACTAGATGTACATGCTTCGGTTCCCCTACCCCCACCTTACACACATTCTTCACCCCGACCTACACATTGCTGGTATCAGTGCAGCCCTCAGTCTCCTCATAGACCATTCTTTGTGGCCCCTGGAGAAACGTTTGCGAGTACCCATGTACTAGATGGACCACTCAAGATGGCCGACTTGACACTGTTTGTAGATGGCTCTTATTTGAGAGACCCAAGTGAAATAGTGGGAGCAGCATATGTTGTTTGCACCACATCTAGTAAACTAGTATTGTGGAAGCTTCCCACTTGAGCAATATAACCTCAGCACAAGTAACAAAATTGATTGCCTTAACCTGTGTGTGTTTTGTGGCCAATGATTTGAATATTAGCATCTACAGTAATAGCCAGTACGGGTTTGGTGTGATCTGTGATTTCTGCCAGTTATTGTCGCAAAGGTGTTTTATGACTTCCTCTTGTTCTCCAATACGCAATAGTGAGTACATACCAAATCTCCTTGAAGTACTGCAGTTACCTAGTGAAATTTCTCTTGCGAACTGTGCTGCACACAAGAGTAGAGACAACATGTTCAAATAGGGCAATCAATATGCTGATCAGGTGGCAAAATATTGTGCTTGTTCAATCGTGATGAATTGTGTAAAACTGACAGGTGACAATGAGACAAACATGTTAGTAACCATGGTGCACACACTCAATGACCTCAGAGAAATCCAATATGAAGCATCAGAAAATGAGTAGGAAAGGTGGGTCAGAGCAGGATGTATCAAAGATGAGAGTGACAGATTGTTTTCGAAATATGGGAGGCCTGTCTCCCTGTAACCCACAATACCCTGCCACTTTCATGGCCCGAGACATGTTGTGAGGGGTGGGATGATTCATACAGTCCAGAAATACTAGTTCAATAGAGATTTTGGATCCATGGCTGAGAGTTTCTGTCAGCAATGCATTACCTGCCAGCTGTTAAATGCCTGCAAAAGGACAGATGTGACTATGAATCACATAGGAAGTCTAATAGTTCCTTCAGTCTCCTGAAGCTCGAATTTGTTATGATGCCTGTCTGTAACAAGCTGAGGTACATTTTAATTGTAGTGTGACTTTTTTCTTAGTGAATGGAGGCATGCTTGACTAGAAGGAGCGATAGTCTCACTGTAGCTAGACTATTACTAAAGGAGTTGATCCCATGTTTTCGCATGCCAGTTTCTTTGGAATCTGATTCTGGCTCCTACTTTAAAAACAATATTATGGAGCTGCCTTGTACATCCTTGAGGACTGATCAGAAAGTCCATTGTAGTTACAGACCAGAAGCATCAGGAGTGTTGGAGTAAGTTAACAGTGCGCTGAAATGTAGATTTGTAAAACTGTGTACTTCCACTTCCCTCATATGTCCGATGCACTCCGGCTTGTCTTGGTGAGTCTCAGATGCACACCAAACAAAAGGACAGGACTCTCCCTCCACAAAGGTGTTGATGGGAGAGACATGCAAATCCCTACTGTACCTACAGATGCACTTGTAAAGATCACAAATGACATCTTAAGTATTGCTGAGAACTGGCTGATGTGGTACATTCTATTGCTCGTCAGGCTGACTAGGCGAGCCCATTAGGAAGGTAGAAACCTTGCCACGACCCTAACCCTGGAGACTGGATTCTGGTGAAAAAGCATGTTTGCATGACTTGTCTGGAGCCTTGCTGGAAGGGAGCAACCAGGTGATGCTTGTGACCAACACTGCTGCCAAATGTGTCAGATTGCCGCAGTGGATTCATGCGTCGCACATGAAGAGGATGAAATAAGCTGGTGAAGAAGTGGTGACAAGAGACACTGATTCACAGAGTCAGACCCTAGTCCAAACTGTTTATTCTTACGGAGAAGAGGCACAAGTTGGTAGTTTGCTATATGAGTGTCAGTAGATCCAGTCTAATCAAGCTCTAGAGCTACAGAGGCAAGATCAAGGTGAGGATGCTCAAGAGTCTTACATCCAGAGAAAGAGATGGAGATCAACACTCAAGCTCCATATGTTCCAAAGCCCTGGCGAATCTTTGTTTGCCAAGATAGATAAAGATGATCGAGGTGAAGAGTCCTCAACCTGTGATATATGAAGTAAGGACACCTACAGGGATGAAAAGGGATCTGAAAATGAAAGTGGGCACTGTGAAACAGAGCAAGACATAAGCACTTCAAGTGGAAGAGAGTGTCATGAAGAAGGTTGGCCAAGAAATGCAAGAAAAACAAAAAGAATACTGAAAGGAGTGCACCGACCTTAGTAAATTGAAAAAAACAGAGGTGACTGTGATGATGAACAACCGAAAATTGAAAAACTCAAAAAGACTAAAAGTGTCTAACACAAAGTATGCATGTCCTGAATGTTCCTATCTAGTTGAGGTTCAACAAGCTGAGCAATTAGATATAGAAGTAATTTATAAGACCAATTATCAATTCATCAATAAAGAACCTCATGAATATGAACTGATTAAAGCCGAGACAATCATTCCTGAATAGTTTCCTGATGAAATATTGAACTGAGATGTGAGCTGAAATCTTAAAGTTAAAGTCCACTTTGTTTTGCACTTAGGTATCCAGACAAAATTATTAGGTTTCCTTAGGTATTCAGTTGATGATTTAGGACTTCCCATTTATGTATCCAGTTGAAGATAGTAGAATTTCTTTCCGGAAACTAACATTGAGTATATGAACTGAAACTGTTAACTGGACTTTGTTGTTTGTCTGGAATATTGGTGGTTAGATTTTTGATTTTTCTTAGTATTTTTGTGAAGAAACATGGCAAGCGGCAACAAAATTTGGAGCAAAATGTTCAAATTATTCTTAGTGATTATGATATTAGTATTCATAGTTGATTTATTTGTATGATATCGAACTTTAGTCGGACAAGCCTAACCCAAAATATAAATGAATCAGACATTGGAAGATGAAAGAATAAAATCAGATAAGGCATTATTGCATAGAGATAATTATGTAGATAATATTGGAGAAAATTTAAATTTTAGGTTATTAGATAAATATTAAAAACTTATGGAACTATGCAGCTGTTATATTTACATCTTTTTATCTGTGTCTGCTGCTGAAGGGATGACTATCACCAGCTTCTGCTGAATTATGCCCTGTCCTGCAGTGGGTTTATAAATATATGTTCTAGCAACAGGATTTTCTTGAAGTGTATCATTCAAATTATGATGTGCCTTTAGAAAAAGTGCCTATTATTAGAGTCTTACATTTTTATTGTGGAAGCAGAAGCCTGGGGACTATGGCTAGATACATTGCATACATTACATAAATTAACCGCACTAATATTGGTTGTAAATTTACATGCAGATTAAATAGAGGAGAAAAGAAGTTTGTAAAAGACATCAATGAACAAAAGATTTAGAGAAAAAGCAAAGGAAGAAAAAAAGATTGAGTTAGAAAGGGAAGAGGAGGAGGTCAGAAAAACAAAAGTGGATCCAGGACTAAGGCCCAGATTTATATCTTGGCGGACAGGGAACCCGGTCACAACGGCGACAGAATTCCCTCGCCGTCTAGACTATGGACCTACCGCCTGATTTAAATGCAGTCAGACCATAGTATGACAATGGCAGAGACTACTCTGTCTTCACTGTGGACAGACTGGCCATTAGAAGTTCAGCTATATGTCTGCCAACCTAATTTAGATCGGAGGACGTACAGATGTTTTCAATGCCCATCACTGCCAGGAAAAGGTAAGGGGCATTTAAAAGTGCTAGATGCCATCCTCAACATGGGAGGGAAATCTCATGGTATGCAGGGCATTGCTTTTTTTTCTCAAAAAGAAAATCTCACTTTGGGAATTATTTTTGGAAATATATTAATTTTTTTACTTTGACGTATGGCTCCATCATCTTTACAAAGTTACACTCCGCGACAGCAGTTCCTGTCAATCCTTCAAATGACTGCAGGGTCAGCGGACATTTCATAATTTGACAGACGGCACTGCCGTCATGGCAACAGGGTAAGCTATTCGGTTGCCCTAGCAGAGGACGGGCCATCTGCCAAAAAGAAATCAGGCCCTCAGTCTTGATAAAGGAAATAAGTGGCAAATGTGTATGGTGCGTGAAAAGAGACAGAATGAAATGTCACAAGTAGTAGGTGGAGTGAGTGTGAAGAAAGTTGTGTGGTAAGTAACATGATTTTGACTGGATGAGAGTCCATCATTAAAGGCATTTATTATGTGTATGGTAAGACAGCCTATTTTAAATAGGGTAACTAGTTGGGCAGCTGCTCCTTAGGCCTAGTGTTTTGTTGTGTTTAGCACATGAATGAATTGAGTGAGAAGAACGATAAAAATGTGAGAGAAACACAGTGCTGGTCAAGTGGTTGAGGATATATTTAGTGCTATGACTCCTAGAGTTGGTATAACTTTGAATGATGTATGTAGACTCCCCAGACTGGGTACCCACATAGGACTACGCCACACACGGATCTTAGTAATACAAGTCTTTATCCTTCTGTGTGTAACCACAAACTCAACATTCTAAACCAGTCTTCAGTGCATTCCGCTCTAACACTTATATCACAGTTCTACACAGTCCACCTGGAACCAAAAGGGTTCCATCATTTCTAATACACAAGACACTACATCCCCCCTCTGTTAAATAAAAACTTACAATGTTTACAAAATATTTATATAGCTATGCATATACATTTAAATCTCTTCAATCAGTTTTCTTGGAGCTTTAATTGTTCAACCTGATCTTGTTCAGGGAAACTGGGAGGTGTTGTCACTGATGTCCAGGATCTGTGTCAACAGTGTACAAGTAACAGCAGTTGCTGATGTTTCAGACCTAATCTCTCTTTCAACTAAGTGCCTGAAATGGGAAGAGTCTCGGGTAATAGACTTCCCAGGGTGTTGGGCAGTCACCATGTGTCCCTTAGTAGACACCAATTGGAAAGGTTCTGCACCGAAAGGAGTATCAGATTTTCTTTTCTGCATTTGTCGTGCGAGCACTGGATCTCCTGTCTTAAAGACAAAGTTCTTTGCATGTTGTCTTTTGTCAGAATACACTTTCATCTTTTGTATGTTAAACAAGTCCTTCTCATGAGTTGTCATCTCATTTTTCTTTCTCTGATTGGTCCATTGTGGTAACTTGGTATTCATTGCTCTCCTAAACATCAAAGTCGCAGGACTTTCACCTGTGGTGGAATGGGGTGTTGATTGATAAGCTCTCAAGGTAGAATTCAATACATTTTTCAAATTGAGCTGCTCAGGAGTAGCAGGCTGCACTGCTTTCTTTAGTCTACTCATAAAATGCTTAACAAGTCTGTTGGCTTGTGGCCACAGTGGGGTGCGGTTTTGATGCTTTATTTTCAAATGTTGTAAGAAATCTCTGAACTCTCGACTATTGAAAGAGGGCCATTGTCAGACTTCACTATGCCTGGAATACCCCATGTTGCAAAGATGCCATCTAGTTTTTCAATGGCTCATTCTTGAGCTGTAGATGAAGGATCTGCAATTAGTGGAAATCGTGAATATTCATCCATAATCACCAATCAATGATGTCCATTGTCAAATGGACTGAAAAAGTCAATGGCTATTCTGTCCCATGCATACTTCGGGAGTTCTGACGTTCAAAGTGTGGTGAATAGTTTTTGTAGAAAGGCAGTTGCATAAATGGCCCACCTTTAATTCTTTTTCAACCCTATCAGCAAGATAAGGAAACCAAACTTGGCCTTGGGGAGTTCATTTTGTGGCAACTATTCCATGATGTTCTTTATGGGCTACCTCAATTATTTTATGTCTCAGACTCTCCGGAATCAGGATTCTTGCCCTTCGCAATATAACTCCTTCCTGAGTTATGGACAGTTTCATCCTTGACTTTTTTGTACTTTTGATATTCACCATCACTGGTGAACAGTAGAGTGTGCTGTTTCAATGACTGATGTGTAATTATATCCTTCAGCTTCAACATGCCACTATCATAGCTCGTGGAAGTGATAATCTGGGCTAACGAAATGGCAGCTGGTGTGCTGGATTTTTCAATTAAGTTGATATAGGCCTCAGCTATCTGCGATGGAGTACCATGACCTTGTATAGGCACTCTGGAAAGTAGTCAGCAGGGTTCTGATCCTTCCCTGGATGATGCACAATGGTTTAATCACACTCTTGTAACCGTAGTCCCCATCATTCAATGCGAGGAGGAATTTTGGCCTTTGGATTTCCAAATATTGTCAGTAAAGCTAGATGATTAGTTACCATTGTAAAAGGTTTTCCATACAAGAATACATAGAAATTTCACAAGACCACACCACAGCTAAGCTTTCTTTCTCAGGTTGTGAGTAAGCACATTCTGTTTGGGGCAAACATCTACTTGCATATGCCACAATATGCCTTCAAGCATTCAGGTGTCCACTGTGCTGTGCAAGGATGGTACATAACCTGACTGGGCTAGCGCCAACAACAACCTCTGTATGAAGCTTTGGATTGAAATATGCCATTTAGAGGCATTCTCAATGGCTTGTTTAATTTTCTTGAAACTTTTCTCACATTCATGTGACCAATTAAATGAAATATTTTTTTTCGTCAAGTCTCTCAACGGAGCACTGACAATAGCAAAGTCTTGTATGTATCTGGAACAGTAACTGGCCATGCTAAGAAATGAACGCACCATTGAAACATCTTGCAGGGAATCAGCATTTGACAGCGCTTGTACTTTGGCAGGGTCTGGTGTCATACCCCATCAGAAAAGATATGGCCAAAGAATTTTAGCTTTGTCTTATGGAACTCACACTTGTATGCATTCAAAGTCAAACCTGCTTCAGCAAGTAAACTACACACTTGTGCAAGACATTCAACATGTTCTTTTTATGTAGCTCTGAAAACCAATATGTCCTCATTGTAATTGAATGCATTCATGACAGGCTGTGTGGTATGTTGAATTATGTCTTGAAACAGTTCTGCAGCAGATGACACACCAAAACCTATTCTTTTGTATCAAAACAGACTAACATTTGTAGAAAAGGTTGTAATGTACCTTCAATCTTCTTCAAGTTCTGGTGATAACCTTTATTTAAATCAAGAAGAGAGAAGACATTTGCACCATTTAATTGCAATATCATGTCAGCAATGTGTGGACCTGGATGTCATTCTCAGTCAATTGTTTTGTTAGCTTGACGCATGTCAACACATCTGCATACAGCTCAGCTCCTACACTGTCCTTTTTGGGCACTGCTACTATGGGAGAAACCCATGCCGTTGGACCAGTGGGATGCTCAATAATACCATGTTTAGGTAATGATTCAAGTTCTTTCTCAACAGCTTTTTGCATATGAAAAGCAATTTGTCTATGTCTTTGAGCAACAGGACGGACATCTTCATTAATATGCAATTTCACTTTCATAGTCTTAAGTTTTCTTAAACCATGAAATAACAAAGGGAACTGACTAACTATTTCATGGTGAGCATTCATGTTGTAATACACATAAATCAGTCCCATATCGGCGGCTGTGCTGAAACTGAGTAGACAGGCACTGGACGCTGTGCCTTGCAGTACATGGATGGGTGCTTGTACCTTCGTTGTCTTGTGTTTCATTGTTGCTACAAATGAACCGTGACTTTTTAAGGGCGTTGATGCAGCCCATGTATACAATTTGGTTTTTGATGGCATAAGTTGCGGAAATACAGATAATTCATTATATTTCTCCTCAGCCATAATGTTTACCGATGCACCACTGTCAATAATGAAAGGTCTCGAACAATCATTTATTTTCAGTGTACTCTTTGGACAATGTTTGAATGACTTTGGTGCTTTGGCATGTCGATCTTTCTTTGACTGACATTTTTCTTCACAAGCGGCCAAACCAACATGCACTTGCTTTTCTGAAGTAAACATCGACATAGCACAATCATTTTCCTCACTTGATACTGATATTGAAGAACTGTTTGACGATGATTTAGATGACCATCGACTTCGTTCAGTGTTGATTTGTCTTAATTGATGTTGCTGCTTGGCCTTGTGGGTGTGCGTTGAACGTTGCTTCTGGAACATTCTGGTGGCAATTTTGTCTTTGCGCCATGATGCACTTACTTTTTCCTCTGCTTTGCAAACCATCACAAAAATGGTTCTCCTTCCCACAGCCATTACATACTTGTCCAAGAGCGGGACATTTACCTTAGTGTGGAAATGAAAATCCACATCTAAAGCACAACTTCTTTTTACTAGTAGACATCACTTTGTGTCCTTCAGTCTTTTGTTTTAGCTTGCTATTTACACTCATGACCGCTTCATTCTGGGCACCCCGACCTCCATGTCATCAGCTTTTCTATCGGCACTCTCTTAGACAGATATGTAAAGGCTGTGGGAAAGTGAGCCATTTTGTGATGATTACAGAAGTTGTCTCCATTGGTGTACAGATTGTCTACTAATACAGCAGGTGCCTTAACAATCATCAATAAAGAGCCAATGGCTATGAGAGCTATGATTATGCAAAACAGACTAGCTTTAGATTTACAATTAGCAAAGGAAGTCTGCTGCATGTTGTGTGTACCGCAATGTTGTACGTATGAGCCTGATAACAGTAGCCAGATTAACAGTTATGTTTTCACACATGTGAGATAAAAATTATTGAAAAATCAGGTGCATAGGAGGGAGTTAGTTCAGTGTTCACTGACTATGATGGGAAAAGGGTTCTCAAAAGTTTTTGAGTGGTTAGGTAATTTAGGAGAGGGTATTCTTAGTGTCATCCTAACCCCTATAATAATTATTGTAACTTGCATAGAGGGTGCTAGATTCATTACATCAAAGGGAGGATTACATTGTTGAATCACAAAGAAGTTGTCAGCAACAAGCTGAAGAAAAAGAAAGAGGGAAGTCTTTGAGTTGGAAACCATCCGATCTAAGGTATACAACGAGATGAGGTAGCTGGAAGAAGACAGCCCCACGAAGTTGAAAACAGAGAAAACAGTATTGTAAAGGGATGTAGCTGATGAGGTGCTGATTGTGATGATTTCAAAAATCATCATGGGGGTTTCTAGCGTTTTTTTTTAACAAAATGTACTACTGTATAATTGTATTAACATAATGTGATTGATATGTTGTTGAGATGAAAATACTGTGCTCTTGTTAACTTCTGTCAATGTAAGGCTTTAAATTCAAAATGGCAAGCTTTGCCTGCTGTGATCTTTTCATCACTCAGTTACCTCTGTCTTTTTCACCCCTTGAACCCAGCACACAAAAGCTATTTTATAAATAGTGTTTTGAAAAATGATGTCTCTTTCCCATGTACAACTTGATGCTTTGTACTCAAGCTTCATAGACAGCTATGCTAGTGAAATTAATTGTCCCAACACCTCACCTATTCGAACTGTGGTGAGACTATATTGTGTGAACCTGTTTCTGCAACTTGTGTAACAAATCATGTATCAGTTATTGTGTTGTGTAGTTCCTACAGTACCCATGCAGGACCTGCGTGTTTGGATAACATAAACTGTGGGCTTGGTGTTAGACTGACTCTGTGCACCCCCACTGTATATGTTAGCCTGATTTGCATTAGCTAGCTCACAGTGCCACTAGAATCTTCTCTTATCGGGGAGAGATTAGTTTCTGGCAACCTTAGACCATGACAACCCAAATTCCTCAGAATCGTGGAAACAATATACTACTTTTCGCTCAGTCACTCGTGCTTACTTATTCGGTTTGTCTCAGAGAGTTACACAGAATAAACAGTCTGGGCGTTTCAATAAGTATTTATTGAACAGCTGTTATTCTAGTGTAAAATATATGTGCTGCGGCAACCAGCAGACAATAGCAGAGATATATTATCAGCAGTACGATAAAAGCAAAGGGATAGAACAGTTCTACCATATTGCAATAATCATGAATACATACATGAGTATAAAAAGCATTATGAAAGTGCGCCTACTCCTACGATGCCTAACTAGATGTACCTGAGTGTACCTAGCATATGTGTGTAGGTCTAAAAGCCTAAGAGCCAAGAATCCTTCTAGGATTTAGTCGAACCCCCGTACCTGAATAGAAAGAGTGTGGGACCCCGTCCTGGTCTCGAGTTGGACACCCGCAAGGGCTGTGTTAGACCGCTGTCAGCTGGAGCGACTGCATGCAGGAGCCTCAGCGTCTCTGGTCAGTGTGTCAGCATGGAAGTCTCGGTTCCCTCTGTCTTACCGGGGTAAGATGTGGTGTATTTATACCCTGAAGACTCTAGTTGCTTCGTATGGTTTGTATTGGCCCTTGTTAGACTTGAGGAAGACGTCAGGGGTGAACTTTGTACATACATATTATGCAGGTGGTGTATTCCTAGAGAGCCATGCATAATTGATGAGTACAGTGTGGGCCTGTGTTTGGGAAAAACCCTGCTGTATTCAAAACCACAGACTAGATAACGTTCAGCCCTCAGAGCTCGTTGTGTACTAGCGAGGACCAATGTAGGTGAAAGATCATGCCTATATAAGGAATCATGACTATAATAGGACATGTACAGTTATGACCGTAATAGGGCATATGCGGCTTTGACCATAATAGGGCAAGTACGAATATGACCGTATTAGAGCAAATACGAATATGTCCATTTTAGGGCATGTATGAACGGGTCTACATTAGGGCCTCTATACGGGACATAACACCCACTCCTCTTCCGAATAGGATGACAATGACCATACTTAAAATCTGGACAATTTAAAAACTTTTTTAAAAGCAAGTAAAAACATGGGGGCATATTAACAAGACTGGCGATAAAATTATCGCCGTTTTAGCGGCAGGAAACTGCCGCTAAAACGGCGATAATTGGCTTGCTAATAAGCGTTATAGAATTCAATAGAAGCCCAGGTTAGATGTCCTGCACATCTAACCTGGGCTTCTATTGAATTCTATAACGCTTATTAGCAAGCCAATTATCGCCGCTTTAGCGGCAGTTTCCTGCCGCTAAAACGGCGATAATTTTATCGCCAGTCTTGCTAATATGCCCCATGGTTTTAAAATTGTTAAAAAATTCGAAAATGTTACAATTCAGCTATTTCCAATTGCCACTAAAAAAAGAAATGTCTAGTTTGTTTCTCTATATAAGTTGCTTCACTCAAAGCGGAAGAAGGCCATGCTTTTCTCAAGCGAAAGTGTCAATTTAGGAAATGTTCCAAATTTGGGGGTCGATTCCGATCCCGATCGGAGGCGCACCTAATACCATTCGGTCGGGAAAAAATCCAGGCGAATGCCTGTTTCCCGACCAATCCGCACATACGTCCGAACGAGCAAGTACGATGCGCACAACTGCCCAAATCCCGACCCAGTCGTACTCACCCAATACAGGTCCTGTTCTCCGACCGAGGCAAATCCGGAATCGTAGAATCGAGCCGCACGGAAGAAAAAATGCAGCCCCGTCCGGCCGGACAAGTACGATGCGCTTCCCGTACGCGCCGAACCCGTCGCTACGCACGGCACGTCAAAGCATCCGGTCGAGGCGCACATAAGCTCTGATTCGCGCCACAACACGATCCACGGCTACGAGACGAACACGCCAGCGACGAGGACGAGGCGAAGCAAAGAGAAAGACGTACAAGACGAACCAACCATGAATCCCTTCGTGCCGATCCTACCAATATTCTACCTCTATTACCGGAACAGGCACGGACGCGTACGGCGCAGAAGGTAAGTCAGACACCAACAACAAAAACAAACTACACGTACCCGACACATCACACACAGAGGGATGCAGAAATACCTACACCAGCAACAGCAGCACCATAGAGGCGGGATGGCCCTCACCAATGCCACACATACACATAGGGGCCTGTATGCCTACCACTACTACCACCCCTACCCATGGGGTGCTGGATGCCTGTCACTACTACCACCTCTACCCATGGGGGCTGGATGCCTGTCACTACTACCACCCTTACCCAGGGGGTGCCAGATGCCTACCACTACTACCACCCTCTACCCAGGGGGTGCCAGATGCCTACCACTACTACCACCCTTACCCAGGGGGTGCCAGATGCCTACCACTACTACCACCCTTACCCAGGAGGTGCCAGATGCCTACCACTACTACCACCTCTACCCATGGGGGGCTGGATGCCTGTCACTACTACCACCCTTACCCAGGGGGTGCCAGATGCCTACCACTACTACCACCCTTACCCAGGGGGTGCCAGATGCCTACCACTACTTCCACCTCTACCCATGGGGGGCTGGATGCCTACCACCACTACCACCCTTACCCAGGGGGTGCCAGATGCCTACCACTACTACCACCCTTACCCAGGGGGTGCCAGATGCCTACCACTACTACCACCTCTACCCATGGGGGGCTGGATGCCTGTCACTACTACCACCCTTACCCAGGGGGTGCCAGATGCCCACCACTACTACCACCTCTACCCATGGGGGGCTGGATGCCTGTCACTACTACCACCCTTACCCAGGGGGTGCCAGATGCCTACCACTACTACCACCCTTACCCAGGGGGTGCCAGAAGCCTACCACTACTACCACCCCTACCCAGGGGGTGCCAGATGCCTACCACTACTACCACCTCTACCCATGGGGGGCTGGATGCCTGTCACTACTACCACCCTTACCCAGGGGGTGCCAGATGCCTACCACTACTACCACCCTTACCCAGGGGGTGCCAGATGCCTACCACTACTACCACCCTTACCCAGGGGGTGCCAGATGCCTACCACTACTACCACCTCTACCCATGGGGGCTGGATGCCTGTCACTACTACCACCCTTACCCAGGGGGTGCCAGATGCCTACCACTACTACCACCTCTACCCATGGGGGGCTGGATGCCTATCACTACTACCACCCTCACCCAGGGGGTGCCAGATGCCTACCACTACTACCACCCTTACCCAGGGGGTGCCAGATGCCTACCACTACTACCACCTCTACCCATGGGGGCTGGATGCCTGTCACTACTACCACCTCTACCCATGGGGGGCTGAATGCCTGTCACTACTACCACCCTTACCCAGGGGGTGCCAGATGCCTACCACTACTACCACCCTTACCCAGGGGGTGCCAGATGCCTACCACTACTACCACCCTTACCCAGGGGGTGCCAGATGCCTACCACTACTACCACCTCTACCCATGGGGGCTGGATGCCTACCGCCACTACCACCCTTACCCAGGGGGTGCCAGATGCCTACCACTACTACCACCCTTACCCAGGGGGTGCCAGATGCCTACCACTACTACCACCTCTACCCATGGGGGGCTGGATGCCTGTCACTACTACCACCTCTACCCATGGGGGCTGGATGCCTACCACCAACACCACCCCCACTCATAGGATGGACAATGCATGACACAACCAGCACACCACAACCTAGGGAATGCAAGAAAAAGACATCCCCCAACACCATGACAAGCGTGTGTAGACTGTGTCAAATGCCTACAACACTGAACATGACTTTGAACATACAATGTGACCCCCTATCACATGTGCCACACATATATGTGTGTGGCCCCCACAATGCAAGCAGGCCATGACCATTGTGGCAATGGGGATCAAAACCCCATCATCACAGTGAGCAAAATGTAAGTGTGGGGGCCCATAGCTGAAGCACATTCAGAACATTGTGGCAATGGGGTCTAAACCCCCATCATCACAGTGACCAAAAGGTAAGTGTGGGGTCCATAGCTGAAGCACATTTTGAACATTGTGGCAATGGGGTCCAAACCCCCATCATCACAGTGACCAAAATGCAAGTGTTGACAAAGAAAAAGCTGCAACTGCCAAACTGCATGGATGATTCCTGGTCACAGAACATAAAACAGATCAGTGGCAAAGTAGTGCATGTGTCCCATTGCAACATAGATTGGGGGAGGCAAATACTGCAGTGCAAATAAGACATACCTTTGGCCATGTGCAGACAAACAACACCCATGGGGGCTGACACTGTCAACATTCATCAATGACACAATGCAGAAGTGACCATCAGAATGCAGACCCACATATTTGCACCAGTGGGCACACAAATGCAGATACCCTGTGGAGACTGTAGATGTGAGGTGAACAGATACCATACCATGGCAGCAATGGGACACACAAACCATGATCATTGTGCTGACCGATGACCTAGGAGTCCCAGGGACAGCAGGGGAAACCCACCAAACAACATACAGCCAATGGCACACCAAAGATATGCCAATGCAGTGGTGCAGATGCACAAACACAAACAGGCAGACCCACACTGCACATCAAACACAACAGGTGAGGGGGGTGCCAGTGTCCCCAGGCAACCACACAACACATGAGGAGGCCTGAATACCAATTACACAGATGTGCATACAGTGCCACACAAAGGTAACTCATGGATCCAAATCCCCTATGTGGGCAATCAGGCATTGTCAGATGAGAGGGAGCACAAATCACACATGTCACACAAGCATGTAGGAACAGCAACTGACACAGCAAGACACAGACACACCACAGCACTACCCCCAGGGCCCCCACAATGTGGTGACCCTGGGCTGCATTACAATCCCACTGTGATGACAAAGCTAAATGTCGTTCACACTGTGAACCACAGTCATGTGTCCTGAGCAACAAACTACCATCACACCTACACAAGCACAAATCAATCAGCACGGCCAGTAAGCCAAGGCCAACATGGAGGCAGGGGTCTAGCCGGGCAACAACTCTCATCTGCACACACTCAACACCACACACCTCGACCTCCAACAATGTGCAGCAGTGAAGCACACATGCACTGGTGACATTGCACATGCACCCATGACAATCCCAGGGTGGTGGGTGGGAACCAAGGTGCAGAAACACATCACACATGGCCACTCAACAAGACTCCTGAATGTCTGACACACTGCACACTACGCTGTACATGGACATGACGGCAATACCACACCAACCAATGGGATCCCAGCCACAGTCACACACCAATGAAGAAGCCAAGGTCACCCACAAAGAACACACATAGACAACTACCAACATTGCAGCCCGGACCCTGAGGAGTGCCAGCAGTCACACACACAACGTGTCACAATCACTGAAAGATAACACAAACTGGAAATCACATGACAGGTGTAAACAACAAGTGCCAAGGGGAATCCTGACTGTGACCCATCTGCGTCTGCACACAAACTCAGCCCTGACAGCAAACACACCTATGGGTGACACCCTGATGACCAGTAATGTGCCATGCACCCACATCACAGAGAATCCAGGGAGAAGACTTGGGGGAACATAGGTCAACTCAGCAAGCATCACAAACAGGTACAACACTAGGGATCCCAGCATGCACAGCAAAACGGAAGTGAACACACAGACATGCTCATACAACACACACCTTGGGCGCAGGCAATGTCACAGGAGTACACACTGCCATGAGGGGACTCCACTCCTGTGTGAGGAAAGCTGTGCCATATGTTGCCTCAGTAGGGCTCCATCATGTCAGCTGAGCACTTGGTCACACAGTCAACAATTAGCACCAAATGAAGGCTCCCGTCACATCAGCCTGGTCATGGGAGTGCCAACGAAATCATCAGCACAGATCCAACACACTTGTATAGCAATGTTGCACTGACAACACAGATGAGTCCTTCCCCATTGATGCCCAAACCTGCATGTCCAGTGGAGATGGCCACACGGTCAGGGAAGTAGACTAATTGAACAATGGCAGGCACAACAGATGTGCAGGGGTGGAAGCCACAGATGTGAAATTGCTAATGTAAGTAGGAAATCCCATTGCCAAATATTGAACACATGACACCCTCAGATGCTGCTAAGGATGACATGGATACACCACAGGATAGGACACATTCCCCTGGACCACATGTGTTCCTGCACAGTAACACTTCATTATCATGAGACCAAATATCACCATCACTGCAGCAAGGGCATGGTTAGCATCATCAACAACATGTACATCAGAAGCAAAAGCACTAGAGAACAGAAAGGTGCTTTATTCAGCATATGTGGGTCTAACAGTTGATGTCCAGCAAAAAATTAACAAAGGCCAATGGCCAGTCCAACATGAAAGTCAAAACAGGGTGACAGTGGCAGATGTCACCCTACGCATGCCTGCACTGATGAAAGCCAGGGACAATCCCCTCGGAGGGGCATACGGGGGGCAGGCCAGGCACCGCAGGGACAGGATCATGGCTCACCAGAAGGAGGCAGGGAAGGGGTGGTGGGTGCTGGAGAGCCACTGACAACTGCAGTGGAGGTGTCTGACATGGTGTGTGCCGGCACAAGTGGGGGCATGACTCTGATGGTGTGGGTGCCGGCAAGACTGCAGGGGACCGTGCAGATGGAGTGGACAGGTTCCCCACTGCAGTGCCCAAGTCAGACAGGGTGGTAGTGGACTCCACTGCAGTGCCTACCTCCAGGGGAGGAGAATGGGGATCAGGTAAGGTGGGCAGGACAGAGGGGGAGGACACCGTCTCCACACCAGTGGCACAGACAAGCGCAGCGGGGGTGTGGGGCCGGAAGAGCAAGTGGCAGGGGGAGAAGGCCTGATCCTTTTGGGGATGGTGTATCTGTGGGTGGGGAACCTGGGGCAGGGTGTGGTGGGGCACCTGTGGAGTGGGGGCCTGAGGGATGGAGGAAGGAGACTTGGTGCCTGAGCTGCAGGGCGGCGGCGGGGTCTTGCTCTTCCGGGTCCGGGGGACTTGCGGATGGGGGCGTCAGTCGGTCTGCGCCTGGGGGAGGGTGTCCGGTGGCGAGGGGCACTCTGCTCCGTGTGGGTGGGCTTCCTCTTCCCCCTGAATGCTGTATCAGCTGGATCGGAGGGGAAGAGGCCGAGGTCACTGAGGAAGAGCCGCTGGGTCTTTGGGGTTGCAGGTGAGGCAACGGAGGGGGCTTTGGAGGGAGAGGCAACTGTGGACTGCGCAGTGCTCGTGGATGCGTGTGTGTGTGACTGGGCCCCATCCCCTGTGAGTGTGGTTTCAGTCCCCTGACTGTGCGTGCGTGTGCGTCTTGTCTGTGGCGTGTGTGTGTGTGTGCTGCTCGTGTCTGTGCTGGTGTGTGCCTGTGCCGGTGTGTGTGTGCTTGGGACATGTAAGGTGCTGGGGAGTGTGGATGGGGCAGAGACAGGAGGGGTGAGGGACTGTTGGAGGAGGGACACTGCTGCCGTCAGGGAGGAGTCCATGGACCTATTGGCCCTCTGTAGGGCAGACATGCCCGATGAGATGCCCTCCATGAACGACACCAGCTGAGTCAACAGAGTGGTGTGTGCATGGAGGACACTCAGCATCGCTGTCTGCCCTACATGGAGCTGGCGAAGGAGGTACACAGACTCCTCACTCAGGGCAGCAGGGGACACAGGGGCAGGGGGTGCGGTGCCTGGCCCGAAGGAGACACGCTCCCGAACATGGGAGCCTCCACGGACCTCGGGAATGGGAGCCGATGGGAGGGCGGTGGTGGTGGTGGCGGGGACAGCAACACTAGCTGGGGTGTGGTGGCTGCTGACACCCGCCTCCATAAGGGAGTCATCCTCCGAGCTGCTGTGGTCCTCAGCTGAGGTGGATGGTGCTGAGGACTCCTCAGTGTGGCTCCCCTCGCCCTCCGTGCCACTGGGTCCCTCCGACCACTCCTCGGCTGTTGACCCAGTCTGGCTCTGCGGCTCCTCCTGGTCCGTGGAGCTGTCCCCTCCTGTGGCCGTGGATGTATCTGCAAACAATAGGGAAACAGACAGACATCAGTCACCTGCACCGAACGCACACACCACAGTAAGTACAGCACAATACAGAGCAAGGCCTGGCATCCTTAGTTGAACATTGCTAAAATTGCCCAAACAGAATAGGAGAAGCCAATTGTCAGTCTGATCGTCAACCATGGCACTCACATCCCACCTGGCCTTGCACCCATCTGTCTGGCGTCCGTTGGCTGGCAATACCCCAGTGTGGACACATGCACCACCTACACAGTAGTTGGACGGTGCAGAGAACACGGTGAAGCATGTGAACATGCACACATCACAACTCTTGCCACTGAGTCAGTACAGGTGCCCGGATGAAAGTGATGCCCAGAGTCAGATATATGAAATGCATGTGATGCATACCAGCGACAGACACCACGATGCACCCATGTGCTGATAGCCATTGCCACTATGGTGTGCATGTAGCACATGTCACTCCCCTGCAGGATCACTCATAGGAAGTCACATGCCATGGCACAGGCATGCCTGCTAAGTCATACATCACTGTCTCCAGTCACATGGGCAGGGCCAGCCACACAACAACAGTCTGCACTGTGTCACAATAGTAGGTCATGGGGAATGCAAGTCCTGGAGGTGAACAAGTGCACATGTACATCCCCCACACACCACATCATCTGAACCCTTATCTGTCCAGGTCATACTGATTGGACATATGGGTGACCTGTAACACAAGCCTCTGAACCTGAGCACCTCACAATCTGCTGTGAATGGGAAACAGCTGCATGGACTTCACATTCGCATACCCCAGTCTGCACGGTCAGGTGTTCAAACACCTATGTGTCACACAAGTATCGTCTCCTATGGTCACATCTCCGGTGACATGCTGAGCCCCAACCGATAAACACCCCAGCAGTCCTGACATCGAAGCCACAGCACACTGACACAGAGGCTGACACCTGAGGGGACATATCACTGAGCACAACGTGTCAGCTGATACACGGGAGTGGGAGTACAGAGTGCATTGCATGGCCTGGAGTAGGCATGACTGTCCTGCCCCACATGAATGAGGGATGAGCCCTGGACAGTAGGCAGCTGGCTAAGTATGTGTGACACACGTAATATACACACTCCTGGGGCCCAAACATTGTTCCCACCCGCAGCTTGGGTGTTTGCCAGTTACCCCAGGCACATGTGGTGGATCAGCTCAGCAATTGGACCACATATCAAAGTAACACGCAGATTACATGTCAGAACACAGGCATTGTGTAAGCAATGGACCCACCCATGATGCCCACCACAGTTAGGGGAACAGATGCTGTCCCCCACCTTGAGTCAAGCAAACTGCAAGGACACAGTACCCAAGTGACACAATTCCCTGACTGCAAGGGCCACACCTGGGTATCAGATGAGGAGTGGGCAGTGCACAATCGAGGGACATGGGTCCTGGACCACATGACTGATGTGCTGTGGAAGTTTAACCAGGCCAGAGGAGGGCACATAGCATGGCAGACAAAGTACACAATGCAGTCATGGACTCACCCCCTCCGTGCTGCTCCCTGGCCTTCAGCTGCCCATCCAGATCAGGGAAGACCACCGCCAGGATCCTGAGCATGTGGGGGTCAGGGTCCGGTGTCCGCCCCTCCTGCGAGGAGGCGACAGCTTCAGCTGGACCCGTGCGATCCTCCGGGTCCAGCCCCGAAGGTCCTGCCACCTCTTCTGGCAGTTGCGGATCCGGCGCTTGTAGTCCCCCACGGATCTCACTGCCCGGACGATGGTCAGCCATATCTTCTGCTTCTGGTGGGCATCAACCTGAGAGGATGACAAAGTGAGAATGCTATTACTACACATGCAACATATCCGTGCATTACACAGTTGTGTATACATGTCTCAATCACAGGGGCACATGATGTACACAGGCAGTGCAACGATGGCCATGGACAGTATGCCAGCAGTTACTACATGGTATCATTGCCTGGGAAGTAAAACCTTGTTTAAATGCACTGTCACTGCACTATACCTGTCCAGTGCATGTAACTACACACTATGGGGGTGACAACTACTCAGTGAGCCTGCTAGCCAGTGGCGTGCAGACTGTTAGCCTTGCTAGTCAGACAACAGGCACATTTAGGAAGGCAGTGGACAGAACACTCACCTGCTCCCCTGCTTTCCCATACAGCTTGCTGTACTGTGGAAGGAGGCTGTCCAGCAGGGCCTGGTTCTCCTCAGTGCTGAAGGCTGGGGCTCTCTCCACAGTACGTGCCATTGCAGGGTCCAGAGGGTGCAGATACAGCAGCAGTGGTGGTGGCAGATGTCGTCCTGGAGCATGTAGTGCAGGCAAGTGAGCTCTCAGGGGAACAGCCAGCATTATATGTGTGCTGCAGAGGCAGTTACTGTCCCATGTGTCCAAAGTGATAGGTCCAAGTCGTTAGCATCTTCTGAATCTGGCCAATCCATGGAATTGCACCACTTACACACGCCCACAGCATCCTACAAAAGTTCAACTTCATGACACCCATGAATTTGCAACATTGTTGTGGGTGACCAACTGAATTTCCAGCATCAGACTCGCTCAAGATTTGAAAACGCGTCCGTTGCCAGGCCAGGCCATAGCCAATGGGTGCGCACGGATCGGTCCATTGCTGTTCAACGCGTACCTAGGATACAACGCGTACCCGCACACATTGAATGCAATGGGCCGGCCGGGCACACCGATCAGTCCATTGCTGTTCAACGCGTACCTAGGATACAACGCGTACCCACACACATTGAATGCAATGGGCCGGCCGGGCACACCGATCGGTCCATTGCTGTTCAACGCGTACCTAGGATACAACGCGTACCCGCACACATTGAATGCAATGGGCCGGCCGGGCACACCGATCGGTCCATTGCTGTTCAACGCGTACGATCCGCTGCACACATTGAATGCAATGGGCCGGCCGGGCACACCGATCGGTCCATTGCTGTTCAACGCGTACCTAGGATACAACGCGTACCCGCACACATCGATCGGTCCATTGCTGTTCAACGCGTACCCAGGATACAACGCGTACTCGCACACATTGAATGCAATGGCCAATGTGTGCGCACCGATCGGTCCATTGCTGTCCAACGCGTATTGCGAATACAACGCGTACCAGCACACATTGAATGCAATGGCCAATGTGTGCGCACCGATCGGTCCATTGCTGTCCAACGCGTATTGCGAATACAACGCGTACCAGCACACATTGAATGCAATGGCCAATGTGTGCGCACCGATCGGTCCATTGCTGTCCAACGCGTCCCTGTACATGTCACTGGCATATGTCACCATGCCTGTCACAGGTGAACATATGCCAGCCACATATACTTCCCAAGGAGTGAGGGGCACACCTACAACAGCACAGCCTGTCCAAACTGTATCCTAAGGCATGTAAGGCTGCATTACCTATTCCGTGTATGGGGGTGAATATGTTGTTCTGTGGGTGTCACTTGGGGCAGCCACCCCCAGGCTGTGCACGTGTTCATGGGGACAGTATCCTTGGTGTTTCATGTACATGACCACTGTGATGTGCAACTGTTCATATCTGAGCATGTGGCATGGTCACATTTCACGGTGGTGTAAGTGTATGTCATGTCACATGCCCCCTGAGTCCCATGTGGGACGGTATGCTTAACCCAGGGTGACCCATTGGCACAATAGTGATGGTCCTCCACAGTCTGTGTGCATGTTGTGTTTACAATGTCTCGGATTTCATGTGCACAATGGGAGACAGTCTCCACATCCACGTTGTTTGTGCATGGACTTTGATGTTGTGCGTGTGTGTGTCACAGACGTCCATGTCTGTCCTGCCGAGGCAACAGGGACCACTACCTGTGGGGGTCATGGTTGTTTTGCTGTGGTGTATACATGATACGCCATGTCATGCCAGTGTCCATGTGGCAATACAGGGTCCCTGGGAATCTACCTGTCATTGGGCTGTGATGCCTGGGGCACATCTGTCCTCACATGTCACTGTGGGGTGTGTTTGTAACGTGGCAGCAGGAGATGGGAAATGTGACACGTCCTCATGATACCCAATGGCACAACCTGGGACTTATTGATGCCACTTGTTGAACTGTGATGTTGGATGTTGGCCATGTATGTGCCATACATGTCCTTACGGAACTGCACACATCATGTACTTGTGCCTCATAATGATGTATCGTGTGATATTGAGTGTGTACAATGCCACATATG
This sequence comes from Calotriton arnoldi, assembly GCA_963921515.1. Taxonomy (NCBI): domain Eukaryota; kingdom Metazoa; phylum Chordata; class Amphibia; order Caudata; family Salamandridae; genus Calotriton; species Calotriton arnoldi. Next base: position 357,604 of record CAWUFW010010888.1, read on the forward strand.
TGGGGTGAGTGACAATCTTTCTTTCTTCACCTATGCACTGCAGGGCACCAGCTGTCCATAGACCATTCCCTGACCTGGCAACGATGGTGGAACGTGACAGCATCCGACGGTACCGCTTCACCAGGCAGCTGATTGATGATTTGGCAGTGCGCTTGGCACCACACCTGCAACCTGGCCGGCCGTACCCTACAGCGCTGACCCCCAAGGTGAAGGTGATGGCAGCCCTACACTTCTTTGCCACCGGTACCTTTCAACACACTCTGGCGACTGCTGGTGGGATGTCACAGACCATGTTCAGCCGTGTGCTCCGCGATGTATTGGAGGCTATGTTGATATACCTGAACCAGTACATCTATTTCCCTAGACTCCAGCAACTCACTGACGTGAAGAGTGACTTCTATGCCCTGGGGAGGATGCCGCATGTCATTGGCTCCATTGATGGGACACATGTGGCTTTGGTACCACCACAGGCCCAGGAGCAGGCATACAGGAACCGCAAGCACTACCACTCGGTCAATGCACTGGTGGTCTGTCTTGCAGATATGACCATCTCACACGTGTGTGCCCGTTTCCCCGGTTCTGCACACGATGCCTACGTGATGAGGAGTAGTCGCATCCCGAGGATGATGTCACAGATGCGGAACCAGCGTGCCTGGCTTGTTGGTGTGTACTGACTTTGTACCATTGTGTGTGTTCTGCAATGTAGTGTTCCACCCTCTTTTCCAACTCAGCTAATGTGCAATTGTCTGTATGTAGGTGACTCCGGATACCCCAACATGCCGTGGTTGCTGACGCCCCTCAGGAACCCTGTGACACCAGCCCAGATGCGCTACAATGAGGCACATGGTCGGACGAGGAGAGTGATTGAGCGGACCTTTGGTCTCCTGAAGAGCCGCTTCCGCTGCCTGGACAAGACAGGAGGGGCCCTCCCATATGCCCCAGCAAAGGTGTGCAAGATTGTCATCGTCTGCTGCATGCTACACAACCTGGCAGTGCGGAAGGAGTTGCCTCTCATCCTGGATGACGATGACCAACGTCCGCCACCTGTGGAGGATCCTGGCCTGGACCACGATGCCAGTGATGATGATGATGATGATGGTGATGTCCGCACACAGCTCATCACCAACTTCTTCAGCTGAATGTAAGTTTCCAGAGATGTCATGTAACTGATGTGAGTTTGCATGATATGTGTTGGTGGTGCTCTGGTGCTGTTTGAGTGTGTCCATGTGCTACTTGACTGTATGCTTGTAGCGATGTGTCCTTACAGGTAGTCTGTACTTCCCAACAGTGTTGACATGCTAGCTTGGTTCTGGGTGGGTATCTTGTGACATGTATTGGGCATGAGTATTGCAGTTCTGTCCTGTTCTTCAGTGCTTTTGACTGTGTGTCATTTCTGTCCTTCACAGGGTACTTTCAGAGTCGTTTGGTCAACTGTGATCCCCGACACCGTGATTCGACTTCCAGGGTGGTAGCTGTCGTGTCCCTACAGGTGATGTGCACCACACCCATGGACTTCCTTCCTTCTACACTTGTTGACTGTGTGCCCGCTGCCATGTGGGATTACCTTGCATCTGTGGTGGTTACAACATGTTGCAAATGTGTAATAAACCTGTGCTTCACTTTGTGATGTGCGTTGTCTGTGGTCACACATCTGACTGACATTTGCTTACTGCACCAGTGGGCTAGTTAACACAGACTGTGAATAGGTGTTGGGTCTGTGCAATGCAACGTATTTCCTGGCAACATCAGTGTAGGCGATGAGTCAGATGGCCATGGTGTGTATGTGTTGTGTAGCCCTGGTGGTGTGCCTCCCTCATATGTGTGACATCGCCATGACTCACATGCCGGTGTTGTACTTGCTGTAGCAGTTAGCATGCACAGTGTCATTTCCCAGATCATCATCGCCACTTCAGAGACAACGTAGGAATCACAACAGAGGCAAGTATGGTGTATTAGTGAGTTTATTGACATACATGTGTGACTATAGTGCACAGGATGGTGGGTGCTGTACATTGTGATTGTAATCCAAAGTTCCTAGATGATTTGGAAGTCCTGGTAGCAGAAATGTCCAGAGTAAAGTCCACAGTCATCTGAGACATTGGTCCAACTTGAGCTCCCCATGTCATGTGGGAGAGTTGTGTTGCAGTCAACAGGGTGAACAGTTTGCGCACAAAGGTGATTATCCAGAACAGGTTTTGGCTTCCTGGGGTTGCACATGGCCATCGGCCTCTCACTTGCCCCTCCTCGGACGGCCCCTCTTCTTTGGGGGGACCCTCAAGTGCAGGCTGCTGCGGTGCAGGGGACTCTCCGCCAGAGTTATCCTCCCTCCCTGTGGCAGTTGCAGTTGTTTCAGCACCAGATGTTGTGGGCACACAGGGAGGTGTTGACTGGTTGCTACTCATCTGGCGGAGGCATTGTAATATGTCCCTATGCACCGCCGTCATCTCTTGCAGTGTGTCCCACTTGGACTCCACGCGGGACATGTGTGAGTCCAAGCGGGCATGATGGGCAGCCTGCTGCTGTTTAATGTCCCTGAGGAGCCCCACTACCTGGCTGAGCTCTCCGGTGCTGGACTGGTACGCATCGGCTATGCGTGCCAGTTGTGGGTCATCATGCAGTCCAGACCCCTCTGCAAGCAGCGACCTATGTCTCCCACCCCTCCCACCCCTCCCACCACCCCTGGCGACACGTGCAGTACCTGAGGTGGCATGCACAGGTGACCCTGGGCCCCCTTGGGGGTTGTTGGTGGTGTTGGTGTCCATGGCCCCACGTTGGTCCAGGGTCCCTGTGCTGGTGGTGGTGGTGCTCCTTGGTCTTTCCATGTCGGCAGGGGTGGTATGTGTGTTGACAGTCGTTGGAGGGGTGGGTGCAGGGGTGCAGCTGGTGGTCCTGCTGGTGCTGCATGATGACTTGCTCCGGAGGTGCCAGGTTGGTCTTCTTCATCCGAGGAGGGCAGAGGCTGTTCCACACCAGTGAGCTCCGTATCCTCTTGAGCCTGGGACGGGGACTCCTCAGCGTCTGCTGCTGTGTCCCCATCATCACCTGTTTTTGGGAGACACACACAATGTATGTTATGTTTCTGCAGGCATCAATGGTTGACACACCTGACAGTTGTGACTGTACATTGCATTGTCCTAAGTTGTCACAGTCAGGTGTTGATATTGGTGTAGCACATTGTCCTGCATTATTTGGGCATTTCCATGTGAATGTTGGGGTGTGTACATGGTCTGCATTGGTTGTATTTGGTTGACATCCGGCCCTCCTTCCCACCCAGCCAGATATCCCACCATGGAACGTGCTTCCATTGCAGGGAGTGCAATTTGACTTTCAGGATGTCAGTCAGTGGTGTCCTGCTGTTGGTCAGCCATCTTGTCAGTTGTTTTCCACTCCCTGTGATGTGGGCATGGTTCAGGGTGGTGTTGATGGGCCAATTGTGAGGCTGACCAATATCTGTGACTACCACTCCCATCATGCTATTGCCTCCACCCCCTTCCCAGCATGCCCATACTTCCTTCCTTTTGAGTGTACTTCACTGTGTGTGGGTGTGACAGCAATGGCAAGATGGCTGACAGTGGTGTCCTGCTGTTGGTTGTTGGCCAGTTCCCAGCATGGCCTTGTGTTCCCCACAACAGAGCACCAGTGTTAGACATCTTTGATGGGGCTTTACACTCTCTGTGAGGTGTGCATGCTTCAGTGTGAGCTTGCTGGGCCATGTGGGGGGGGATGTTGAGCTGTGACTACCACTCCCATCATGCTATTGCCTCCACCCCCTTCCCAGCATGCCCATACTTCCTTCCTTTTGAGTGTACTTCACTGTGTGTGGGTGTGACAGCAATGGCAAGATGGCTGACAGTGGTGTCCTGCTGTTGGTTGTTGGCCAGTTCCCAGCATGGCCTTGTGCTCCCCACAACAGAGCACCAGTGTCAGACATCTTTGAAGTGGCTTTTGACTCCCTGTGAGGTGTGCATGCTTGGGTGTGTTCTTGCTGGGCCATGTGGGTGGGGGATGTTGGGCTGTGACTACCACTCCCATCATGCTTTTGCCTCCACCCCCCTTCCCAGCATGCCCATGCTTCCTTCCTTTTGACTCAGCTTCCCTGTGGGGTTGTGTGCCTGTGCTGACAAGATGGCTGACAGTGTTATCCTGGGGTTTGTTTTGCTACAAGTCCCATGTGTGTCCCTGTGCTTCACACTGCATGACCCAGGGTTGTGGTTCTTTGTGGGATATTTGATTGGTGTGTGAGGCAATGCTTTCTCCCAGGTGAGTTGTGTGTAGTTTGTGTTAGGGGTGTGTGGGTGGAGCTGCTGGTGACTATGGTCAGTGCTGTGAGTCCTCCTTCCCACCCAGCCAGATATCCCACCATGGAACGTGCTTCCATTGCAGGGAGTGCAAGTTGTCTTTCAGGATGTCAGTCAGTGGTGTCCTGCTGTTGGTTGGTGCACAGTTGCCAGCAGGGCCTTGTGCTCCCCACAGCAGTAGCCAGTGTCAGCCATCTTGTCAGTTGTTTTGCACTCCCTGTGATGTGGGCATGGTTCATGGTGGTGTTGATGTGCGCATTGTGAGGGTGGGCAATTTCTGTGACTACGACTCCCATGATGCTATTGGCTACACTGACTTGCCCAGCATACACAGTATTCCTTCCTTTCAGTGAGCTTCCCTGTGAGGTGGTGTTGTGGTGGTGGCTACATGTCTGACTGTGTTTGTTGGTTATATTTGTGCCACTGCCTAGCTCTATTTGTTGTTAGGTTTGTACATGTCATGAAACAGTTACATTTCACTATGAGCTGGCATGTATTGTGTTTATCTGGCTGACATACACATTTTGGGATGATCTGTTTTGGTTGGTGTGTATTTGCTAAGGGTGCATGGTTTGACTCTCCCCTTGACAGTGATGTGTGTGTATTGTGGCACAATATTGTGTACATTTGTTGTGTACTCACCAGGCTCTGGGATGTTTTCTAGTCCATAGACGCTCACTGGTGGTAGGATGGCCCGCACCTTCTCCTCCCAGGGCCTGAGGTATACTGGTTTGGCAGGAGGGCCACTGCCGGTGTGTTGGCTCACGATGTAGTCCTTCTTCAACAGCTCCTTGACCCTCCTGCGCACGTCATACCACCTGTTCTGGATGTCTACCTTTGTGCGCAAACATGGTGATTGTGCGTTCACCCTGTCGACGATCCTCTCCCACATCTTGGTTTTCTGCGCCATGGGTGTCTGTTGGACCAATGTGCCAAACAGCTGTGGCTCTACCCTGAGGATCTCATCTAACAGGACTTCCAATTCACTATCTAGGAACTTGTGATTCTTCTTTGGGGGCATGGTGTTGGGTGGTGCTGGTGTGTGATGTGTGTGTTGGTGTGCAAGTGAGGGTGTGTGAGTGTGTGTTTTGCTGGTTGTATGTGAGGGTGCTATTTGTTGTGGTGCTGCTGGTGTGTGGCTTGTGTGATGGATGAGCTGTGAGTGTGTGTGTGGTTGCTGTCTGTTGGTGTTGAGTGCTGGCAGGTAATTTGAATTTGCAAAGGATCATGGTAGGGATTTGTGTCCTTTATATGGGTGGAGTTGTGGGTGTGTCTTTGTTCCCTGTTTCCCCCAGTATTTATTTGCTTTGTGATAGCTTGTTTGGCCTTTTTTGTGTTTTTTTTCCTTGGTTCTTTTTGTGCATGTAGGAGACGTTCTTGTGACCGAGTCGGACCCTCCAGTTGTCTCGTGCGAGCCTCTCAGATTCGTTCACGCTGTGTTTGTGCTGTTTTCTGTGCTGCGTACGCGTCGGTCGCGGGGTTTTGGGTTGCTTCGGCTCGCAGTTTTGAATGCGTGTCGGTCGTGCGGCTTGGGCTCCGTGTGACTCGGTCGTGTTTTCCACGTGTTGCATCGTACTTGGCGGGTAGGAGTTCGCGGGTACGTTTAGTTCGGGATTCTTCCTGGTGCGTGTCGGTCGGTTCGATTCGCGTGCTTTTCCGGCCGGTTGGCTGTTTTCCGCGCGGCTCGGTCGTTCGGCTTGTGTTCCGTACGAGTCGGTCGGATTTAGCACGCTTCTCATCGTACTTTGCGGGTCGGGCTGCACAGGTACGTGTCGGTCGGTATTTATTCCGGCTCCGAGTTGGTCGGTACGTTTTCCGGCCCAAATCGGAATCGGCCCCTTGCTTGTTTATTATGAAAACAAGTGGAGAAGCCGAATTCTTTCCCAGGACACGATGAGCCAATTTGAGATTAGGTGTCCTGGCTGGGAAGCACAACATTATCAGTGTGAGCTACTGCAGACGACAAATCCAACGCCTCACGGAGAACGTCAATCGCACATAGATGGTATGTAGCACTGCCAACAGTCGGTGCTGCAGCAGCTTGTGTGGCAGTTGTTACCTGGGTGCCTGAGGAGGAGTCACCTAACCCAGCAGGAGCAAATGGCACCTGTGGATTCTCCAGGAATGCGTTCATCAGAATCGGAAGCCGCTGGGGACAACGCAGAGCATGGGCCTTTAGGGGGTCCAGCATTGCATCCGTGTCCGGAGGCGCATCTGATGGAAATGTTAGACAAAGATCCAACGTGCATTCTTCTCCGCAAAGCAGGCATCGAAGAACAGGTAAGATGCAGTCTACCCAGACTGGTCGAAAGGATAGAAACCAGGAGGCATTGAGTTCTCGCAGGCAAGAAATGCCCAGAAGTTGTACCATGTGTTCACGGTATTTCCGCTCCAGGAGCATGTTTGCCATTCCCTCTGGAATTGGGCCGTCCATTGCGTAGCAGTAGTATTATGAATAGGACCCCTGCAACCAGCAATAGGATAAGCGGGAGTCCTCCAAATACGCTTCCCAATACGGAGTGTATAAAATTTGGGATTACTCCGAAGTCTGTTTGAAAGGTGCTTAACAGTCCTGACCCTATGGTCTTAAATAGGTGTACAATACCGCTCGCATCAGACATATTGAAGATACGTCCCACCATTTCTACTAAATGAAAGGGGCAGTTTGTACATATAAGCGCCTGTATCTCAGTCGAGGTCCTTGCAACTTGAAGTTCATAGGTTTCTCGAGCGGAGGTTAAGGGCACGGGTTGCTGTAAAAGCATGGCTTGCAGTCTGCTCAGAGTATCAAATTGTATGAAAGAAACGTTCAGTGAAGGCCATAGCGGCGCCTCCCTGACTGTGTTCAGTGGCGGAAACAATACTTGCATACAGCAAGTAACCCTGGAGTTAACAGTGACCAGATATGCGACGCCCGGAAGCATCCCACAGCAACCTTGACCATTTAGCATCAAGTAACTCCCATTCGAGAGCAGCTCGAAAACCGGCGTGATCACTGCAGCTGGGGTCCCAGTCATGTGACACGATAGGTTTGCTACTGAACCGTTACAGGCTCCGTGTAGTGAAATATCCTGACACATGAGAGAACCGCTTAAAGCGTTCTTGCAGTTTGTACCACTCAGATACACTTCTCGATCCCCATTCCGGCATCGATATCTATATGGTAACTCCCAAGATTCCTTAATGTATCCCTTACCCATTTTTTCATATTTGCCTGCCTGCCTTTTCTCAAGTCAATATTGAAACTGAAACGTAGTGACCGGCAGAGTGATTTGGCCATGAATTAGCCACTCAGTTGATGGTGATTCGGCTACAGTGAATGGTAACCTTTCCAGTTTCTCAATACGCAGCATTGTATATTTGGCTCCCCTTTGTGCCATTTCTGTCTGTTTATCAGTCAAATTGTATTCTGAAAACAGAGACGCGGTGTTTATGAAACGCCAGGGCACATAGCCTGCACGCAGAGATTGCAGCGTCCAGCTTAGCATCATAATAGAAAGTAGCTGAGATTGCCCGTGTTGTAACAAGGCCAAGTCTTGTTCTAATATGTCGATTGCCGAAGACACAATGTTGCCTAAGGAGTAAATTCTGGAGGTCAAAGTTGTTAACCCATTATCCACTACAGCTAATGCCTTCTCTAAGTTAATACGGTCTATTGCCCGTATTCTTTCTGCGGCCTCCTGTTGGGATATTTTCTAGTTTTCATTATAGTAGGCATAAATACCAGCATATATGAAACGTTTCTGACGTGTTTTCCTTGGGCCTTGTAAAAAATCCCTAAGGTCTACATCAGATGTGAGTAACGTCAAGTGATGTTTTACTTCTGTGAGTGTTGAGGTCTCTAGCCAATCAAGGCACAACTTCCCAACACTATAGGATGTCACTACCCCTTGGTGTTGTCTCTGTACATAGCGTGTATCTGGCCTATGGATACTAAACCCTTCGGTTGTATTCATAAATCTCTGTTGACAGGTGTTTGTGTCAATGGGCCAAATCAGCCATTTCGTCCAATCAGGATCTGATCTGTTGTACTGGAGAATGTCATCTAATCCTACCCCTTGTGTAGTTGAATTCTGCCCCCCACCCATCAATTGATGGTGTAGGAAACCCGGGTGAGTTCAGTTCCTTGTTCTTGGCTAGTCCAAGACAGGATGTCTGTTGCACAGTTTCATTTAGAAATATCATCAGCTGTGGAATGAGGCATGCTCTAAAAAGTGCTTCTGTTCCCTGGACTTGCCAGTCCCTAGAACCCCAGATTGATTTTAAATCTATAGTGTCCTTCCATAGGTCGAAACCCTGTGTAGACAACTGGGCCATAAAGGAAGCAGAGTAAATCTGTTTGGTGTTAGTCAACATAATTTTCTGTGCTGATGTTTTTGCCACTTTGTAATAAAATGACCTCGGGTCAGATGTGTTGAACCCTGAAAAGTATGTGAATTTCTGTGCAAAAGTTTGCGAACTACCTTTTGGAGGAGTTGGGCAGTGTTCCCACTGGTGGTATGCAAATACATTTCTAGGTGTTATAGATTTATGCAAGAAATGATGACCATAATGTTGGTAACAGTACAATGTATCATAGTCTGAAGTACCTTCTAACATTTCATTGTTCGGAATTGCAGCAGTTTTTTCTAAATCAGACATCATAGCATTTACAGTTTCAGTGTCCCAATCATCAGAAAATGTACTGGAGGTAATGATATCACTTAAAGAAATTTTAAATACATGTTTAAGCTTTAAAAGTTCAGTCGGACCGAATATATCATAATCAATCTTGTCCCATACTATACCGTCCGGTATAGGAACTGCTGTGATGTTCACTGAAAACAAGTCTCTTGGTTCACGATGTGAAGACTGGTGTGGTTTTAAAATCAAATTGACCCTTTGGGCTGTAGAGCTCTGCTGGAGGTATCGTCCATTAATAAGCATACTAAAAGTTATAATTAAACCTAGCCAGAAAAGAAAAATAGAATCCCAGTGATATACCATAGTTCTATCCAAGGTGACACCAGGTAAGTCTTTCTAAAAAGTTCAAAAAGTCAATGAGTTTCTGTTTGTGTGATTTTTGGGCTGGCGTCGCTTTCCGGCTCACTTGGATCCAGTGAAAACGTATCAAAGTTCATGAAATAGCCAGAAGCAGTTCGATCAATTGTTGGAATCGCATCGGGATTTGTTGAAATCGGATTTTGCTCTTGATGAGGCATGTTGACGTAGATGTCTGTAGTCGGTCTGATTGCAACTTGGTTGTTAAGTTGATTTTCATTTTGAAGATGAATTTCTTGTTGAAGTGGAACGAGTTCCATAGCATTGTTGCTTAGTCCTTCATTCCGTACAGGTGGCTCTTCAAACGTGATGAGTCTTTCTGTTTGAACTTCTTGGATTGTAGCGAGAGGAGGGCGTCTGCTCCTGTGGAGTCCACGAGGCCTACTGTTTAGTATCGGCCACATAGTGTGGTTTGATTAAGTCGATTGAGACAAATCTTTTCTCCTTTTTCCCGGCAAGAGGCGGCAGAAGTACAGTTCTGGTGCCTTGGATTGCAAGGACCGGTACAGGCTTTCTGTAGGATGGCCCAAATTCTTTCTTGTATGCAATCTTTTCTCTGACCAGATCCCCAACTTTTGGGATCCAGACAGGTCTTGCCGTTACTGCCTTGACTTCCTCAGTGGCGGTCTGTTTCTGGAGCACGTTATTTTGTTGTGTTCTGGATTCATTTAGATCCTGTAAAACAGCCAAACGATCATTGATATCAAATGGTTTTTCATCCGCCACTGTGCCTTCACAATCAAGATCAGGTACCCACATTCATGTCCCAAATAGGACCTCGTAAGGAGTGACACCTCCTAGAGAGCTTCTTGGCTGATTGTTTATTGCTCGTTGTACCCCATATAAGTGATCGACCCATCTACCGCCCTTGCCTAATACCCTAGCTATTAAAGATTGCTTTAAGTCACGGTTTTTCCTCTCCACAACGGAATTTCCCTCAGGATGATACGGAGAGGAGTACTGCAATGCTACGCCCATTCCTTCCATGGCCTCTTTGTAAGCCCGAGAGCTAAACGCCGGGCCACGATCAGAATGTAATGTGCCAACTGCGTATGTGCCGATAAAGACTCGCAAATCTTTTATAACAGTTCGAGCGTCAGCCGAGCGCTGAGGCCAAACCCATAGGAATCTAGAGCAGGAGTCCACTGCAACCATGATATATTTCTTGGACCCATCAGATTGTAGGGGTCCGCAGTGGTCCAAATACACACATGCGAGAGGTTTGTCTGATTTCAGCAACGGTGTCTGCGCTGGGCGTGTTACGGTAGAGCCTTTCATCTGCTGGCAGATGTCGCACTTTAAGACATAGTCTTTGGTCTGCTTTTTTTAACCCTGGCCACCAGTAGCGCTGTTTCAGTGAAGAAATAGTCGCTGTAACGCCTGTATGCGCAGAACCCAAACCCTCGTGTGCTGCTAGAATTAAGCCTTGCCTACGATCCATATTTGGTATTACTCTATCCCCCACTCCAGGAATCTGAGCATATGGAATGTTTTGTGCATCTAACTTGTAGGAGTACTTGAGTGGAAATTTCTTTGGTACTGCTGTGCTGCCTTTGCATGAAGCATTGACAGCTACCATAATCTCGCCGTCTACTCTCGTCTTTGAACGAGTAACTGCAGCTACGGCGGCTGTGCGTACAGCCCCCTTTGCGGCTTCATCAGCCAATGAATTCCCTTCAACGTGAACGCCATCACGCTGACTCAGTGTATGTATCACGTGAGCCCTTGGTAGTTCGCTTCTCAACTCCACTACCTGTTCCCATAGCATTTTATGCTTAATTGTGCCACCTTTTGCATCTTTGAACCCGTTTTGTTCCCAATTATGTAAATATTCATTGTACGACTGTACACAGTAAAAGGAATCACACACAATTAGTGTGAGGAATTCGTGTTCCGTGTTTACAAGTGCCAGTATCAGTGTTTTTAACTCTGCCAACTGAGCCGTGCAGTCTCCTAGAGATTGCGTTTTAGTGCAACTCGGATGGAACTTTCCATCGTGCATGCGACCTTTAACAATCGCACGCGCTGCGCTGTAAGCTTGCTTACTCCCTATGGCTGGTTGAGCAGATCCGTCAGTGTAAATAATGTATTCATACTGATCTAGAGGCAAAATCTCATTTGGTAGAGGATATTCTCGTTCGTATTGCAGAAATGCTTGTGTTTTTAAACTTGGATCAAATCTGTATTCAACATCTGTTGCAGTAAGAGAATTAGCCCATTGTATCCATCTTGGATGTATGGCTTTCGCATTTGGAATGCTAGCTTTTGTAACAGCTTCTAAAGCTGGTACTGGGGTCACGACAATTATGCGTTTACCCTGAGCCAGAGCTCTTTCTCTTGCTACAGCGATCTGTACTGCTGTCAGGATTTTTTCTGTTGAAGTGAAACGCATCTCTGCGTTTGTGTACAGGTGTGATTTGTATGCGATTGGTACTGTTTCGCCTTCATTGAAAGTCAAATAAGTGTACCCGCATTGACCCGCTATTACTCGGATCACTAAGTTGAGTACGTTTACGCGTCTGTAAATGTTTAGAAGCTATCATGTCTTCCTGCATGGAACGCAGGATATTTGTATGTTCCTGTGTCCATTGTCTGACTGAAAAATCAGGTTTGATTAAGTCGTAGAAAGGTTTTACTCTTTCTGCGTAATCCAAAATGTATGTTCGACCAAAATATAGGAATCCCAGAATTGATTGTACATTCTTTAATGATTTTGGAGGTTGGCGCAGCGCACACTTTTCTAAAAAGTTAGCTGCTAGGCTTTTTCCTTCACTTGACAGCTCATACCCTAAAAATAGAACACCGAGGTGGGCAATTTTTGATTTTTTGAAATTAAATTTATAGCCCTCAGAGGCGAATCCCATAATAATGGTGCTCACCCTGGTCAAGTGCCTCGGTAAGTCATCGTCCATCAGATAAATATCATCTACATAGGACAATGCTTCTTCATCCAAATTTTGGAGTAACTCTGTTACTCTTGCTGAAAATACCCCGGGGCTATTTTTATACCCTTGTGCTAGTCGACAAAATTGTCGCTGGGACCCTAACACACTGAATGCGGTCAGATACCTGCTTTCAGGCGCTATATTTTGGCAGAAAAATCCATTTGAGATATCAAGTGTTGTTTTGTATTTTTTGCGCATGTTATTCATTAATGCGGCACTGTGTGCATTTTGAACTGCAAATGTCTTTGTGCAAGTGTTTAAATGTCTGTAATCCAAAACTAAACGATATGTGTTGTCAGGTTTCATTACGGGAAACAAAGGATTGTTCATAGGTGAAGTGCAATTTTCAATCACCCCCTGGTATTCTAGTTGATCTAGGATCTCCCTGACTTGTTTTTTAGCTTCCTGCTTAATAGGGTATTGCCTTTGAGCATTTGGGGGAACTTTTAACGGGATCACGTGGTGGGTTGAATCCTCATCCCAACCAACATGATTTTTATACAATGCTGGAGCTAGGGCAACCGCCCACTCCTGCGCATATGCATTTTTAAGATGTATGGGAATGAGGTCGGAAAAGGCTGGAAAAATTACAGTTTCTCCCCTAGGGCACTCCATGACGAATGCTGGTGGCCAGTCTTGTTCTGCTAATAGAATGTCATAACCAGATGACAGATTTTTCCAAAAGAGACCTTTAATTTTCCTGGGCTTGTCCCCCTCCAGCCGGAGTATTATCTCATGTAACTTATGTGGGACACTTACCCGAGTATCAGGTGTTTCCACCGTGATATACTCACTCAACTCCGCTGTCATCAGAAATTCCTTAATGTTCTGGCGAGCTATCGTTACTTCTGCCGCGCTGTCTAGCATCGTCAGAGCCCATTCCCGTTCAGAAACTGTGTCCTCAGAATTCTGGGCATGTCTGATTTTGAGACCTGCTACCTTCTTCTTTTTGAACTGAGGTTTCTGTTTTTGTTTATCTTCTTTTTTAGGTGCGTAGTCCGCAGCGTGTTGCGTGTCTCTGGACATTGTACGCTCCTCTGACCGTCCTTCCCTCTCGGAGTTTTTTGATGAACCCTGAAAGGAACGAGAGGAACGTTGTTGGACCTGGCCCTTTTTGGCAGGTTCACCCCTAAACGTTTTGCCTTTTTTGTGACCTGGTGTTGGTGGTTTTAGGCCTCTGGGCACTTTAGCACTGTGGTCCAGTGTAAAGTGCATGCGCTCTCTGTGTTACATTTGTAAAGTTGGCCTGCCCTCCCATAGGAATGCATTGGGGATTCCCTGATCAGTGTGTGTCAGTGGTAATTCCTGGTATGAGAGGAGCAGCCGGGTCAAGTCTGGTATGTATGAAATCGTGAGAATAAATGCTGCGCAATGGTGTGTGCAGATTTATGATGACTGGTGGAGAAATGCCACTTTTAGAAGTTGGCATTTCTGTGTGCTATGTGTCTGCCTGCCTGATGTGAATTGCATGTCTGGCTTGTGCGTGACAGGGGCTGGGAGGTGTGTGGCTCCAGGAGGGGCAGGGTGAGTCAGCGCTGGGCTGAATAGGACCTCTGGGGTGGGAGGAGTAATCCCCTGACTCTGAATAGGAGTGTGCCTGCCCTGTACAATGCTGGCTCCGCCCCCTGTGGTGTGTCTGACCACCTAGCCCCCACCTGACAAAGGGGAAGAGGAGCTTACAAAACAAAGTGCTCCAATTCCCCCCTGAACCAGTTGCATCTGGTTCCCCCATGCCCTGCACTACAGGCAAAGGAATTCTGGGTATAATTATAGGGGCTGTGACCCCATGATGTTGTTCAGTCTGTTCCTGTTCCCACACCTGTGGGGGCGTGCTGCTGCTGGGGCCCAGGAGGACCTGCCAGGAGGGCTGCCTCTCTGGGCCCAGCATGGCCCCCTTGATTCCTAAGGACCTGAAGGACTGTCTGTTGCCCTAGCGCCTCGTGAGCGCTATATTCCTAATTAGGAGAAGCATGTGGGCTTTTGCAGCGCTGCATGAGGAGGGAGAGGGAATCCCCGGCGTAGGGATTCCCCCGAGTTGCGGAGGAGCGGGTGCCCACCCCGCGTTTTGAAATCTTATATGCGGGTGCCCACCCCGCTTATGCGAGCATTATTAATGCGGGTGCCCACCCCGCTCTATAACTTAAATTGCGAGGGAGCCCACCCCTCATTGCCGCCAAGAGAAGGAGAATCACCGCCGCAGCCCCGATCGCCGAACCGGAAGTCAGGCAATCTTGCCTGGGACGGGGGCGGGGCCTCCTACGGGCCGCCGGAAGTCTGGACGGGGCTCCCGGGAGCAAGAGAGAGCCCCGGTGACCGGAGAAGAGGCGGAAGGTGTCCGGAGCCTCGCGGGCTCCGCATGGAAGTCCCGGGTCCCAGGAGGGGGCCCGGGTAAAGAGGAGAGGCGGCCGAGGCCACCGATGCCAGACGGGGCTCCCGTGATGAAAAGGGAAGCCCCGCGTGCAGGAGATGCTGTGGACCGGACAAAGCCTCCCCAGCGAGGGAGACGCACAGAGTCCGGTGAGTGGAGGCCGAGAGTCCAGCCTCCAGAGAGGGCCCGGTGAGTAGGGGCTATCTCCAGTGTGGTGGTGCCGATTCGAGGCACATTACCGGTGCTTGGGGGATTCAGAGCGGCCCGCCTGTCAGTGGGCCGCTCCAAAGCGAGCTACAGGGGTCTAGAGGGCCCAGAGGGGCCCGTGTCCCCCCCAGCATAGCGGGGCACATTGTTGGTGCCCATTCCATGAGCGGCCCCGCCTGAGAGAGTGCCGCTCCAACGTTGGGCATGATCTTTGCGAGGGGCCCCAGTGGGGGTCCAGAGGTACAGTGGTGCCCGTGTGTTTATGCTGATCCCATATCGAGAGCGCAGGCAGCTGCAACGTTTTGCGCAGTTTTATCTTAGAGAGTCCCTGAGTGGGACAGGAGGCACAGTGGTGCCAGGGCCTTCACTTGATCAACAGCTGCGCAGCACTTCGTGCCAGCTGCTACGTTTAGGCCCACAGTTCTTTGGGGGCATTGTTAGGGAGACAGGAGTGAGATGCACTCCTCTGCCCCAGTACTTTCATAGCTGCACGGCAATTAGCGTCAGCTGCCACGTTTAGGTATGCGCAATTACGCACGTGGATTCTGCTGCATTGGCAGCAGCCCTGACATTTTGGACACAGGGCATTTGAGCCCCTTTGAGAAGGCCAGTTGGCCAGGGGACTGTGGGGTTTGTAGGGCGCCAGGCCCTAATGTGATTTATGTGGTGCTAGGAAATGTGATTCATGTACTATGATTTACGCACCCTGTTTTATGCCTCTAACTGTGGTTTATGTATGAGGTTATTTGCATACTGTGGTTTATGCTAGTGAGATTATTCTCTACTGTGAGTTATGCCCCTATTGTGAGTTATGCTTAGGAGGTTAGTGTCTAATGCGTTTAGACTTATGAGATGATTGCATAGTATGTGTAAGGCTTATGAGGTTGGCGCAGAATGTGTTTCACGCCTAAATGTGATACTGTGCATAATATGGTTTATGTTACAGGAGGATGCTGAGTACAGTGTTTGCCAGTAATTACTGGTTGTGTTCTATGTTTATTATATGTCTACATTTACTATCTTTACTAAGTGATGGTTCTGACAGTGGTCCAAGTGGCCCTGTCATGTGTATATAATCCCCTGTAAATATTGCCCAGTGCCAGCTGGCACAGTGTATATTGTGTGAATACTATTCTAATGTGTTTTATGACAATACAAAGGCTATTTTTGATATAACCTTGTGTGGAGTTCCTTTTGTGGTGTGCCTAGTATGTTGTTGCTGTGTGCGTGTTGCGCAAACGCTTTACACATTGCCTCCGGGATAAGCCTGACTGCTCGTGCCAAGCTACCAAGGGGGTGAGCAGGGGTTATCTTCGGCGTGTAACTCCCTTGTCCTGACTAGAGTGGTGGTTTCTGCCTGGCTTTGGCGCAAGCCTTAGCCAACCAGAAATCCCATTTCTAACATTGGTTGTCAGCAGTGAGGATAGGACTTGCGTTTGCGCAGTACCACAGCGACAACTGGTTACACTACAAGCTCTGCATTTTAGATAGTCACATGGATGGGGATTATTGTTTCTGAGTTTGCTTTAAGTGTCATTTCTTTTTGAAATATGTTTTATGGTTGCACTATAAGTTGGGGGTCCTGCCAAGGACAGAAACCAGAGAATCTGGAGGAGTGACTGCCCTTGTGCAGACTGCTATTTCTTGGGTTGGCCTGAAGCTGAAGGAGTTTTGTACTGCCCTTGTGCAGACTGCTATTTATGGGGTTGGCCTGCAGCGCAAGCTAAAGGAGTTGTTACTGCCCCTGTACTGTCTGCTATTTCTTGGGTTGGCCTGAAGCTGAAGGAGTTGTACTGCCCCTGTGCTGTCTGCTATTTCTAGTGTTGGCCTACAGTGGTAACTTAATTGGCATGGAGTAACTGGCTCGGGAGGGTAGATTATCCCCTAAGTGCAGTGTTAGTTTTCTGGAATCCCCAGTAAGGGTGGGATCCAGTGGTGGCAGCAATATGTAGTCCAGTGCAGGAAGTCCCATTCCCAGTTCCCAGAGTATGGTACCTGGTTCCCGGTTAAAAAGGGGACAGGTTGAGATTCAGGGACAGTAAGATGCTGTCTCACCAGTCTTGGGGGGAGTGTGGATGAATGTTGTGGTGCACTGGACGTTTGGGTGATTGGTTAGCACGGTAAATGGTGTTAAAGGGCTGTTCAAAATGTTTTGTCAGATAGAACATGCCCCGTAATTGTTTTCCGGAGTCGCGCCAACACCTGTTGGAGTGTGTAAGTTCTTTGATTCTAGGGAGCTTGTATTGGGGAGTGATACTAGAAGAATGGTGCAGGTGTCTTCCAACCCAGTGTGGTGGAAGTGGTTCAGAGTAGCCCAGCTAGGTACCCTTATAGTGAGGAGGCTGCAAGGCCTCACATCCTGTCCCGCAGGGGAAGGTGTGAGACTGGGCCGTATTCCGAGCCTCAACCTCAGTCTCCAGTACTGGATGGTTCTTAGAGGGAACACCAGGTAGGGAGCCTAGTCTGTCCTGTTGGACCGTTCTTCGAGGGGGATCTCCCCTTGTTAGGTGAGCTGGGAGTGTCTATAATCAGGCCTCCGTCAGTTCTGGTGTCTGGCAGTGCCACTCCTAAGTGGAGGGTGCAGAAGTCCAGATTGAGGGGTGAGAGGGGGAAAGAGTCCCCAGTGGAAGAACCATTGGGTCAGGGGCCAGCCAGAAGGGCTGAGCCACCAATGAGTGACCATGGTGACGCCACTTCTGTCCTGGGGCATCTTCGCGCACTGTCAGTGGAACAGGAGGTCGTGAGCTCTGCGCCAGGCAGACTGTCACACAACACATTAGTTATGTGTCACCCTCGGGAGGGTATATGTACTCCCATGAAGTCCTGGTTCGCCGGGCATCTGACCTAAGGATACCGTCCCTGGGTTGGGGAGCCAGGTTCAGGTGTTTCCTGTCCTGGACGGAAGGGCAACTGTAATCAGTGTCCTGACCGGTTTTGCCTTCTAGGGGTACCACTCCAGTTGGGAGGGTATAGGGCTCTGGAAGGGGGTGCAGAGGGAGGGAGTCCTCGCCTCTGACCCCGGTGCAGCCGGTGAATTTGGATCCCAGGTGGTAGACCAGTTGATGGAGAGAGGTCCTGCACTGGTGGGAGAGTTGTGTTCTGGTGGGTGCTTCTCCTGGGAGAGTGCAGAACCCCAGAAGTAGAGGTAGGGTGAGGAGACGCTTCGCCCGTGACCTCTGGTCAGCCTGAGGGTGCGGACCCTAGGTTGAAGGATCAGTGGCAGTTTGGAACTACACTGAGAGGGAGAGTGGAGAATGGCTAGTATGTGCCAGGGGTTACAACCCCCAACTCTGTGGAATGGCAAGGACCAGTGACGTCTGGATGGTCTAGGGCCTGGTCCTCGCCGTGGGCAACTAGGGAGTACCAGTGGGGTAGCCTAGTTGGGCCTGAGAGTTTTTTTTTCCAGAAGGAACCACGTGGGTTCAGAGTGGCGTAGAACCGGAGGGTGTCCCTGCAGTGCGGGCCCGCGTCTGTGTTCTATCGCCCGAAGCAGGGAAGCCCATCAAGGTAGTGATTGGTCTACCCTGCGTTTTGGCTGGAAGGGGGTTGTGTTGGACCTGGCCCTTTTTGGCAGGTTCAACCCTAAACTTTTTGCCTTTTTTGTGACCTGGTGTTGGTGGTTTTAGGCATCTGGGCACTTTAGCACTGTGGTCCAGAGTAAAGTGCGTGCGCTCTCTGTGTTACATTTGTAAAGTTGGCCTGCCCTCCCATAGGAATGCATTGGGGATTCCCTGATCAGTGTGTGTCAGTGGTAATTCCTGGTATGAGAGGAGCAGCCGGATCAAGTCTGGTATGTATGAAATCGTGAGAATAAATGCTGCGCAATGGTGTGCAGATTTATGATGACTGGTGGAGAAATGCCACTTTTAGAAGTTGGCATTTCTGTGTGCTATGTGTCTGCCTGATGTGAATTGCATGTCTGGCTTGTGAGTGACAGGGGCTGGGAGGTGTGTGTGGCTCCAGGAGGGGCAGGGTGAGTCAGCGCTGGGCTGAATAGGACCTCTGGACTGGGAGTAGTGGGAGGAGTAATCCCCTGACTCTGAATAGGAGTGTGCCTGCCCTGTACAATGCTGGCTCCGCCCCCTGTGGTGTGTCTGATCACCTAGCCCCCACCTGACAAAAGGGGAAGAGGAGCTTACAAAACAAAGTGCTCCAATTCCCCCCTGAACCAGTTGCATCTGGTTCCCCCATGCCCTGCACTACAGACAAAGGAATTCTGGGTATAAGTATAGGGGCTGTGACCCCATGATGTTGTTCAGTCTGTTCCTGTTCCCACACCTGCGGGGGCGTGCTGCTGCTGGGGCCCAGGAGGACCTGCCAGGAGGGCTGCCTCCCTGGGCCCAGCATGGCCCCCTTGATTCCTAAGGACCTGAAGGACTGTCTGTTGCCCTAGCGCCTCGTGAGCGCTATATTCCTAATTAGGAGGAACATGTGGGCTTTTGCAGCGCAACGCTGCATGAGGAGGGAGAGAGAATCCCCGGCGTAGGGATTCTCCCGAGTTGCGGAGGAGCGGGTGCCCACCCCGCGTTTTGAAATCTTATATGCGGGTGCCCACCCCGCTTATGCGAGCATTATTAATGCGGGTGCCCACCCCGCTCTATAACTTAAATTGCGAGGGAGCCCACCCCTCATTGCCGCCAAGAGAAGGAGAATCACCGCCGCGGCCCCGATCGCCGAACCAGAAGTCAGGCAATCTTGCCTGGGACGGGGGCGGGGCCTCCTACGGACCGCCGGAACTCTGGATGGGGCTCCCGGGATCAAGAGAGAGCCCCGGCGACCGGAGAAGAGGCGGAAGGTGTCTGGAGCCTCGCGGGCTCCGCATGGAAGTCTCGGGTCCCAGGAGGGGGCCCGAGTGAAGAAGAGAGGCGGCCGAGGCCGCCGATGCCAGACAGGGCTCCCGTGATGAAAAGGGAAGCCCCGCGTGCAGGAGAAGCTATGGACCGGACGAAGCCTCCCCAGCGAGGGAGACGCGCAGAGTCCGGTGAGTGGAGACCAGAGGAGGCCGAGAGTCCAGCCTCCAGAGAGGGCCCGGTGAGTAGGGGCTATATCCAGTGTGGTGGTGCCGATTCGAGGCACATTACCGGTGCTTGGGGGATTCAGAGCGGCCCGCCTGACAGTGGGCCGCTCCAACACGAGCTACAGGGGTCTAGAGGGCCCAGAGGGGCCCGTGTCCCCCCCAGCACAGCGGGGCACATTGTCGGTGCCCATTCCATGAGCGGCCCCGCCTGAGAGAGGGCCGCTCCAACGTTGGACATGATCTTTGCGACGGGCCCCAGTGGGGGTCCAGAGGCACAGTGGTGCCCGTGTGTTTATGCTGATCCCAGCTGCCCTGCGAGAGTGCAGGCAGCTGCAACGTTTTTTGCGCAGTTTTATCTTAGAGAGTCCCTGAGTGGGACAGGAGGCACAGTGGTGCCAGGGCCTTCACTTGATCAACAGCTGCGCAGCACTTAGTGCCAGCTGCTACGTTTAGGCCCACAGTTCTTTGGGGGCATTGTTAGGGAGACAGGAGTGAGATGCACTCCTCTGCCCCAGTACTTTCACAGCTGCACGGCAATTAGCGTCAGCTGCCACGTTTAGGTATGCGCAATTACGCACGTGGATTCTGCTGCATTGGCAGCAGCCCTGACATTTTGGACACAGGGCATTTGAGCCCCTTTGAGAAGGCCAGTTGGCCAGGGGGACTGTGGGGTTTGTAGGGCGCCAGGCCCTAATGTGATTTATGTGGTGCTAGGAAATGTGATTCATGTACTATGATTTACGCACCCTGTTTTATGCCTCTAACTGTGGTTTATGTATGAGGTTATTTGCATACTGTGGTTTATGCTAGTGAGATTATTCTCTACTGTGAGTTATGCCCCTAATGTGAGATGCTTAGGAGGTTAGTGTCTAATGCGTTTAGACTTATGAGATGATTGCATAGTATGTTTAGGCTTATGAGGTTGGCGCAGAATGTGTTTCACGCCTAAATGTGATACTGTGCATAATATGGTTTATGTTACAGGAGGATGCTGAGTACAGTGTTTGCCAGTAATTACTGGTTGTGTTCTATGTTTATTATATGTCTACATTTACTATCTTTACTAAGTGATGGTTCTGACAGTGGTCCAAGTGGCCCTGTCATGTGTATATAATCCCCTGTAAATATTGCCCAGTGCCAGCTGGCACAGTGTATATTGTGTGAATACTATTTTAATGTGTTTTATGACAATACAAAGGCTATTTTTGATATAACCTTGTGTGGAATTCCTTTTGTGGTGTGCCTAGTATGTTGTTGCTGTGTGCGTGTTGCGCAAACGCTTTGCACATTGCCTCCGGGATAAGCCTGACTGCTCGTGCCAAGCTACCAAGGGGGTGAGCAGGGGTTATCTTCGGCGTGTAACGCCCTTGTCCTGACTAGAGTGGTGGTTTCTGCCTGGCTTTGGCGCAAGCCTTAGCCAACCAGAAATCCCATTTCTAACAAACGTGTATCAGTATCCTGATACCTGTCAGGTTTTTTAATATTATCCATATTCCTGAGGTTATACCTCCTTTCAGAGGGCTCCTGTTGAGGAGACCTACCTCTGGATTGAGATCTGCTGTCTTTAGACTTTTGTTGTTTTTTATTTTCCCACTTCTTTTTAGAAGAAGTAGGCGTCTGCTTTGTAGTGTCCTTTTCAGGACTGCCCACCAGTTGTGGTTTTAATGCTTTCCCACCTAGACTGTCTCTGCCTAGTTCTGCATATGCAGTTTCAATTATTTTGGGTAGTTCGTGTTGTTGATCTATTGGACCGAACTCCCTTAGGCGTTGGCGGATCGCCACTGAAGCTTCTTCCCCCTTAATGTTAGCTAGTATTATGGCTGATACCTGGTCGAAGTTGTTTAGTAACTTCATCCCTAAGTTTAGGGCAGGCTCTGCTCCGTACTCATTTTGTCTCTGTCTCAATACGTCTGGCACTACCGCTAAGGACGGGATACCATGTGTTCTGGTATATATGGCAGCAAAGACTGAACCCCAAGAGGTGCAGTCCTCTACTTGTGGTGTGATCCCCATGGGCAAGCAGATTGTTAGAATTCTGTGTTTTTCATAGGTGGTAGTATTCGGGAATACTGCCTCCAGCTGAGTTATTTTCTGAGCTATCCAGAATGGTATTTGTTCGCATTTTGCTGGCATTTTGCCCATTACCGCGTGTAATGTTTGAGGAGTAATTTTATTTCCTGTACCCTGAGCTGGAGTACTAGTTGCTGCACCTGATGCAGGTTGGATTGTTAAAGTCCTCATGACGAATTGTGTCAGGTTTCTGTAGATTTTAATTAAATCTCTGTGTTGTATGAGTAATTCTGGCTGTGGCATTGTTCCAATGTCAGGGTGCGGTGTGTAAATCGCTAGTATTGGCCTTGTGGCCCCGTCTCCTCCGAGCGGGCCTAATCTTACTCTTTGTCGTACATAGGGTAGGGCGCCATTAAACCAGTAATGATGTTCCTGGTAAGTGAGTGGAATCTCTATATCCTC
Organism: Calotriton arnoldi; assembly: GCA_963921515.1. Classification (NCBI taxonomy): domain Eukaryota; kingdom Metazoa; phylum Chordata; class Amphibia; order Caudata; family Salamandridae; genus Calotriton; species Calotriton arnoldi. Next base: position 379,951 of record CAWUFW010010888.1, read on the forward strand.
AAATGGGGCATATTCCAGTGGTGCATCTCCTGCTACATAGTAGTGAAATGTATTTGTTATTGCATTTGCTGCTGGGAATGTAACCCATGAATAGAACACCTCTGTTTTGTTTGATTCGTGTGCCTCAATCACAAAAACAACCATGCCACCCTTGGCTGGTAAGCCATTTTCTAATAGTCTTATGGTGACTGTCCTTCTGAATTTTGGTGCAATCTGTATTGCATCCTCAGGATCTTCTTCTCCCAGGTCAACTCTCTCATCCCCTGAACCAGGCATGTTTAGAGGAAGAAGTGCTCACAGGGAACTAAGATGAGGCGTTATGCACAATTTAGAAACTAAATGTCCTTCAAGCTTGATTAACCAACAGCCAATAAATAGTATTCTCGTACTACTCAGCTGTGGCGGAGTTTGTGCCCACCCACTCCAGACGTCTCTGGGGTTTTGTGAGTAGGTTCTCTGAGAATAGCACGACTGAACTACTCAGATTCTACTGTTAAATAAGTACCCAACCAACGTTGGCGGCGCCATGTCGTGTAGTTCCTATAGTACCCATGCAGGACCTGCGCGTTTGGATAACATAAACTGTGGGCTTGGTGTTAGACTGACTCTGTGCACCCCCACCGTATATGTTAGCCTGATTTGCATTAGCTAGCTCACAGTGCCTCTAGAATCTCCTCTTATCGGGGAGAGATTAGTTTCTGGCAACCTTAGACCATGACAACCCAAATTCCTCAGAATCGTGGAAACAATACACTACTTTTCGCTCAGTCACTCGTGCTTACTTATTCGGTTTGTCTCAGAGAGTTACACAGAATAATCAGACTGGGCGTTTCAATAAGTATTTATTGAACAGTTGTTATTCTAGTGTAAAATATATGTGCTGCGGCAACCAGCAGACAATAGCAGAGATATATTATCAGCAGTACGATAAAAGCAAAGGGATAGAACAGTTCTACCATATTGCAATATTCATGAATACATACATGAGTATAAAAAGCATTATGAAAGTGCGCGTACTCCTACGATGCCTAACTAGATGTAACTGAGTGTACCTAGCATATGTGTGTAGGTCTAAAAGCCTAAGAGCCAAGAATCCTTCTAGGATTTAGTCGAACCCCCATACCTGAATAGAGAGAGTGTGGGACCCCGTCCTGGTCTCGAGTTGGACACCCCGCAAGGGCTGTGTTAGACCGCTGTCAGCTGGAGCGACTGCATGCAGGAGTCTCAGCGTCTTTGGTTAGTGTGTCAGCATGGAAGTCTCGGTTCCCTCTGTCTTACCGGAGTAAGATGTGGTGTATTTATACCCTGAAGACTCTAGTTGCTGCGTATGGTTTGTATTGGCCCTTGTTAGAGTTGAGGAAGACGTCAGGGGTGAACTTTGTACATACATATTATGCAGGTGGTGTATTCCTAGAGAGCCATGCATAATTGATGAGTACAGTGTGGGCCTGTGTTTGGGAAAAACCCTGCTGTATTCAAAACCACAGACTAGATAACGTTCAGCCCTCAGAGCTCGTTGTGTACTAGCGAGGACCAATGTAGGTGAAAGATCATGCCTATATAAGGAATCATGACTATAATAGGACATGTACAGTTATGACCGTAATAGGGCATATGCGGCTTTGACCATAATAGGGCAAGTACGAATATGACCGTATTAGAGCAAATACGAATATGTCCATTTTAGGGCATGTATGAACGGGTCTACATTAGGGCCTCTATACGGGACATAACAATTGGAGGTGCCTAAGGAGCACCAAAGTTGGAAACTGTCTAACGTGAATCTGTGAAATAGTGCTGACAAGTATGATTTCAAAGTGTATTGTTCATTCTTTAATATGATTGGATGGGATTGTGGGACCTTTGCACATTCAAACCAAATGTATGGTTCTTGATGTAAGTTCCTATATAAGAAGCCCCATCCTGTGGGTTGTGGGCTCACTTATGATCTTTAGAAGGTGGCATTATGTTGGTCTGACCTCTGATTTATGATTAATTTTAGAACCATACTTTGTTCTGCTATTGTATTGTTTACATTTGATTCTGAGCATCATGGTTTTAAATTGACGAAAGACTGACTGACTCCCTGTAACTTATAAATAAACCTTCATGGTTTCAGTATAGTACTTGTTAATCTTTATTGTGAAGCCTGTTGCTTTACAATTATTTCGGAAATATTACTTGATATTGAATTCATTTGAATGAACCCGATCCAGAGAGGAGCAGCAAAAGCCTAAGAGGATTAACATCACTCTCGGCCCGTCGGAAGCACTTCAATTTGACATTAGAGAAAAGCTGTTACATCACTCCTTACCAAAGTTGTAGCCAGTAATGGATGGAGGTCGTGAGAGAACTCTTGTCACTTCTACATGGTGGTGAATACAGAGCTTCAATTGTCTCCTCTTTTCCCTCCACCCTTAAGGATCCTGAGTTGTTGAGTTTTCAAAGACTTCTCTCTATATTTACCAACCAAGCAATCAGAATCCAACCAACATCCAGGTAGTGGACTGCCACAGCTTACAGCCTCATTTGACGTTGGTCCAGCTTGACCCTGAAAAGAAAGAAAGCACAGATGAGTACAAAATATTCCTAATTTTGAACAGATAAAAGCAATACAATAGTGCCACGATCCACAAGCAGGAAACCCACTAGGCCACCAGGAAGTTGTTGGTTTTTGAGGTTCGGCCCTTCTGATATATGGTTCAACCCGGGGGGGCGGCATATTTATTTGCAATAAAAGTGTATTTTTTGCCAATGGGAGTGCAATCGTGCCACCAGGGTAAATAAATACTGAAATAAATAAATAGAAAAAAACATAATGAAAAAATAAAAGGTATTTGCTTGGGGGTCAGCACTACTGGAATATGGGTTGACCCCTGTTGGGACGGAAAGGTCCACTGCATGGTACAAGATGTGTACCCCTGCCCACCTGCACTCTTGTCTGGATCACCAATGCTGAATTTTTGTCATAGGTAAATACGGATGGTGCATGTGCGCCATGACATAGGCCTGTCTCACGGATTGTGGTCTTGTTGGACCGGGAGGGACGCCTAAAGCGCTACCCTCTCAGTGATGGAAGCCTACTGCCTTCACCAAGAGTTAAGCAGCATGAGCGCAGTGGTGGCAGCATAGCGTGTACTGATCAGTAGGAGTGAACAGAGTGTTTTTATCCTGTGTCACTGGAGTGAAGCCTACAGGCTCACTCCCCTTTTCAAAAGTTCCTCTGCTCTGTTCTTAGCTAACCCTTGGCCTACATCAGGTGCATGTAGAGTGCTGTGCAGCGCAGCGCAGGAGTAGTGATGCTGTGCTGGATGTATGTGTGCCTGGGAGGGCACAGTTCATCGATAGAGCAGTAATATGCAGTGCATGAATGGAGTGCATGTACTGAGTGCATGTATGCCTGCTAGGAATACATTACATGAGAGATATAGTGCTCAGCAGTGATTGCACAATGAAAGCATGTGCGGGTGTCTGTGTGCTTGTGTGAAGTACAATACATGAAGGGTGAAGTGTTGTGCAGCGCACATGGTGAGTGTGTGTGCTGGCAGTGTGTGCATTTGCCAACATCACACCCTGATACAATACAGAGAAGCTCCAGTAATAAGCAGTGCATGCGGACTGAATCTGTGTGCTGAATGCATGTGTGTCTGTAGTGGCACAATACATGGAAGTAACAGTACAGGAGAACATGTGTCCTGTGAAAGTACACTGAGTGCAAGTGTGCCTGCAATTGTACATTACATGGAGAACCCTGGGTTCCAATTTGGGAAGCGGAGGCCTGCCCGGTGAAGACATGAGGAGTAGAGGAATCCCCCCAGACAGATTTGTATATTGCTTCATTACTGTGAGCTGGGTGGGGCCCACACTGGAGGAAGGGACTCTCTCTTTACATTTCAGAAGGTTGCTCTTTGATTCAGTGATGGATCACAAGGAAGGGGCCTAGACACATCTCAGGAAAGGAGATGAGGCTGATAGGGGAATCATGAAGAGTAGAGCTGGGAGTCAAGGATTAACCTTTTGATGCACATATCACTGTGGCTGACATCCAGGTGTGAACTCTGGTCACTCTCATGAACTGTGTTTGCGGACAATCAGTTTCAGAGGCTTGCCTGTTGTGACAGAAAGCCTTTCAAGAGGAAAGAAGAAAAGGAGAAATGTACACTTCAAATGAAGCAGAACCTCAATATAAAACTTCAAAACTCAGAAAATACATCAAATTTGGAGTCTGGAAAAGGACAATGAGAAGGGAAGGTTGAGACCCCATAATTCTGCCCATGACCAGGACTAGGGGCCAAGGCTGCTAGTCTTTCTGCCATGTTAGTGGACATCACCCAGGCAAACCAAAACCATCTGCCCTGGAGCACCAGTGCCTGCCTGCTTGCAATAATATAGTACTATTTATAGTATACTTAAAAAACTATATAAAACCTGTTATAAAAACATATGGATAACAAATGTATATGATTTACAAAAAATGTACCATATTTTCAAAAATGTTACAGAATGGCAATATGTGAAACAATGTTAAAAAATATATAAAATGGTTTGTATTTCACAAAAATGTAAGAAATGTTGCTAAAAAAATAAGAATAAAACCCTTTTTATTTTATGGGTTAAAAATATATGTGTGTTTAAAAAAATGTAAACATACATTAAAGAAAATATAAAAAGCTAAATAAAGAGTAATATAAAAATTATAAAATGTGTCATTTACCTCTTTTAAAAAAAATGTTTTATAGTAATAATGCGTGTGAGAAATGCAATACTTAGGTGTCGATTCCGATCTCGGCCGGAAGCGCACCGAATACGATTCGTCCGGAAAAAATACGAGCCGAACGCGTTTTTCCCGAACGATTCGAACAGTCGTCCGAGCGAGCAAGTACGATGCGCATTACTGCTAAAATTCCGAGTGAGCCGTACGTTCCCATTCCAGCTCCAGTTCCCCGACCGAGCTGGATCCGTAAACGCCGATTCGAGTCGCACGGAAGTAAATACACAGCACCGGCCGGACTAGTACGATGCGCACTCCGTACGCGCCGAACTGGTCGCTACGTCCGGCACGTCAGAGCATCCGGGAAAGCTGCACATAAGCTTCGATTCGCGCCACAAGACGATCCACGGCTACGAGACGAACAAGCCAGCTACGAGTACGAGTCGAAGCCACCAGAAACCCGAACGAGACGAACCAACCATGAATCCCATCGCGCAGGTCCTACCAATACTGTACATCTATTACCGGAACCAGTACGGACGCGTACGGCGCAGACGGTAAGTCAGACACCCACTACACAAACAAACGACTCGTGCCCGACATATGTCACACACACATAGGGATGCAGAAATGACGTACACTAGCAACAGCAGAACCTTAGGGGCGGGATGGCTATCATCAATGCCATACACACCCATAGGGGCCTGATGGCTACCACTACCACCACCCCTACTCATGGGGGGCTGGATGCCTGTCACTACTACATCCCCACTCATAGGGGGATGGATGCCTACCACTACCACCACCCCTACTCATGGGGGCCTGGATGCCTGTCACTACTACCATCCCCACTCATAGGGGGATGGATGCCTACCACTACCACCACCCCTACTCATGGGGGCCTGGATGCCTGTCACTACCACCACCCCTACTCATGGGGGCCTGAATGCCTACCACTACCACCACCCCTACTCATGGGGGGCTGGATGCCTACCACTACCACCACCCCTACTCATCGGGGCCTGGATGCCTACCACTACCACCACCCCTACTCATGGGGGGCTGGATGCCTGTCACTACCACCACCCCTACTCATGGGGGCCTGGATGCCTACCACTACCACCACCCCTACTCATGGGGGATGGATGCCTACCACTACCACCACCACTACTCATGGGGGCTGGATGCCTGTCACTACCACCATCCCCACTCATAGGTGGATGGATGCCTACCACTACCACCACCCCTACTCATGGGGGCTGGATGCCTACCACTACCACCACCCCTACTCATGGGGGCCTGGATGCCTGTCACTACCACCATCCCCACTCATAGGGGGATGGATGCCTACCACTACCACCACCCCTACTCATGGGGGGATGGATGCCTACCACTACCACCACCCCTACTCATGGGGGCCTGGATGCCTACCACTACCACCACCCCTACTCATGGGGGGATGGATGCCTACCACTACCACCACCCCTACTCATGGGGGGCTGGATGCCTGTCACTACCACCATCCCCAACCATAGGGGGATGGTGGCCTACCACTACCACCACCCCTACTCATGGGGGGCGGGATGCCTGTCACTACTACCATCCCCACTCATAGGGGGATGGATGCCTACCACTACCACCACCCCTACTCATGGGGGCTGGATGCCTGTCACTACTACCATCCCCACTCATAGGGGGATTGATGCCTACCACTACCACCACCCCTACTCATGGGGGGCTGGATGCCTGTCACTACTACCATCCCCACTCATAGGGGATGGATGCCTACCACTACCACCACCCCTACTCATGGGGGCTGGATGCCTGTCACTACCACCACCCCTACTCATGGGGGCCTGGATGCCTACCACTACCACCACCCCTACTCATGGGGGCTGGATGCCTGTCACTATCACCACCCCTACTCATGGGGGCCTGGATGCCTACCACTACCACCACCCCTACTCATGGGGGCCTGGATGCCTACCACTACCACCACCCCTACTCATGGGGGGTGGATGCCTAGCACTACTACCATCCCCACTCATAGGGGGATGGATGCCTACCACTACCACCACCCCTACTCATGGGGGGCTGGATGCCTACCACTACTACCATCCCCACTCATAGGACGGGTAATGCATGACACAACCAGCATACTCCAACATAAGGAATGTCAGCAAAAGACATCCCCCAACATCATGACAAGAGTGTGTAGTCTGTGTCAAATGCCTACAACACTGAACATGACATTGAACATACAATGTGACCCCCTATCACATGTGTCACACAAAAATGTTTGTGGCCTTCACAATGCAAGCAGACCATGACCACTGTGGGAATGGGGTCTAAACCCCCATCATCACAGTGACCAAAAGGTAAGTGTGGGGTCCATAGCTGAAGTACATTTTGAACATTGTGGCAATGGGGTCTAAACCCCCATCATCACAGTGACCAAAAGGTAAGTGTTGTCATGGAAAAAGCTGCAACTGCCAAACAGCATGGATGATTCCTGGTCACAGAACAACAAACACATCAGTGGCAAAGTAGTGGTTGTGTCCCATAGCAACATAGATTGGGTGAGGCAAACAGTGCAGTGCAAATAAAACATACCTTTGGCCATGTGCAGACAAACATCACCCATGGGGACTGACATTGTCTCCATTTATCAATTACACAATGCCAGAAGTGACCATCATAATGCAGACCCACATATCTGCACTAATGGACACACAAATGTAGATATCATGTGGAGACTGTAGATGTGAGGTGAACAAATACCATACCATGGCAGCAATGGGACATACAAACCATGATTATTGTGCTGACTGATGACCTAGGAGTCCCAGGGACAGCATGGGAAATCCTCCAAACAACATACAGGCAATGGCACACTAAAGATATGCCAATGCAGTGGTGCAGATGCACAAACACAAACAGGCAGCCTCACACTGCATATCAAACACAACAGGTGATGGGGGTGTGCCAGTGTCCCCAGGCAACCACACAACACATGAGGAGGCCTGAATTCCAATTACACAGATGTGTATACAGTGCCATACAAAAGTAACTCATGGATCGGATTCCCCTATGTGGGCAATCAGGCATTGTTAGATGAGAAGGAGCCCAAATTACACATGTCACACAAGCTTGTAGGAACAGCAACTAACACAGCAAGAGACAGACCCACCACAGCACTACCCCCAGGGACCCCACATTGTGGTGACACTAGCCTGCATGATAATCCCACTGTGATGACAAAGGTAGATGTCGTTCACACTGTGAACTACAGCCATGTGTCCTGAGCAACAAACTACCATCACACCTACACAAACACAAATCAATCAGCACGGCCTGTCAGCCAAGGCCAATATGGAGGTAGGGGTCTAGCCGTGCAACAACTCACATTTGCACACACTCAACACCACACACCTTGATCTCCACCAATGTGCAGCAGTGAAGCTCACATGGACTGGTGACATTGCACATGCACCCATGACAATCCCAGGGGTGGTTGTGGGAACTAAGGTGCAGAAACCCATCACACCTGGCCAGTCAACAAGACTCGTGAATGTCTGACACACTGCACAGTACGCGGTACATGGGCATGACGTGAAATCCACCCCAATCAATGGGATCCCGGCCACAGTCACACACCAATGAAGAAGCCAAGGTGACCCACAAAGAACACACGTAGACAACTTCCAACATTGCAGCTCTGACCCTGAGGAGTGACAGCAGTCACACACACAACGTGTCACAATCACTGAAAGCTACCACAAATTGTAAATTACATGACTTGTGTAACCAACAAGTGCCAAGGGGAATCCTGACTGTGTCCCATCTGCGTTTGCACACATCCCCAGCCCTGACAACAAAGACAACTAGGGATGACAACCTGATGAACATTAGTTTGCCATGCACCCACATCCCGGAGAAACCAGTTCCAAGATGCTGGATGAACACAGGACAACTCAGCAAGCATCACAAACAGGAACATCCGTAGGGACATAGCCTGTGTAGGAAAAGGGAAGGGAACTCACACAGACATGCTTACACAACACACAACACGGGCCCAGGCAATGTCACGGGATTACACACTGCCATGAGGGCACTCCACTCCTGTGGAAGGTCCGCTGTGCCAAACCTTGTCTGTGCACGACTCAAACATGTCAGCAGAACACTCGGTCAGTGAGTCAACAATTACAACACACTGAAGGCTCTGCTCACATCAGCCTGGGTACGGGAGTGTCACTTCAGTCATCTGCATATACCCAAAACACGTGTCAAGCAAGTTGCACTGTATACACAGATGAGTCCTTCAACATTGATGTGCTAAACTGCATGTCCAGTGGAGATGGGCACACAGTCAGGGAAATAGAAACATTGAACAGTGATAAGCCCACCAGATGTGCATGAGTGTAAGCCACAGATGTTAAATTACAAATGCAAAACGTACATCCCTGTGTCAAATGCTGAACATTACACCTTCAGACTGCAGCAAAGGATGCTATGGATCCAGACTAGATTAGGACACATATCCCATGGACCACATGGAGTCCATCACAGCAACACTTCATTTTCCTGATCTGAACACTATTACAACAGCAAATGCATGATGATACTCATCTACATCATGTACAACAAAAGCAAAACCATTAGTAAACAAAAAGACGCTTTATTCAGCCAATGTGAATGAAAAATTGGAAGTCCAAAAGAAACTAAGGCCAATGGCCAGTCCACATTCACAGTCCGAACAGGGTGACATGTGACAACTTGTCACCCATTGCTTGCCTGCACTGGTACGGACAGGGGACATCCCCTCGGAGGGGCATACAAGGGGCAGGCCAGGCACCGCAGGGACAGGATCAGGGGATGCCAGAAGGAGGCAGTGAAGGGGTGGTGGGTGCAGGAGTGTCACCGGCAACTGCAGTGGAGGTGTCTGACTCAGTGGGGGCCGGCACCACTGTAGGGCACAAGTCAGATGGTGTGGGTGCTGGCACCACTGCAGTGGGCAGGTCAGATGGAGTGGACTGGGTCCCCACTGCAGTGCCCAAGTCAGACGGGGTGGTTGTGGACTCCACTGCAGTGCATAACTCCAAGGGAGTGGAAGGGGGGGCAGATGAGGTGGGCAGGACAGAGGGGGGGGACCGGTCTCCACACCAGTGGCACAAACAGGCCGAGCGTCTGGGTTGGGGGTGGAAGAGCAAGTGGTAGGGGGGGAGGGCCTAAGCAGTTTGGGGATGCGGTATTGGTGTGTGGGGGAACCTGGGGCTGGGTGTGGCGGGGGAACCTGTGGAGTGGTGGCCTGGGGATGGAGGAGAGAGACTGTGTGGTGGAGCTGCGTGGTGGTGGTGGGGTCTTGCCCTTCCTGGTCCGGGGGGGTCCTCAGTCTGCCTGTGCCTGGGGGAGGGTGTCCGGGTGTGAGGGGCACTCCCCTCTGTGTGTGGTGGTCGCCTCTTCCGCCTGCACGTTGGGTCAGATGGATCTGTGGGGAAGAGGCCAAGCTCACAGAGGAAGAGCTTCTGGGAGGGGGGGGTTGCAGGTGAGGCAAGGGAAGGGGTTTTGGAGGGAGAGGCATCTGAGGACTGCGGAGTGCTCGTGGATGCATGTGTGTGTGTCTGGGTCCCATCCCCTGTGAGTGAGGTATCAGTCCCCTGACTGTGCGTTCGTGTGCATCTGGATTTTGGCGTGTGTGTCTGTGTGCTGCTTGTGTCTGTGCTGGTGCGTTCCTGTGCCGGTGTGTGTGTGCTTGGGACAGGTAGGGTGCTGGGGATTGTGGATGGGGCAGAGGTAGGAGGGGTGAGGGACTGTTGCAGGAGGGACACTGCTGCCATCAGTGAGGAGGCCATGGACTGATTGGTCCGCTGTAGGGCAGACATGCCAGATGACATGCCCTCCATGAATGACACCAGTTGTGTCAACAGACCCGTGTGAGCATGGAGGACACTCAGCATTGATGTCTGCCCTACATGGATCTGTTTCAGCAAGTCCACAGACTCCACACTCAGGGCAGCAGGGGAGACAGAGGCAGGGGGTGCGGTGCCTGGCATGAAGGAGACACGCTCCCCTACACGGGAGCCTCCACGGACATGTGGGATGGGAGCAGATGGGAGGGTGGAGATGGTGGTGGTGGCGGGGACAGACTTGCTCGGTTTTGTCTGTGGTCTGCTGACACCCGCCTCCACAAGGGAGTCCTCACTGGAAGTGCTGTGTTCCTCAGCCGGGGTGGTCGTAGCTGAGGTCTCCTCAGTGTGGCTCCCCTCACCCTCCGTGCCACTGGGTCCCTCGGTCTCCTCTGCAGTGGACCCAGTCTGGCTCTGCCGCTCCTCTTGGTCCGTGGAGCTGTCTCCTCCTGTGGCCGTGGATGTATCTGCAAACAATCAGGATAAACAGAGCAACATTAGTCACCTGTACTGACCACACACACCACAGTAAGTACAGCACATCACAGAGCAAGCCCTGCCATCATTTGCTAGACATTGCAATAAGTGCTGACACTGATTTGAAGAAGCCCATTGTCTGCCTGACAGTCATTCATGCCACTCATATCCTACCTGTCCATGCACCCATCTGTCTGGTGCCTGTTGTATGCGACTAATCATATGTGCACACATGCACCACATACACAGTTGTTGGACATCCAAGAGAACATATGGAAATGTGTCACTCCAAACACATGCCATCTCCTGCCACTGACTCAGTACATGTGTCAGGAAAAGTGATGGGCAGAGTCTCTGTCGATATGCGGGTTTTGGTTCCATCACCAGACACAATGATGTCCTCATGTCCTGATAGACAATGCGACAATGGTGTGCATGCAGGACATATCACACTACTGCTGGATCACCCTTTGCAAGTTGAATGTCATGGCACAGGCCTGTCTGGCAGGTCAGTCATAACTGTCTCCTGTCACAGGGGCAGTGCATACACACAACACCAGTCTGCACTGTGTCACAATCATGGAAGTTTTGGGAATGCAAGCCCTGTAGCTGACAGGTGCACATGTGCACCCCTGGCCACCCACATCATGAGGACTAAGATGATCCCACGTCAGACATTTGAGTGACTGCAAACACAAATCCATACACATGAGCACTTCACCGTCTGATGAGAATGAACCAAAGCTGCCTGCACCTCAATGTTTCATACACCATTGTGCACAGTCAAGGGATCAGAGACCTATGCATTAACCAATGTGCAGTTCCTATAGTCACAACTCAGATGGCTGGCCACCCCAAATTGTTAAACACTCCAGGAGTACAAAAAGCAAGGCCACACCACGGTGACACAGAGGCAGACACCTGAGTGCACTCTTCACAATGCCCAATATGTATGCTGACAACACGGGAGTGGGAGAACAGAGTGCCTTCGATGTCCGGAGTAGGCATTACAGTCCTGGTCCATGTGCAACATGGTATTACCCTGAACACTAGGCAGGTGGCTATGCATGTGTCACACACATGATGTACATACTTCTGAGGCTCCTACCTTGGTCTCTGCTGCAGCATGGGTGTGTGGCACATACCCCAGACATGTGGTGAGTCAGAGCACCAATTGGAACACATATTAAAGCCATATCCAGAGTACATGTCAGATCACAGGCATTGTGTGAGCAATTGTACCACCCATGCAGCCCACAACAAAGTTCCTGTAACTGATGCTGTCCCCAACTTGAACCACAGGTAACTGCAAGTACACAGTACCCAAGTGACCTAAGTCACAGACTGTAAGGGCCACACCTGTGTATCAGATGAGGAGGGGCATGACACAAGTGAGGGACATGAGTCCAGGACGACAAGACAGTCGTACTGTGGAAGTGGAACCAGGCTAAAGGAGTGCATAGAGCATGTTAGTCATAGTACCCAGAAAAGGCTAGCACTTACCCCCTCCTTGCTGCTGTCTGGCCTTCAGCTGCCCATCCAGGTCAGGGAAGACCACCGCCAGAATCTGGAGCATGTGGGGGTCAGGGTCCGGTGTCCGCCCCTCCTGCGAGGAGGCGACAGCTTCAGCTGGACCCTTGAGATCCTCCAGGTCCAGCCACGAAGGTCCTGCCACCTCTTCTGGCAGTTGCGGATCCTGCGCCTGTAGACCCCCACAGATCGTACTGCCCGGGCGATGGTCAGCCAGATCTCCTGCTTCTGGTGGGCATCAACCTGGGGGATGACAAAGTGAAAAGGCCATTACTACACATGCAACATATTCGTGCATCACACAGTTGGATATACATGTCTCAATCACAGGGGCATATGATGTACACAGGTAGTGCAACTATGGCTATGAACAGTTGTCCAGCAGTTACTAAATGGTATCATTGCCTGGGAAGTAAAACCTTGTTGGAATGCACTGTTACTGCACTATACCTGTTCAGTGCATGTAACTACACACTTTGGGGGTGACAACTACTCAGTGAGCATGCTAGCCACTAGTGTACACACTGTAAGTCTTGCTAGTCAGACAACATGCACAATTAGTAAGGCAGTGGACAGCACACTCACCTGCTCCCCTGGTTTCCCATACAGCTTGCTGTACTGTGGAAGGAGGCTGTCCAGCAGGGCCTGATTCTCCTCAGTGCTGAAGGCTGGGGCTCTCTCCACAGTACGTGCCATTGCAGTAGCCAGAGGATGCAGAGACAGCAGCAGTGGTGGTGGCAGATGTCGTCCTGCAGCATGTAGTGCAGGCAAGTGAGCTCTCAGGGGAACAGCCAGCATTATATGTGTGCTGCAGAGGCAGATACTGTCCCATGTGTCCAAAGTGATAGGTCCAAGTCGTTTGCATCTTCTGAATCTGGCCAATCCATGGAATTGCACCACTTATACACGCCTACAGCATCCTTCAAAATTTCAACTTGATGACACCCATGAATTTGCAACATTGTTGTGGGTGGCCAACTGAATTCACTGCATCCGACTCATAAAAGCTTCGAATGCGCGTCCGTTACCATGTCAGTCCATAGCCAATGCGTGCGCACGGATCGTTCCATTGCTGTACGACGCGTATTTCGTCACACAACACGCATCCGTCAACATCATATGCAATGGCCAATGCGTGCACACGGATCGGTCCATCGCTGTACGACGCGTATTTCGAAACACAACACGCATCCGTCAACATCATATGCAATGGCCAATGCGTGCGCACGGATCGGTCCATTGCTGTACGATGCGTATTTCGAAACACAACACGCATCCGTCAACATCATATGCAATGGCCAATGCGTGCGCACGGATCGGTCCATTGCTGTACGACGCGTATTTCGAAACACAACACGCATCCGTCAACATCATATGCAATGGCCAATGCGTGCGCACGGATCGGGCCCTTGCTGTACGACGCGTCCCTGTACAAGTCACTCGCATATGTCACCATGGTTGTCACAGGTGAACGTATGCCAGCCACAATTACTTGCCAGGGACTCAGGGGCACACCTACAACACCACAGCCTGTCCACACTGTATCCTAAGGCATGTAAGGCTGCATTACCTGTGTGTGTATGGGGGTCAACATGTGGTTTGTTGGGTGGCACTTGGGGGCAGCCACTCCCAGGCTGTGCACGTGTTCATGGGGACAGAATCCTTTGTGTGTTGTGCACATGACCACTGTGATGTGCAACTGTTCAGTTCAGAGCATGTGGCATGGTCACATTTCCAGGTTGTATATGTGTATGTTATGTCACATACATCCTGAGTCCCATGTGGGATGGTATGTACGTCACAGAGTGACCCATTGGGATCACTGACAGAATATCGAGGAGAAGAATATCGACCTGCCACAATATCGAGGTAAAAATATCGAGTGACAGAATATCGACTTCCTATCTACAAACAGGTAAGTACAAAATATTGAATCCAAAATATAGTTGTAAAAAATATAGTTAGTCAAAATATCGAATTTTTTAAATGTCTTAAAAGTAATGTAAAATTAATAAAATAATAAATATAATTAACTAAAACATACTTAAAAAACTTAAATAACCTTAATATTAATAAATAATTAATGTAAGTAAAAAAAAATAAACATGCATTTTTATTTTTTTAATACATATATATATTAACGTAATATTAATAACAAATATTCAATATTTTTAGCGTAGTATAGCGGGAGGGTAAAATTTTGTATTCCCACTCCAGTGAGTGCAACAGTAGGGAAAGCGTTGGATAGCGGGAGGGTAAAAATTACTATTCCCACTCCAGTGAGTGCAACAGTAGGGAAAGCGTTGGATAGCGGGAGGGTAAAAATTACTATTCCCACTCCAGTGAGTGCAACAGTAAGGATAGCGTTGGATAGCGGGAGGGTAAAAATTACTATTTCCACTCCAGTGAGTGAAACAGTAGGGAAAGCGTTGGATAGCGGGTAGGTAAAAATTACTATTCCCACTGCAGTGAGTGCAACAGTAGGGAAAGCGTTGGATAGCGGGAGGGTAAAATTACTATTCCCACTCCAGTGATTGCAACAGTAGGGAAAGCGTTGGATAGCGGGTAGGTAAAAATTACTATTCCCACTCCAGTGAGTGCAACAGTAGGGAAAGCGTTGGATAGTGTAGGGGTAAAAATTACTATTCCCACTCCAGTGAGTGCAACAGTAGGGAAAGCATTGGATAGCGTAGGGGTAAAAATTACTATTCCCACTCCAGAGAGTGCAACAGTAGGGAAAGCGTTGGATAGCATAAGGGTAAAAATTACTATTCCCACTCCAGAGAGTGCAACAGTAGGGAAAGCGTTGGATAGCGTAGGGGTAAAAATTACTATTCCCACTCCAGAGAGTGCAACAGTAGGGAAAGTGTTGGATAGCGGGAGGGTAAAATTACTATTTCCCTCCAGTGAGTGCAACAGTAGGGAAAGTAATGATTTAATAATTAAATATATATAAATTAATTATCAATACCAATACAAATGTATTAAAAATTAATTCCCAATGACAAATTATTTAATAATGAATTAATTATAAATACCAATAAGTATTAATTATTAAAAATGTATTACATATTAATAATTAATTAACCACAAATTATTTTTCAATACCAAAAATTAATAAGTAATACAAAATGTTTACCAATTAATAATTAATTAACAGTAAATTAATTATCAATACACAAAAATATTTTCAATAATTATTTAATTTCAATTAAATTACTTCCCACCCTATTCCCTATAAACACACAACCCGCTCCAAATAATAAATTAATACAATTAATATAATTATCAATTAATCAATTAATAAAAATTAATTAGCAATTAATACAAATTAATTACCAATTAATACAAATTAATTACCAAATAAGAATTAATTAACAATAAATTAATAATCAATACCAATAAATAAAAATAAATAATTACTGAATTACAATTAAATTACTTCCCACCCTATTCCCCTATAAGCCCACAACCCGCTCTGAATAATAAATTAATACAATTAATATAATTATCAATTAAAAAATTAATAAAAATTAATTACCAATTAATAAAAATTAATTACCAATTAATAATTAATTAACAATGAATTATTTATCAATACCAATAAATAAAATTAAATAATTACTTAATTACAATTAAATTACTTCCCACCCTATTCCCCTATAAACCCACAACCCGCTACAGAACTAAAACGCAAAATTAAATTAAAAATAATTAATAATTCCTAAAAATTAATATTTAATTTACTATAATGAAATTACTTCCCACCCTATTCCCCTATAAACCCACAACCCGCTACGGAATTAAATTACGCAAAAATTAAATAACATAAAATTCAACATACATTACAAAAATAATACATACTTTTAACACATATACTAACACTTAAAACACTATTAAAAAAATCGATATTTTAACAACTATATTATGACTGTCGATATTATGACAATCGATATTTCTTACCTGAATTTCGATATTCTGCACCACTATATTTTGGCAATTTGATATTCTGTCCATTCTATATAAAAAACTCGATATTTTGGCAATTCGATATTAAAAATTCGATATTATGTCTGTTTACCGACCCATTGCCACAATTGTGATGGCCTTCCACAGTCTGTGTGCATGTTGTGTTTCAGATGTCTCTGATTCCATGTGCACAATGGGAGACAGTCTCCACATCCACGTTGTTTGTGCATCGACTTTGATGTTGTGCGTGTGTGTGTCACAGACGTCCATGTCTGTCCTGCAGAGGCAACAGGGGCCACTACCTGTGGGAGTCATGGTTGTTTTGCTGGCGTGTACATGATACGCCATGTCATGCCAGTGTCCATGTGGCAATACAGGGTCCTGCCTGGGGCACATCTGTCCTCACTTGTCACTGTGGTGTGTGTTTGGAACGTGACAGCAGTACATGGGTACTGTGACACAGCCTAATGATTTCCCATAGCACAACCTGGAACTTGTTGTCAACACATGTTGAACTGAGATGTTAGATGATGGCCATATATGTCTATACAGAACGGCACACACATCAAGTACTTGTGCCTCGTAATGATGTATCATGTGATATTGAGTATGGTCAATGCCACATATGTGGGGTGACTGACAATCTTTCTTTGTTCACCTATGTACTGCAGGGCACCAGCTGTCCATAGACCATTCCCTGACCTTGCAACCATGGTGGAATGTGACTGCATCCGACGGTACCGCTTCAACAGGCCGCTGATTGAGGAATTGGTGGGGCGCTTGGCCAGCCATACCCTACAGCGCTGACCCCCAAGGTGAAGGTGATGGCAGCCCTACACTTCTTTGCCACCTGTACCTTTCAACACACTGTGGCGTCTGCTGGTGGGATGTCACAGACCATGTTCAGCCGTGTGCTACGCGATGTTTTGGAAGCAATATTAACATACTTGAACCAGTACATCTATTTCCCTAAACGTCAACAACTCACTGACGTCAAGAGTGACTTCTATGCCCTGGGGAGGATGCCACATGTCATCGGCTCCATTGATGGGACACATGTGGCTTTGGTACCACCACAGGCACATGAGCAGGCATACAGGAACAGGAAACTTTTCCATTCTATCAATGCTCTGGTGGTATGTCTTGCAGATATGAGCATCTCACATGTGTGTGCACGTTTCCCCGGTTCTGCACATGATGCCTACGTGATGAGGAGTAGTTGCATCCCGAGGATGATGTCACAGATGCAGAACCAGCGTGCCTGGCTTGTCGGTGTGTACTGACTTTGTACCATTGTGTGTGTTCTGCAATGTTGTATTCCACCCTCTTTTCCAACTCAGCTAATGTGCAATTGTCTGTATGTAGGTGACTCCGGATACCCCAACATGCCGTGGTTGCTGACTCCCCTCAGGAATCCTGTGACACCAGCCCAGATGCGCTACAATGAGGCACATGGTCGGACCAGGAGAGTGATCGAGCGGACATTTGGTGTCCTGAAGAGCCGCTTTCGCTGCCTGGACAAGATAGGAGGGGCCCTCCCATATGCCCCTGCAAAGGTGTGCAAGATTTTCATCGTCTGCTGCATGCTACACAACCTGGCAGTGCGGAAGGAGTTGCCTCTCGTCCTGGATGACGATGACCAACATCCGCCACCTGTGGAGGATCCTGGCCTGGGCCACGATGCCAGTGATGATGATGATGATGAGGGTGATGTCCGCACACAGCTCATCACCAACTTCTTCAGCTGAATGTGAGTATACAGAGATGTTATGTCAATGATTTGAGTTTGCATGATATGTGTTGGTGGTGCTCTGTTGCTGTTTGAGTGTGGCCATGTGCTACTTGACTGGATGCGTGCAGCGATGTGTCCTTACAGGTAGTCTGTACTCCCCAACAGTGTTGACATGCTAACTTGGTTTTGTGTAGGTATCTTGTGACATGTATTGGGCATGAGTATTGCAGTTCTGTCCTGTTCTTCGGTGTTTTTAACTGTGTGTCATGTCTGTCCTTCACAGGGTACTTTCAGAGTTGTTTGGTCAACTGTGATCCCCCAACACCATGATTCAACTTCCAGGGTGGAAGCAGTCGTTTCCCTACAGGTGATGTGCCACACACCCCTGGACTTTATTTCTTCAACACTTGTTGACTGTGTGGCCACTGCCACGTGGGATTACCTTGCATCTGTAGTGGAAACAACATGTTGCAAATGTGTAATAAACTTGTGCTTCACTGTGGGATGTGCGTTATCTGTGGTCACACATCTGACTGACATTTGCTTACTGCACCTGTGGGCTAGTTAACACAGACTCTGAATAGGTGTGGTGTCTGTGCATTCCACTGTATTTCCTGGCAACATCAGTGTAGGCGATGAGTGAGATGGCCCTGGTGTGTATGTGTTGTGTTGCCCTAGTGGTGTGTCTCCCTCATATGTGTCACGTCGCCATGACTCACATGACGGTGTTGGAATTGCTGTAGCAGTTAGCATGCACAGTGTCATTTAGCAGATCATCATCTCCATGACAAAATACCACGTTGGAATCACAACAGAGGCAAGTATGGTGTATTAGTGAGTTTATTTACATACATGTGTGAGGATAGTGCACAGGATGGTGGGTGCTGTACATTGGGATTGGAATCCAAAGTTCCCAGATGAGTTGGAAGTGTTGGTAGCAGAAATGTCCTGAGTAAAGTCCACAGTCATCTGATACATTAGTCCAACTTAAACTCCCCATGTCATGTGGGAGAGTTGGGTTGCATTTGACAGGGTGAACAGTTTGCACACAAAGGAGAATTTCCAGAACAGGTGTTGGGTTCCGGGGGGATGTACATGGCCATCTGCCTCTCAGTTGTCCTTCCTCGGACGACCCCTCTTCTTTCTGGGGGACCCTCACGTGCAGGCCGCTGCGGTGCAGAGGACTCTCCACCAGAGTCATCCTCCCTCCCTGTGGCAGTTGCAGTTGTTGCGGCACCAGATGTTGTGGGCACACAGGGAGGTGTGGACATGTTGGTGCTAATCTGGCGGAGGCATGTCAATATGTCCCTCTGCACCGCTGTCAGTTCTTCCAATGTGTCCTACTTGGACTCCATGCCAGACATGTGTGTCTCCACACGGGACATGTGGGAGTCCAAGCGGGCATGATGGGCAGCCTGCTGCTGTTGAATGTTCTTGAGGATCCCCACTACCTGGCTGACCTCTCCGGTGCTATTCTGGTACGCATCTGCAATGCGTACCAGTTGTGGGTCATCATGCAGTCCAGACACCTCTGCAAACAGCGACCTCTGCCTACCACCCCTCCCACCACCCCTGGCCACACGTGCGGGACCTGTGGTGGCACCACAGGTGACCCTAGGCCCCCTTGGGGGTTGGTACTGGGGTTGTTGTCCGTTGCTTCCCGGGGGGCCGGGTCCCTGTGCTGTTGTCATTCAGTGTCCTTGGTCTGTCCGTGTCGGCGGGGGTGGTCTGTGTGTTGGCAGATGTTGGAGGAGTGGGTGCAGGGGGTGCAGATGGTGGTCCTGCTGATGCTGCATGATGACTCACACCGGAGGGGCCAGGTAGGTCTTCGCCATCCAAGGAGGGCAGAGGCTGTTCCACACCAAAGAGCTCAGGGGCCACCGGAGCCTGGGACAGGGACTCCTCATCATCTGCTGCTGTGTCCCCATCATCACCTATGTTTGGAAGAGACACACAATGTATGTTATGTTTCTACAGGCATCAATGGTTCAAACACATGACAGTTGTGACTGTACATCTGTATGCGTGCCTGTACATTGCATTGTCCTAAGTTGTCACAGCCAGAGGTTGATATTGTTGTAGCACATTGTCCTGCCAACCTGAAGCATTTCAATGTGAATGTTGAGGTGTGTGCATGACCAGCTCATGTATTGATTGGCTGTACATGGCCATTGCTACTCAAGGGCCATCACGTGCCTGACACAGGTGTGGCATCCTTGTCCACATTTGTCCTTTAACAGGGACATACGTGCAATTCCACTTAGGATATCTTTCAAGATTGGGACATGTGTGGTGGCAGTTTTTGCCAGTCTTTGTGCGTCACATTGGTGTGTCTGGACAACATGGTCACAGTCCGGTATGCCTGGGATCTCTTGGGAGTATCTGTGTTGTTGTCTGGGTTCCTAGTTCACGTCTCATTTCATACAAGTGTTGTTGTTAACATAGCTAATGATGTTGTTGCTGAGTTTTGTACGTGCAAACGTGATTAATCTTGTCAATGCCCTCCATGGTGATAAGGATTGGGCACGGCAGCTCTCTGGCTTTTCCATTGTCATGACAGTGATGGCCAGTGGTGTGTGTTGCAGTTCTGCTGCTGTGAGTAGCATGTCTCCTCAAATGCAGTCCAGCTTGGTGCTTGTGTCTACAGTGTCTATGACAGTTAGTGGTGTGTTGTGTGAAGGATGCATATGTTGCCGAACGATGTGGGAGTGGAATGCAGATCACAACCGCAACTTGTGTGACTGACACCATGGTACAGTGTCCGGTATATTGGTGTGTCCATTGCATTCACTGTCAGGTGTCCCCTGTCAATGATGTCTCTGTGACTTCCTGTGTGTTTTGTGCTATGTAGTTTGTCTGATTCTCCACAGTTGTCATCTGCAAGTCACACCTTCACAGCCAGGCCAGGGTGCACCCATGGACACTGCATCCCCTGAAAGTGTGTGTAAACATAGAGTTGCAATGGCTGTGAGTGTGTACGTGTTTGGGTTGGCCAGTGCATGGGTGTGAATTGCAGGCACATCATTTCTCATGCCCATGTGTCAGCCATCTTGCCAGGGCTTTTATTTTGTGAGTGACTGGTCCCACGTGTGCAATGTGTTTTTGCAGAGTAGGTGTGTGTATGGCCAGCATTGGTGGTATTTGGTTGACATCCGGACCTCCTTCTCCCCCCAGCCCAGTTATCCCACCATGAAGCATGCCACCCTTGCAGTGGGTGCAGGACTCTCAGGATGTCAGTCAGTGGTGTCCTGTTGTTGGTTGGTGCACAGTTCCCAGCAGGGCCTTGTGCTCCCCACAACAGAGCACCATTGTCAGACATCTTTGAAGTGGCTTTTCACTCCCTGTGAGGTGTGAATGCTTCAGTGTGAGCTTGCCGGGCCATGCGGGTGGGGGATGTTGAGCTGTGACTACCACTCCCATCATGCTATTGCCTACACCCTCCTTCCCAGCATGCCCATACTTCCTTCCTTTTGAGTCGACTTCACTGTGTGTGAGTGTGACAGCAATGGCAAGATGGCTGACAGTGTGGTCCTGTTGTTTGTTGGTTCACAGTTCACAGCAGGGCCTTGTGCTCCCCACAGCTGAGGCCAGTGTCAGACATCTTGGAAGTGGCTTTTCACTCACTCTCTTGTGGAGCACGGTCCCAGGTGTGTTGTTTGGAGTTAGTGGAAGTGGTGTGTGTGTAAGGGCCTGCTGGTAGCTGTAGTCGGAGCTGGCACTCCTCCTCCCCCCAGGCCAGACATCCCACCATGAAACGTGCTTCCATTGCAGGGAGTGCAAGTTGGTTGTCAGGATGTCAGTCAGTGGTGTCCTGCTGTTGGTTGGTGCACAGCTCCCAGCAGGGCCTTGTGCTCCCCACAACAGAGCACCATTGTCAGACATCTTTGAAGTGGCTTTTCACTCCCTGTGAGGTGTGCATGCTTCAGTGTGAGCTTGCCGGGCCATGCGGGTGGGGGATGTTGAGCTGTGAGTACCACTCCCATCATGCTATTGCCTACACCCCCTTCCCAGCATGCCCATACTTCCTTCCTTTTGAGTCGACTTCACTGTGTGTGAGTGTGATAGCAATGGCAAGATGGCTGACAGTGTGGTCCTGTTGTTTGTTGGTGCACAGTTCACAGCAGGGCCTTGTGCTCCCACAACAGAGCACCATTGTCAGACATCTTGGAAGTGGCTTTTCACTCCCTGTGAGGTGTGCATGCTTCAGTGTGAGCTTGCCGGGCCATGCGGGTGGGGGATGTTGAGCTGTGACTACCACTCCCATCATGCTATTGCCTACACCCCCTTCCCAGCATGCCCATACTTCCTTCCTTTTGAGTCGACTTCACTGTGTGTGAGTGTGACAGCAATGGCAAGATGGCTGACAGTGTGGTCCTGTTGTTTGTTGGTGCACAGTTCACAGCAGGGCCTTGTGCTCCCCACAACAGAGCACCATTGTCAGACATCTTGGAAGTAGCTTTTCACTCCCTGTGAGGTGTGCATGCTTCAGTGTGAGCTTGCCGGGCCATGCGGGTGGGGGATGTTGAGCTGTGACTACCACTCCCATCATGCTATTGCCTACACCCCCCTTCCCAGCATACCCATACTTCCTTCCTTTTGACTCTGCTTCCCTGTGGGGTGGTGTGCCTGTGCTGACAGGATGGCTGACAGTGTTGTCCTGGCGTTTGTTTGGCTACAAGTCCCAAAAGTGTCCCTGTGCTTCACACAGCATAACCCAGTGTGGTAGTTCTTTGTGGGATATTTAATTAGAGTGTGAGGCAATGCATTCTCCCAGGTGAGTTGTGTGGAGTTTGTGTTAAGGGGGTGTGTGAGAAAAGCTGCTGGTAACTATGGTCAGAGCTGTCAGTCCTCCTTCCCACCCAGCCAGATATCCCACAATGGAACGTGCTTCCATTGCAGGGAGTGCAAGTTGGCTTTCAGGATGTCAGGTAGTGGTGTCCTGCTGTTGTTTTGAGCACAACACCCAGCAGGGGCTTGTTCTCCCCACAGCAGTACCCAGTGTCAGCCATCTTGTCAGTTCTTTTCCACTCCCTGTGATGTGAGCATGGTTCAGAGTGGTGTTGATGGGCCAATTGTGAGGGTGACCAATATCTGTGACTACAACTCCCATCATGCTATTGGCTACACTCACTTCACCAGCATACACACAATTCCTTCCTTTCAGTCAGCTTTCCTGTGAGGTGGTGTTCTAGTGGTGGCAAAATGTCTGACAGTGTTTGTTGGTTAGATTTGTGCCACTGCCTTGCTCTATTTGTTGTTAGGTTTGTACATGTCATGACACAGTTACATATCACTATGAGATGGCAGGTATTGTGTTTGTCTGACTAGCATACACATCTTGGGATGATTATCTTTTGGTTACTGTGGCTTTGCTAACGGTGCATGGTTTCACTATCCCCTTGACACTGATGTGTGTGTATTGTCACACAATATTGGGTATATTGGTTGTGTACTCACCAGGCTCTGGGATGTCTGATAGTCCATGGACGCTCTCTGGTGATAGGATGGCCCGCACCTTCTCCTCCCAGGACCTGAGGTATACTGGTTTGGCAGGAGGGCCACTGCCGGTGCGATGACTCAAGGCGTATTCCTTCTTGAGTAGGTCCTTGACCCTCCGGCGCACGTCATACCACCTGTTCTGGATGTCTTCCTTTGTGCGCAAACATGGTGATTGTGCATTCACCCTGTCGACGATCCTCTCCCACATCTTGGTTTTCTGCGACATGGGGGTCTGTTGGACCAATGTACCAAACAACTGTGGCTCTACTCTTAGGATTTCATCTACCAGGACTTCCAATTCACTGTCTAGGAACTTTGGATTCTTCTTTGGGGGCATGGTGATGGGTGGTGGTGGGGATTGATGTGTGTGTGAGTGTGCAAGTGAGGGTGGGTGAGTGTCAGTTTTGCTGGGTGTATGTGAGGGTGCTATTAGGGAAGTGCTAATGGTGTGTGGCTTGTGTGATGGATGAGTTGTGAGTGTGTCTGTGGTTGCTGTCTGATGGTGTTCTGTGCTGGCAGGTCAGTTGAATTTGCAAAGGATCATGGTAGGGATTTGTGGCCTTTATATGGGTGGAGTTGTGGGTGTGTCTTTGTTCCATGTTTTTTTCCCCAGTATTTATTGACTTTGTCATTGCTTGTATGGCCCTTTTTTTGTATTTTTTCCTTAGTATTTTTGGGCATGTAGGAGACGTTCTTCTGACCGAGTCGGATGCTGCAGTTGTCTCGTGCGAGCTTCTCCGAGTCTTTCACGCTGTCTTTCTGCTGGGTTTCATGTGCGGCGTACGCGTCAGTCGCGGAGTATTGGGTTGCTTCGGCTCCCTGTTTCCTATGCGTGTTGGTCGTACGGCTCGAGCTCCGTGCGACTCGGTCTGGTTTTACACGCATTGCATCGTACTGCGCGGGTCGGAGTTCGCGGGTACGTATCTGTCGGGTTCATTCCTGGTGCGTGTCGGTCGGTTCGATTCGTGTAGATTTTCTGGCCGGGTGGCTGCTTTCTGTGCGATTCGGTCGTTCGGCTTGTGTTCCGTACGAGTCGGTCGTAATTCACATGCATAGCATCGTACTACGCGGATCGGACAGCGCCGGTACGTGTCGGTCGGACTACATTCCCGTTCCGAGTCGGTCGGTACGTTTTCCGGCCTGAATCGGAATCGGCCCCTTAATGTTTTACATCTAATACTTACACTGTAATATAACATATTAGAAAAAACATGTATGGGAAACATCCAGAACTTTGCGAATAGAGCCATGCATTCCCAAAGCGTAATATCGCTTGCCCGAACAACGCATTTGCCTAAACCACGCATATGCATGGTTAAGGCAAATACGCTCTAGTGTTTGGCATGGGCGGGGACTAGGAACAGGAGTGTCGGGAAGCGGACACAGTCACAGACAGGAAATTGGGGCTGGGGACAGGTCTGGGGGGGTTGGTGGCAAGTTTTTAGGACTGGGGTCGAGGGAGCTGCTATTGGGGGGAGGTTGGTGGCAAGTTTTGTAGGGCTCAGGGAGGGGGTCAGGGTACTTTTAAGGAGAGAGCAAGCATTAGGGCTCGGATCAGGTGGTCGCTATTGGGGGGTCGGTGGCAAGTTTTTAGGGCTCAGGGTGCTTTTAAGGTGCGGCAAGTTTTAGGACTCGGGTCGGGGGTCAGTAGCAAGTTTCTAGGGCTCAGGGAGGGTGGTTTCAGGGTACTTTTTAGGAGGGGCAAGTTTTTAGGGCTCAGGGCAAGAGGAGGGGGTTGGGGTAGCTTTAAGGGCTGGGCTTGGGGAAGTATTTAATGAATGGGGCGTTTTAGGGCTCAGGGCAGGGGATGGTAGGGGGTTTGTAATTTAGGTCTTAGGGAGGGGGCAGTTAGGGGTTTGTAATTTAGGGCTGGGGGCAGGTAGGTGGTTTGTAATTTAGGGCTTCGGGCGGGGGCAGTAATGGGGTTTGTAATTTAAGGCTTGGGTGGGGGGAGGGGGCAGAGTAGTGGTGAACTTAGCAGCACATACACCATTGCCATTCATGCCCTTACCATGAAAATGCATGGTAAAGTTATGCATGGTAAGGGAATGTGTGGTTAAGTCGCATTCGTGGTTCGGGCTGCGTGGTAGAGGCACGCATGGTTGAGCCTTGCGTGCCTCTATCAAACAACCGTTATACACTAAAGTGGCTACATTTACTACCCCCACTTCTACTGAAACCAGTTTGGGGGTTATGTTGTACACTAAAGAAATCACAATTGCCGTTCCCACTCCAATCCTAACCATTTAGGGGAAGGTGCTGGACACTAAAGAGGTGATATTTACTTGTCCAACTCCAATATAAGCCTTTTAGGGGAAGGTGTTGGACACTAGGGTGGAGATTTGCTAAGGTTTTACGCCGTGTTTGCATCACAAAAGTGACGCAATTCGGCGCAAAATCTTTTTTCCAATTTACATTCCAGTGATAAACTTGTTTATCGATGGAAATAATGGGAAAGTAACTCGAAGCAGCGCATAGAGCTGCTTTGCATTACTTAGCACCAAGGGGGCGTACCTTGGGTGGTGCATGGGCGTTCCCAGCAACCACCCAAGGTTTCTAATGCTAAACCCAATTTACTAAACAAAGAAGACAGGGTTTAGCATCAGAAAAATGCGCCCTTTTGAAGTAGGCGCAAGGAAGGGGAAATGCTTTAATTCCTCCTTCCTTTTCCGACTTTGTACATGTGCTGCACTGTACAGCATGCATATAAAGTCTGAAAAGGGTTGAAGTCAGTCGATACATGGCATTTTGTACTGGAATGGTACACTTCCAGTGCAAAACCTTTGCTAGACTCACGGAGACACCCTTGCACCATGGCGTAAAGGTGTCTCTGTGGCGCGCGGCAGCTGATTTCAGCACCTGCGCTAAGGAGAGAGGAGGAGAGTGCCATTTTTCAATAAATTTATAAATTTAGCGCTCTCCTGCTCTCTCCTTCTCATGCAGCGCAGCATTTATGGCTGTTGCACTGCGCTGCATGAGAACTTAGTAAATCTGGCCCTAAATGTGTCACATTTACTATTCCCACTGCAATCTAAGCTATTTGGGGAAGGTGTTGTACACTAAAGTGGTCACATTTCCTCTTCAACTCCAATCTAAGCCACTTAGGGTAAGGTTTTGGGCACTAAATGGGCCACATTTACTATTCCCCCTCAAATCTAAACTATTTGGGGAAAGTGTTGGACACTAAAGTGGTCACATTTACTATTCTAACTCCAATCTAAGCCACTTAGGGGAAGGTGTTGGACACTAAACGGGGGACATTTAATATTTCTACTCCATACTAAGCCATTTAGGGTAATGGGTTGGACATGAAAGGGATGACATTTACCATTCCCACTCCAATCTAAGTTTTTTAGGGGACGGTGCTGGACATTAAAGTAGTCACATTTGCTAATACCACTCCAATCTAAGCCAAATAGGGGAAGGTGTTGGACACTAAATTAGTCACATTTACTATTTCCACTCCAATCAAAGCTATTTAGGGAAGGTGTTGGATATTTAAAGGATGACCTTTACTATTCCCACTCTAAGCCATTAATGGGACGGTGCTGGATACTAAAGGGGCGACATTAACTATTCCCACTCCAACTTAAGCAATTTAGTGGAAGGTGTTGGACAGTAAAGGAGTGACATTTACTGTTTCCACTCCAATCTAAGCCACTTAGGGGACAGCGCTGTGCACCTCAGTGGTCACATTTACTATTCCCACTCCAATCTAAACCATTTTCTGAAATGGTTTAGATAATAAAAAAATAGCACATTAAAAACCACAATGAATAACTAAATATATAAACAAAATATACCCAACATAACTATAAAAATAAAATTATCCAGAACTATCATTTAAAAACAAAATCATATACCATTTTAAAACATTAACATAAAAATATTCCTATATATTAAAAAATTATTATAATTATTTTTTTCTACTGCACACTTAGAAACAAAATTTATAATCAAATATATGCATTTTATAATTAAAATGTAATAAATAATGAAAAATCAGCAATTAATTATTATAAAATTCAGAAATTTTCTATACCTAATATATAAAATTATAAATAATCATTTCTTTAAATATTAAAATGATTATCAAAATATAAAAAATAATATAAATTACTGTATGATAACATTTAACATTAAACCATAAATGAACAATTTCAACCAAAACATATTTAAATGTCACGCTATAAATCAGTCAGTCAAATAACTCTATATTGGCCTCCAGGGTCATAAAAGTGCAAATGCAGATAAAAAATACATAATAAATAGATAAAACAGTACATTTCAGCATGAAGAATTCATCATTCAAATAATTAAATGCCCAAAATTAATACAGTAAAAGATTAAAATATCAACTAGCAAATACAAGATACAGAAATGGTACAAGGAGGCCCGGTTAGTGTTGCTGACATATAAGTTAAGAGAACAGAGATGGGACACAATAGTCAACTTAACATTAAGAGAGGGGGGAGTGTCTTTCTTTGAAGTATCTATATAGCTCCTAAAAACTTAAAGCCTGATTATGATAGCGGGCGGTAGGACCGCCACCCGCTACCTCGGAGGTCAGGAGACTGCCCGACAAGCAGGCAGTGGTCTGACCGCCGCATTACCATGCAACCGCCGGACTGGCGGGTTGAAATTGCTCCTTATCATGGAAGCTTGTGCTGTGGCCCAGGAAAAGTGCCGCAGCACAAGCCGCCGTGAAAGTATCACTTCCTGCACATCCATGGACTGTGCGTCATGCACCATATGGTGCATGGAGGTGTGTGTGGGCACTACATGTGCCTCCAGGGTTACTTAACAGTGGCCCACGACAGACAGGGGCCCTGTTTGGGGCCCCCAAATTCCGTTTGGACAGCCTTTTCATGGCAGTCTTCCCGCCATGAAAAGGCTGTCAGAAAGGGATATCATAATCCCAACTGCGATGCCTGCCTAGGCACAGCCGCCATTTGGGACTATGAATTCGACAGCCGCCCAGTCGGGATCACTGATCCTGGTGGAGGCGGCAGTCTTCCCCTCGAACGCTGTGGGCCTGACCACCGGTATTGCAATCCCGCAGTCGGACCGAAGAGCTGCTGGCGAGACACTCTCAGCTGAAGAAGTGCAAGCAGGACATACAGCAGAGGCCTTGCAAGACCACTTTGAGATAAAGGCTCTCAGCGGGAAAGCCCTCACTCTAAACTGGAAGTATAACTTCCTGTCGATGGAGACAGTCACCTGATCCCAGTATGACTCATACCCACTCAAAGGCTTAAAATCAAGGAAGTCGCTGGCCAGCTTGGAAGAAACAGCCTTCCTGGAGTCATTGGCTGCTGTGGCTGCATAGAAGAGCAACATCAATGAATTTCTAGACGGTAAGCCAGTGGTAGCAGGGTGGTTCCAAAGGTCAGACAGCCAAAGGGCATAAAGCAACTCTTTGATGTTCGTGAGCCAAGGTTCTTTAGGGAATTGGACAGCTTCCATTACATCCTGGAGGACTGTGGCATAATGAACAAGTTCTGGGGTAGTCCACATACACCTCCAATACAAGAGGGGCATAGCCTGGCTTTGCAGGCAAGACTTCTTACTCCCATGTCCAGATAGAGTGGGTACAAAAAGGTGCTGGGGGGAGAAAAGCAAGGTTATGCAGGAATTTATTTTCTGCACTAGTTAGTATCTTGATGTTAGAGAAGCCCCACAGCTCTGCCCCGTAGTGGACTGAACCCAAAGCCATAGCCTCATTGAAGTGGAGCGCAGGTGTAATGGGTTTGGTATGGGAGGCACAATATTCTTTGAGTATTGCCCCATTAGTTGTTTAAGCTTCAGGGCCGCTTTTTTAACCTGGGGTTTCCAGGACATGCGTTCAATAAACATGACACCCAAGTAAGTATAAGAGTCCACCGTCTCAGGAGGTATCCCCCAGAACTATGCTCTTCTTTAAAGATTTGTGGAGGTTGAACGACATTAGTTACATTTTAGTAGTATTGATCGTCAGACCCCGAGCAAGGCAGAA
This sequence comes from Calotriton arnoldi, assembly GCA_963921515.1. NCBI lineage: Eukaryota > Metazoa > Chordata > Amphibia > Caudata > Salamandridae > Calotriton > Calotriton arnoldi. The sequence goes on from CAWUFW010010888.1 coordinate 409,770, forward strand.
CTCCTCAAAACAATCCAGGAGTTTCTGAAGCCCGCTCGGCGTCGAAGAGATCAACAACGTGCCGTTGGCAAATAAAAGGATCAGGGATTTAAATCAGGCCAACGAGGGAGCATCCCCCTCAACCTGAGATAAAAATGGAACAATGTCATTTATGTATAAAGACAATAGTGTGGGAGCCAATATGCAGGACTGGTGTACACTTCTGAGGATTGGGATCCTATTGGTCAACTCGCCCTGTTTCCCCCACCTAATGCGTGCAAAGTTACCCTCGTGAAGGTATGTCACCAGTGACAAAACGTTCAAGGTGCATTTTCATGTCAGTAAGAGCCTGCCAGAGGGTGGGACTTGGGACTAGATCAAAGGCAGATCTAAGATCGACAAAGGCAACATAAAAGTTGTCTTTGTTGATAACAACAGTATGCTAATAGATCAGGAGAAAACGAAAGGCCTGATTGAAGGTGGAGACTTTTGTCTAGAAGCCCACTTGGAAAGAACTGAGGATATCCATCTCGAGCATCCAGTCCTGGATTTTAGCAAGCACGCAGTGACAGAAGACTTTTTGAATGCAGTCAATTAAACTAATAGGTCTCTAGTTGTTCGGTTGAGACTTGTTACCTTTTTTGTGGATGGGTATTACAATGGCACCTTTCCAAGACTCAGGGATGGGAGCCCCTGCAACAATGGCATTGACAACGATTAAAATATAGCGAGGCCAGATCTCCATATCAGATAGAAAAACATCAGCTGGAACACCATGCAGTCCTGCAGCCCTTCCCCTTGCAACAGCTGAAAGAGATTGATTCACATCCGAGATATCAAACTAAGGCGTGGAAGAGAAGGGACAAGGTAGGACCAGAGTGGTGTCATTGGGAATATTTAGGGGAACATCTGAGTTTAAATTGCTGAAGTGATCAGCCGAAACAGAGGGAGCAATGTTGTTTGTAGGTTCTGTTGTAACCGAGGCATCATCGCTGGAAACTAACAGGCATCGTTGAGAGCGCTCCACCTCTGCTAGTCGCAGTTCTTTTTAGCAAGAGTAATGGCCATTTTGTAGGCTTTCCTGGCCAAGCGGGATGCAGGGCATATCTCTGATTTTGATGGCTCTAGCTAAGGAGCGTTGGAGCTTGCGGCATTCTTTATTAAACCACCACAAACGGATCATGGGAGTGCTGCGCTTTTTTATGGCAATTGGGACATTGAAGTGCCCTGATATGCGATCAAAAAAGGCTGCATGGGTAGGAATCAATTGGTCAGAGACAACGGGGTGTCCGGCCTCTATACCTGCCATCACGTAATTGAGGTCGGTAGTGAGGGTTTATAGAATGTCTGGGCAGTCTGCCATTTGGCTCCACCTTAAATGGCATTTGTCGGATGTCAGTGCAATGTCCCTGGTAAGAAGAGACAGACCAGGAGCGAGAGAGATAATGGTGTAAAAAAACAGCATAGGGAGAGGGGATTATGGTCTCTTTCAATACTCTCTAATACGCACATATCAATGACAGACAGCCATAGCCTTGGATCAATTAAAATATAATCGATTCTGCTGGTGCGAAGAGGGTTGTTGAATGTATGGGCCCTTGCTAGATCAGATTTTTTGCGGATGTTGGCAGCCCTGAGCCCAAACACAATTCTTAGGGCCTTTAATTGGAGAGTGACTTGTGATTGTCTATGGATTGGCAGAATATCCAAGTGAGGAACAGCCCAGGCCGCATCCTCGTTTTTTGTTAGGTGTATATCATCATTATCGAGGGGCTCAAATGTGGTGTTGAAATCAATCGCCAATATAAGGTGTAATTTATCAGAGCCCTGATGCCGCCCCTCCTCTAGTACCTCTCATCTAAACACTACAAAAGATGACCCTGGGCTTGGACTTACTACTAAGTTCAATAGCCAAAATATAGGGTGAGTCAATGCAATGTTGACAAATTTGAAAGTTGAAGGAGACTCTAACCCATGTGACTAGGCCACCAGAGGTTCTACCCCTCTAGCTATGGATTGCAGGAACAAAAAAGTTAAGATAGCCAGGACAATGTATTGGTTCCAAGGACCATGTCTCTTGGAATAGACAAACGTCATACTCTTCGATGAGAGCATTCCAATCGGGCAATGCTAGCTTGAAACTAAGTCCAGCCATGCTCCAAGAGATGAACAATATCTTGTTGGGTTCAGGTTTTGGAGATACCTCTCTAAATGCACTAGGGTGGAGAATTCCAGTTGCAATAAGCGTGAGAGTACTATTAGGAGGTTGAGGGGTGATGAGACACGGTGTAGGGGTGGTGGGTGTGTTGGTGATCACACAATTTAAGTTAGATTTGGGAGAGGTGATGGGGGAGCAATAACAAATTAGAGCAACAGACTTTCTGCTAACCTCTGACATATGGAGCTGGCTAGGATTTGATGTCAGAGGCTGTATCCAGTTAAAACATAAGTTATTTTACCTCCTAAGTCAGTCAATCTCACTGACGGTCATCAAACTAGAGAGTGTGTCAGTATAGTGGACTGGCCTGGAATATTTAAATTGGATGTTAGAATGACTCAGTGGACATGTCCTGGCATCAAAGGCAATCAAATAGTTAGCCAAATCCATATTACAAAGAGTTAGTTCAATCTTAACAAATTTAGGATTGGAGCTACCTAGTCTTTTGGCTCTAATGATATCATTGCGGATGACTGAGTGGCAGCCCCTGACGTAATGAATCCAGTGAACCACTTTATATTTAAGGGATTCTTCCACTTCGTCAGTAGCGTGAGAGCTCAACTTGGGAACGTTAGTCATTGTGATGAAACTAGGAGAGATATGCATACTCATGTGTATTGGTTTTGGGAATTCTGCCAAGTGCTTCCATGTGGGTCTTAATACTGGCATAGTTGGTGGAATTATCATTATGACACAATGGCTGGGCACGGGGGGTAATGGTGTTTTGCATGTTCAAGGAGGCAGTCCTCGGTGCCTTGGGCCTAAGTAAAGGGCACTTGTATCTTGCCTGGGGAAGTGGCCCCGAGTTACTGGGGGCAGTCTGTGATGTGGGTGGAACAAACTTGGTCCCGGGGAGAGGTGTAGATGGTAGTTGGGAAGAAATAACTGCAGAGACCCTACTGGAGGCTAGCAACTGGTTCATGGTGGGTGTCAAAGAAAAAACAATGATTCTAGTGCTCCCACATCCTCCTTCAGTTCATGTACAAGGGAGGTAAGAAATGCCTAGTTTGAGATGTGGGTGCCAGACACGTCAGGCTCCACAGGAGGGCGCACAGAATTATTGCTATTAAAGGCAGAATCAATGACCGTCTCAACTGATATCTTGGACAAAGGAGCGAAGTGATTGCTGCAGGAAAGGACACCGTCAGGAGAACCTGGAGATGGGGAAACAGAAGGAGCAAGAGAGGGTGATAAACATGAGACAATTTGAGCAACTGTGGTGGGTTCCCGCCCATGCTTCCTAGATCTTGTGAACATCCCAGGCATTCTCTTATGATTCTGTGCAACATTGTTAGAGAGGGAACTGGGGGACTAAGGTGAGGAGTGGTCGGGCGGGACTCTGTGTTGATGCTCTCCATTTTGAATTTTGATGTTTTTGTCTTTTTTGATGTTGATGTTTTTTATGTTGATGTTTTTCAGTATTTGGACATTACCTGTTTCCCATTACTCTGTGTGGACACTCCCCATTTTCAACATTTTTCTAACTTGAATTCTCCCTATTCAGCGTTTTTCTAAATCTTCCCTCCCTTTCCTTGACGGCCTCCTTTCTTTATTTTGTTTCTTATCATGTCTGCTCCTAGGCCCCCCCACAACCCCCCCGGATCCCGCTCTCGCTAGACATGGCCCTAACTCGTGGAGCATCTTATATCCATCTAATATTTCTAAGAACAGCAAGAAAAATTTCAAACACAAATTACTTAAACTTCACCCTGAAACGTTAATTGCTGATACCTACCACAGCCTGTCTTGTCCTATGAAAACTGACTTTATTTTCCACACCAAACACCCTACTAAATGGAAAAACACTTTCCTTCTCCACCTTCCTATCACTAAATCTATCAAAATACCGTATGGAATTAAATTGTCGACTACCCCCTCCCTCTCTTTTAATGGGAAATTGATATATCCATATTCAGAACTGGTAACATTCTTATTCAAGCTTCTGAACTTCACCTCAACATTTTTGACAGCTATTTCAGTACCATGGCCTATCTACTCTTGCAAATGAGTCAAAATTCCTCAGCTACCCAACTGCCTTGCCCCCTCGGGATTTCCCCGACTCCCCCGATCAGTCCCACCTTCCCCGTCCTTCCCCTGCCCCCTCCTTATCCTCGGACGGGGCTCCACTCCTCAGCGGAGGAACTCCTGCCCCCTCTCTCCCAAGATCGTTTGATCTCTCACCTACTCTTACCATCGATCGCTCTCCTCCTATCCCAACCATCTTCCCAGGTTCTCCCTCTTACTCTCTTCCTACTCACTTTCCCCCCTTGGGACTCCTACTACACTATCCTCTATGACGAATGACCCGACGTCTAATGAAATCCTTTCCAAGCGACACACGGTGGTTTATTCCTGTAACACTCCCTCTCTCTCTTACTCTCCCTACTCATCCCCTGATCGTTTGACTGACTCAAAGCACTTCACGCAGAATCCATTTAACACTTGTCCGAACCTCATCAACCATCTGCCTACTGTTTGGGCGCCCTCCCCCGTCTCTGTTCACCCTCCCCTCGTTGAATTTCCCTTCCCTGTCAACATCGACCCCCCCCTTCTTCCCCTGCCTCCTTCTATGTGGTTTCCCCCGCAACTTTATTGCTCAGACATTGAACAGTATAGTACGCAAACTCAATTCTATGGCCACTGAATTAACGCGGCTTAGAGGTCATCTCTTTATCCTTAACTCCCGGGCTTGCCCCCACATCTCGGACACCTCACCCTCTAGTTCTTACAACTTCCCTCAACATGCCCGATGGCCGACCATTTCCCTTTGCAGACGAGCTCACAGGCCTTACCGCGCTGTTTGCTCCCTATCCACTGTTGACCTTATTGACCTGAGCAAATCCTATCACCCTAAGTCTCAGGTGACGGATCACCTCCCTTACTCCAACATCCCAGTAATACTGGGCGTTAACCGAGTCCCTTCATTCCTCATCTCTCCTAGACCTCCTGCACATCTCACCTCCATCCACACCCTCAAACCTGCCAAAGATAACCCTGTTTGCTCCCTATCCACTGCTGACCTTCTCAACCTGAGCAAATCCTATCGCCCTAAGTCTCAGATGACGGATCACCTCCCTTACTCCAACATCCCAGTAATAGTGGCTGTCAACCGAGTCCCTTCTACTCTCATCTCTCCTAGACCTCCAGCACAACTCACCTCCATCCACACCCTCAAACCTGCCAAGGATAACCCGAACCCCCTTTCATGCATTCTTGTTAACTGCAGATCCGCAGCATTACATGCTACGGAAATCTCAGAAACCATCCTCAGTGAGGCTATTGACATTGCCTTCCTCACAGAAACCTGACTCAACGACCACTCGATGGCCATCCTTGACCTGCTCACCCCCCCTGGCTACTCCATCATCAGACCTGACAGAAAAGGGTGTGGCCTAGCCATAATCCATAAATCGGAGTTCCAACTTTCCCTTCTGAATAACACTGACCACTCGACCTTTGAATACCTTGGCGTAGAACTCACTGTCAAAGGCTCTCCTCCGATCAGACTGCATAACATCTACCATCCTCTGGGTGAGCCCCTCCCCTTTGCTGATGAATTATCCGACCTTCTCACACACTTCTCCCTTTCTGCCTCGAAACATCTGTTTCTAGGAGACTTTAACATCCACTGGAATAATGCAGGTGACCCCACTGTTAGGCGCCTCATTAACCTCCTTGAGTTGAATGACCTTAAGCAACTATGCAACAAACCAACCCATATCAAAGGGGCCACACTTGACGCAATTATCTCTAGAACTGAACTGGTCTCCCTTCCCAACATCATCCCATTGACTGGTCAGACCACCATCTCATCCTGTTCAACATCTCAACCAGCGCCTTACTTCCCCCAGCAGTTAATAACAATCCCAAGATGTTGACCAGAAACCTCAAACAAGACCCCCCTAGTGAACTTGAGTCTAAATTGCAAGCTCAACTTCAACTCCTCCCTCACTCCCAAAATGCTAATGAGCTCACTGAACATTTCAATAAGGCCATTCATGATGTTCTGGATGAAGTCGCACCGCTGAAACTAAAACAACAAAGAACAACTCAATCCAAATCTTGGTTCAATCCTGAACTCAATAACGAAAGAAGACAACTTAGACTAGCAGAAAGAACTTGGAGACAACACCCCTCGCCCTCTCATCTTGCCCTCCTCAGATCCATAAGATCAACATATAAAAAGCACATTTTCAATGAAAAAGCATCATTCTTTCGTGCCCAACTTGGTCGTGCCAAAAATCGGCCCAGAGAACTCTTTAACATTGTCAGAAGACAAACGTCATCTGCCCCTCCAGAACTGACGGCCTCAATCGAAAGATGTGAGGAAATTGCCAACTTCTTCTCGGAAAAAAATGCTAAAATTGATCAATCCTTCCCTCAAATTTTGGCCCTGCCTAGCCCCCTAATGTCTATTGATGTCCCTCCTTTTTCTACATCTTCCCTTCCTTCTAATCCTCTCATTCACCTATCTACTCCAACTATTTCTGGAGACATCCTTTCCAACTTACAATTGAAAAATAACACCTCCTGGTCTAATTTCAATCCTATGACTGAGCTCGAAGTCTTTAATATCATCGCTAAATTAAAGCCGACCTCGCACACCAAAGACCTGCTCCCTTCTAAGCTAGTTCATAACCTTAACCACATCATTGCCCCATGTTGGACAAAAATCATTAACACCTCTTTTGCCACTGGGTGCGTCCCCTACTCCCTCCAACTCGGACAAATCACTCCCATTCTTAAAAGCTTTAATGCTGACCCTAATGACCCAAACAACCTCCGTCCCATCTCCAACCTCCCACTTCTAGCTAAAACCTTGGAGAAATGTGCATTACTTCAACTCGACAACCACATAGGCAAATACAACTTACTCAACTCCTTTCAATCTGGTTTCAGGAGAGGCTGTAGTACAGAAACCGCCATGCTGAACATTGCCGATAACATTCACCGCTCCCTAGATAATGGAGAGGCTTGCCTTCTTATCCTCCTTGATCTCTCAGTAGCATTTGATACAGTCAATCACTCTTCCTTACTGGAATCTCTTAAAGCCCGCTCTTGCCTTAATGGAACGGTCCTTAACTGGTTCACTTCCTACCTCCAGCACGGAACACAACAAATAAAAATCAACTCCTGCCTCTCTAATCCTACCCCCGTCTCCCTGGGTGTCCCCCAGGGCTCAATTCTCTCCCCCTCTCTCTTCTACCTCTTCATGGAACCCCTTAATCTCATTTTGAAACAAGCCGAGATCAACTATCACCTTTATGCTGATGACACCCAACTCTACTGCAAAATCAAATCTCATTATGATGTACTTCATCTAAACAACACTCTGAGCAAGATTCAATCCTGGTTTTACTCCAACCATCTTAAACTGAACCCTAACAAAACGGAAATTATTCTTTTCTCCCCTAAAAGCAACCGTCTCCCCATCCAAGGCTGGATCTCTGACCTCAACGCCCTCAACTGTCCACTTACCCTATCTAACTCGGCCAAATCCCTTAGTTTCATTCTTGATAAAAATCTGGCAATGAAGGACCATATAAATAACACCGCCAAAGGAGCACTTTTCACTCTCAGACACCTCAAGAAAATCAAACCCTTCATCCCTCAAGAAGACTTCAAATGGGTCGTCCAATCACCAGTCCTCTCCAAACTTGACTATGGAAATGCTATTCTCACTGGAACCCCTAAAGTCCACCTGGCCCCCCTTAGAGCAGTGCTCAACTTGACTGCTAGGCTCATTACTGACTTCAAATGTTATGACCACATCTCGCCTGCCCTCAAATCACTTAATTGGCTCCCCATTGAAGGAAGATGCATTTACAAGACTGCCTGCATCACCCACAAAGCCGTTCACTCTCAATCTCCGGCGTACTTAACAAACAAACTCAAAAAAGCGGGCTGTTCCAGACTGATGAGAAGCTCCACGGCTCTCCTGCTCGTTCCCCCGTTACTAAAAAAAGAAATCCACCCAGACCCGCTCCTTCTCTGGAAATGCTCCGAGCATCTGGAATGCCCTCCCCAGGGACCTGCGCTGCAACCCCTCCTACCTCGGCTTTAAAAGAGACCTAAAATGTCACCTCCTCAACAAATATTGGAGTCTATAATTCTCTCTGATCCTGCACTCCTTTTATCTCCTGTATTGGTTATCTTTCTGCTAACCTGTTTGTCCTTTCGTTCTCCCTTTACTCTTCCGGCCTTTGCTCTCCCTGGTCTCTGAATGAATGAATGAATGAATTTACACTTATAGAGCGCATGGCTACCAAAGGCCTCCCAGCGCTAGAGACAAAGTCATCAACCGAAACAAAGCCGAGGATTCAAGGGAACAGCAGAGTCTTCAGGAGCTTGGGGAAAGAAAGATAATTGGCCTCAAGCCGAATGTGGTCTGGCAGCTGATTCCAGCATTTCGCCGCCATAAGGGAAAACAGACGTCCACGACTCCGAACACATTTAACTCTGGGGACGGCTGCTAGATGCTTCTTCTCGGAGCGCAGTGATCTTTTTGGGAGGTAGGGGGAGATGATTGATCGAAGAATTGGTGGGGCCCTAGCCGAGAGCGACTTATGGGCAATGCACAAAGCCTTAAACTGAATTCTTTCGGCAACCGGCAGCCAGTGCAGAGAGATGATATGAGGTTTAGCAGATTCCCGATTATGAGCCTGCATCAGGAGTCGTGCAGCGCAATTTTGGACCGTCTGCAATTTTTTAATGGTAGAGCAAGGAGAGCCTAAGTAAAGCACATTGGCATAGTCGAGCCGAGAGAGAATCAAGGCTTGCACCAATAGTTTCCTAGCATTGAAGGGCAGAAGGGGTAGAATTTTCCTAATCATTTTCAGGATACCATAACAGGTACCTGCCACCCTACGCGCCTGCTCCTTAAAATTCAGGTTGTGATCCAGCCACACCCCGAGACTTTTTATTTGATCTTTGGGGGGGGGGGGGGCATGGCACCCAGACAATTTGGCCAGAGTATGCTGGTATTAATGTTGGTGGTCTTACCCAAAAACATCAGCTCGGGTTTGGCTGCATTCAGCTTCAGGAAAGAGCCATCCATCCACGCGGAGACCCTTTCCAAGCAATTGGCTAAATTGCTCTTAGTGTTGTCCAAATGATTTAGCGACACAATCAGCTGAGTGTCATCAGCGTAGGAAATGATCCAGACACCAAAAGGCTCAACCACCTTGGCCAGAGGGTGCAGATAAACATTGAAGAGCGTGGGGCTCAGGGAGGAGCCCTGTGGCACCCCACATCTCAAAGGCATGCTTTCAGAGATGCAATTGTCCTCAAAAACCTGAAATGACCTATCTACCAGAAAAGACTCAAGCCATTTGAGTAGAGTTCCTGTGACTCCTATCTCTCTGAGTCTTGCAATCAATAGTTGGTGATTGACCGTGTCGAAGGCCGCGCTAAGGTCAAGCAGTACAATAGCCGCGGACCCACTGACATCCAGAATCTTTCTGGCTTCTTCAATCACCGCCAATAAGGCCGTCTGTGCCTTGTTGAGGTCTAAAACCAGTTTGGGAAGGGTGGAGGCATTCATTCTCCTCCAAAAAAGCAAAGAGAACGGAGTTGACATACTTTTCACTTATTTTCGCAATCCCTGGCAGGAGCGAGATCGACCGATAGGTGGCAAAAACTTCAGGGTCTAGGGTGTGTTTCTTTAGAAGAGCTCTGACCATGGCCCGTTTCCATGAAGAGGGAACGAGCCCAGAGGAAAATGAGACGTTGATGAGGTCCAGAATAACTGGAGCAACAGAGTCGAAAACCTCCCCGCTCCAATTTCTGCGCTGTTAGCTGCTTGCTGGCATTCTCCCCTGTGCTTCGTCCATTTGTTATGGACCCCTCCTCACCTACCCTCTGCTCCCGACCACTACAATTTATTCTCCTGTCTTTTATTTATTGTGTGCCCTGAATCGTTACCTCCTTTTTATTTTAAATGCATATAATCCTGTGACTTCCGACTTTTCTGCCTTCTCCTGACTTAATGGTGATATTTGGCTTGTACCTTTTGTAGATTTTGCCCAGAACTGTTGTTTCCTGTATATTTTTGCCTACTCCTGCTCCTGTAAAGCGCTCTGATACCTCTGGGTCTAGCCAGCGCTATATAAAACCTTACAAATAAATTAAAATCTGCTTACACTTGGACAGTAAATTGTCTATCCTATCTTTAACACAGTTATTCCCAGCGAATTTTGGGCTTTTCTTGTGTTTCTTTGTTTTTGCTACCACTAGCCCTCCCTCTGTGGCCTTTCTTGTCCCCATGTTCAAGCACACACAAGCCAGGGAGCAAAATACAAGCTGGACTAAGTAATCGCAGGTAATATAGCTCATGTGCAGAAAGTCAAGTGGCAACCAGTTCCTCTCAGACAACTTGAGAACAAGTAGACAGGTGATGGTACGTGCATGAAAACTAGGCAGCAAATAACAATACCATGGGGTATGAAAGGGGTTAAAGGGGTGGCCCGGCCCAGCCTCCTCCTGGCTCCAATGGCAGAACTCAGGCCCCTCCTCTCGGGCCAGTGGTGGATGGGATGTGAAGTCCCTCCAAGGTACGGCAGCAAAGACCCCAGCACACTGACTCCTGTGTCGCAGGAGTTCTCAAGGCAATTTTTAGTGCGACGGCAAAGAGAGGCAGCAGGAATCAGGCCCCTCCTCTCGGACCAGTGGTGGATGGGATGTGAAGTCGCTCCAAGGTACAGCAGCAATGACACCAGCACACTGCGTCCCGCACCACAGGGGTTCTCAAGGCACTTTATAGCGTGTCGGTGGCAACAGGAGATGGCAGGAATCAGGTCCCTTCTCTAGGGCCAGTGGTGAATGGGATGTGAAGTTCCTCCAAGGTGCGACAGCCAAGACCCCAGCACACAGCCGCGGTCCGTGCAGGTAACAGCGGTGGGGTGGTGGGGCCATGTGGGGGGGATTTCGAGGGACGATGCAGAGGGAAAATTAATTATTTATTTAATTTTCCCTCTGCATCGTCCCTCGAAATCCCCCCCACCTGGCCCCACCGCTGTTACCTGCACTGACCGCAGCTGCTAGCACACAGCCTCCCATGCCGCAGGAGTTCTCAAGGTGCTTTGTAGCACGTCAGCGGCAATGGGAGGTGGCAAGAATCAGGCCCTCCTCTCAGGCCACTGGTGAATGGGATGTGAACTCCCTCCAAGGTACGACAGCAAAGACTCCAGCACACTGTGTCCCGCACTGCAGGAGTTCTCAAGACTCTTTGTAGCACATCAACAGCAACAGGATGCAGCAGGAATCAGGCCCCTCCTCTTCGACCAGTGGTGGTTGGGATGTGAAGTCCCTCCAAGGTATGGCAGCAAAGACCCCAGCACACCGTGTCCCGCACTGCAGCAGTTCTCAAGGCACGTCGGTGGCAATGGGAGGTGGCATGAGTCAGGCCTGTCCTCTCGGGCCTATGATGGATGGGATGTGAAGTCTCTACAATGTACAGTGGCAATGACCCAGCACACTGCGTCCCGTGGGAGTTCTCAAGGCGCTTTGTAGCGCAGCAACGGTAGGCGGCAGGAATCTGGCCCCTCCTCTCGGGCCAGTGGTGGATGGGATGTGAAGTCCCTCCAAGGTATGGCAGCAATGACCCCAGCACACTGGGTGCCGCACTGTGGATGTTCTCAAGGCGCTTTGTAGCACGTCAGTTGCAATGGGAGGTGGCAGGAATCAGGACCCTCCACTCGGGCCAGTGGTGGATGGGATGTGAATTCCCTCCAGGGTACTGCAGCAAAGACCCCAGCACACTGTGTCCCACACTGCAGGAGTTCTCAATGCGCATTGTAGCATGGCAACGGGAGGTGGCAGGAATCAGCCCCCTCCTCTCGGGCCAGTGGTGGATGGGATGTGAAGTCCCTCCAAGGTACGCAGCAAAGACCCCCAGCACACTGCGCTCCACGCCGTGGGAATTCTCAAGGTGCTTTGTAGCACAGCAGCGGCAATGGGAAGTGGCAGGAATCAGGGCCCTCCTCTCGGGCCAGTGGTGGATGGGATTTGAAGTCCCTCCAGGGTACTGCAGCAAAGACCCCAGCACACTGCGTCCCACACTGCAGGAGTTCTCAATGCGCTTTGTAGCATGGCACCGGGAGGTGGCAGGAATCAGCCCCCTACTCTTGGTCCAGTGGTGGATAGGATGTGAAGTCCCTCCAAGGTATGGCAGCAAAGACCCCAGCACACTGCGTCCGACGAGAGTTTCCAAGGTGCTTTGTAGCACGTCGATGGCAATGGGGAGGCAGCAGGAATCAGGCACCTCCTCTCAGGCCAGTGGTGGATGAGATGTAAAGTCCCTGCAAGGTATGCCTGCAAAGACCCCAGTACACTGCGTCGCACACCGCAGGAGTTCTCAAGGCGCTTTGTAGCACGTAGGCAGCAACAGGAGGCAGCAGGAATCAGGCCCCTCCACTGGGGCCAGCAGTGGATGTGATGTGAAGTCCCTCTAACATATGGCAGCAAAGACCACAGCACACTGCGTCCCGCACCGCAGAAATTCTCAAGGCACTATAAATCAAAATTGTATAAAAATATTAATCAAGTGCAACCTTTAAAAATATTGTCAACATAAATTAAAAACATATTTTTAAATATGGTTTAATAAGTTATATATCACATTTATGAATCATATTAAGAAAATATTAAAAGATAAGAAAATATCAATATATTCAAAAATATTATTGGAAACATTTCAAAATATTTGAATGACTATTTTCTCATAAATTATAAAATATTAAATATAAAATTACAAAATAAATTATTACAATATATTATCACTCACACAGAACATTTTACAATAAAAGTAATACAAAAATATTTTTAAAATCGCCTCTACCTTTTTCCCCCGTAAACCCAACATTCTGCTCCTGTAACACAAAAATCTTATACAAATATAAAATTACTATTATTAACAATTACAAAATAATTATAATATTTACATATTTCATTAAATATATTAGAAGCAAAAAATGTACACAAAAATCAACAAACAGCACTATTTAAATACTACAAAAACATAAATTATCATTAAAATTATATTATGTACAACAATAATTTAGAAAACAATATTTTTACATGGATTTAAAAAAAAGACTTAAAACAATATTCTTACCTTCAGTATTTCTGCCTACGATAATTCTAATATTCTTGACACAATATTTTTTACTCTATATTGTATCCAAACATCCAGATACAGATAAAGGGATTTTGGGCATCCCCATCCCCTTTCAGCCATTTGCTATCATTGTTCAGCTGACTGGTTCAGCTGAGAAGGGTTTATTTTGTTGTCTGCAGTGGCTAAAGGACATGCTTGCAGATTTGGCCTTGTACAAATTCTGCGCTGGAAGAACTAAATAATACAAAACAGTTTCATTATGCTTTTTAGGTTGATTATACTACAGGAACCAACAAAAGCGCCCTCTCTTGCTCCATAAACCTTACTGTAAAAAAATGATGTAAAACAATATGGAATTAGGTCAGGGTTAGCAGTCAAGGCAGTTTCTGGGGAGAGATGCTAATAGGCTACGTTCTGATTTGAGGTCTACTGGCATACAGGCATGCAGGGGCATTATATTACTTGGTAAATTCTATGCTTAATTAATACATCCATCTGTGAACCAACTGAATATGATTAAAGTAGGGAATTAGACTAGAAGTATGGGGATGGGTGATGAATATGTATATTAATGGGGCGTATTCAGGCTTCAGTTTTATTTGTTTTTTAGTTCCTCAGAAGTTAATAATTACGATAGAAGTTCTGATTCTCATGTTTTAAGTGAGATTAAGGTATTAAAAATGGTAATGTATTATAAAATATCATAATTTTTATGTGCAATAATTCTGAGGTTTGGTATGAGGCTCTGCAATATCAGCTGCAGATGTTAGAGATTCTCTGACAGATCTTTCTGAGTCCTATTGCCCTTATTTCCTATGTGCATACTGCTAGGAGAGATGGGAGAGTTAGACATATCTGCCAGCTTTCCCCTCATCTCAAGAGGTCATAATTTTCTTTTGAGACTCAGGAAATCTACCAAGTTACCCCAAAAGTCTCAGAGTACATTACAATAGATTCCATGCTAATTAATATGGGCGCTCAAACTTGTGGATGAATCATTCTCAAATAATGACTGGTATGGTCCAATAATAAAAGACATATGTCTATGAATGTAAATTACTCATACAACAGTTTCTGTTATAAACGACAGGACCTCAAAACTATAGCTTAGATGGCTAAGATCCGAGAACAGTAGAGATAGGTAATTGTTCATACAATTGCATCATGGGAGCCTACCAGTACCTGGTATGGTCAAGCATTGGGGTGGAAGTTATTCTATGTTGGGGTCCTGTTCTGTTATGTTTGTAATTGTTATAGAAGCAATTCCTCATCTTCTGCTACTTTGTCTGACATAAGATTACGGAAGAAAAGGCCGCTACCACTTTCAACGTCTCTAGGCATTGTAGCATACAACACATGTTATCTGGTCAATTAATCGATGGAAGAAAATGCTTAATGTAGTGTTAGGTGTCTTGCCGTTTTTTAACTTGTTGATTGAGAAGGCTGGTAACTGTGTTTTATCTACATTTATGTTTTTAAATCAAGAGTTTGTATTTTATATTATAAAAGTACAATTTCAAGTTGAAAGTTGATTTTATAGTAATGTATGAAATAAATGAATGCTGTTTGACATCACCTGTGTGAGTGCAATAATGCATGCTCAGGTAACATTTGGTTCCACAACATATGGTATTGATTTGAGCATTCAATGTTGTCCCCATATCAAGAGAGTAAATGTATCCTCAGTAAAAACAAGACAATCAGTACATCTAATGATTGCAGGGGAAATAATTATTTGAAACAACCACATACTGAAATTAGATTGTGCAAAAAACTGTATCATTGCTTCTAACGTAGCCAAGTTAAACAGGAGGCTTTACTTTTGACATCTGTAAAAATCATGCCATATAATGAGACAAACTACTATCAAAGTTGCCCTGACTCACACTAGAAAGATAACTATGTGTTAGACCTGTCA
>CAWUFW010010888.1:430000-432500 GCA_963921515.1 Calotriton arnoldi
AAAACCATGAAATTTTACAGTGTTACATTTGGTGAGATCTTTGATTTGATGTGACAGATCCTGATAGTTTTTACCTTTACTCTCAAACGCTAATTCAAGGGAATTCTGTGAGTTTTCATAACGAATTGAAACATCAATCACTACAGCTGTACCACCTTTGGTAAACACTACATCTGGTTTTCGTAGTTCACCTTGATTATTCTTAACATGAGGTTCCCTATATGCCATCCATCCACACCTTTTTGCTCTATCAATGAGCAATTCCAAAATTTTGTTATGTCTTTTTATCCTTATGTCCTTGGTTTTGGGACATGCACCTGAAATATGTGAAATTGTTTTGCAAACATCTTTGCAGTACCTACATGTAGCAAATGTACGATTTCTCCCCCTAGTGATGGTTTCTCTAGTATACAAGACATTTGCTCTCAACATCAGCGCAGCTATGTACTGATTTTCTTTCATTTTGTTATGCTTGCTGATCCAGAAGTTTGAGGTTGGATTATTTGCTAAGTATTTTATACCATCACCTTGGAGAGGGAGATTTGCCCATTTCTCAAATTCTTCTTTTCTCCAATCATATGTTGCTAACAGATTCAAATCATAACTCAGAAACCTACTGTCTAAAATGTTGAGTTTGTGTGTTTTGAAGATGTTATCAATTTTTTCATTGATTACTTCTCCTGCATACATGAATGAATGAGCTATGTACAGATCTGGAGCTGCCCTGAGATACAATAAACTATTGACTTTGTTTAGACCAATTGTTGTACATAGTTTGGGTATACTGAGGCCCCCAAAGGATCTTTTCGAATATAGGAGACCATCACATGTGTATTCAGGTAAGTGTAGGAACTGTTTGACATACTTTTTTATTGTTTGATCCAGCATGTTTAAAGTTTTAGCTTCTGTTCCTGTCATTTCCAGTTTAAATGACAGTTTAGGGATCAAGTACTGACACAAAATTTCTATTTTCTGTGTGGGCTTAAGTGGTAGATTATCAAGTTTTTGAGCCCAATTAACAAGAACCTCATTAATTTTGTTGTTGCTTGTATGGCCAGTGTGTGGATCAAAGTTCAATCCGAGATATCCCTCACTTTCTCCTGGATGAATATTTTCAATGTTTTGTTTTTCAAATTGCCATGGTTTACAGTTGTTAATCAGGGTTTTATCTTTATGGTGATTTATATAAAATCCATGTGTCTTTTTCACATTAAGTTTTAATCCTGTTGTTTTACTGAATGTTTCAATGATTTTCAGATTTGTACTCTTTCCTTCCCAGGTGTTGCTGAGTACTGCGATGTCATCGGCAAAGGCTAGAGCGGTTATTTGCTCAATGAGACCATCAGATCCGAATGTGAAGCCCTTGCCGTCTTTCTGAAGATCACAGATCAGAGGATCCATGGCAATGTTAAATAGCAGTGGGGATAAAGAGTCACCTTGTTTAAGCCCAGATTTCATTGTTATTTCAAGAGTTGCTTCATTGTTCTTTCCCTTGAAAAATGTTGTTGAGTCAGTGTATAAGTCTTTTATTATGTCTCTGATGTATGATGGAACTCTGTGCCTTGCAAGACTCTGTAAAATGTGACCATGGCTGACCGAGTCAAAGGCTTTTGAGATATCTATGAACACTACTGCTAATGAGTTACTGTTCTTTCGTGCCCCTTTTATGATATTTTGCAGAAGAGTCAGATTTTCGAGACAACCTCTCACCTTCATGAAGCCTTTTTGTCTCGTATTCAATTCAACAAAAAATGAGAATCTTTTAGTTAGTATTTTTGTGAATAACTTCATGAACGCAGTACCGATGGTAATTGGTCGCCAATTACTGATTGTTTTAAGTTCGCTAATCGGTACATTCTTTGGTATCAATATCGACCGGTTCTTTTTAATACTTTCTGGTACTCTTCTCATCGATAACCAAGACGATAAGATTCTGGGCAGCAGTCTTGGTTGCTTGTTATGCACGTTATTCAAGTCATTTAGACCTATCTTATCAGGCCCCACTGCTTTCTTTAAATCTGAGTCATCGAAGGCATTAGTTATTTCGAGCAGTGCAATTTCTTTACATAAATTTCTAATTTCCCATTCATCCGGTATCCGGTCAATCGGTATGAATTTAGGGTTTTTCTTGTTTTCTTTTTCAATTATGCCTTTGTAATATTGGAAAATTTCATCATCACTGATTTGGCAGGTGGCATCTTCTGCCCCATCAGTGATTATCCTGGCAATTTTCTTTTTGTCTTTTTAAACATTGCCTGGTATTCTTTGTAGCTGCCCTTTGCTTTTGCATAATTTTTCTTGTGTGTCCAATTGACCCTTCCGTTTTTCTTGTCTTTCTTTGGTATCTTGTTTTCTACTGAGGCATTCTGGTGCTCATCTTGAGTAGAGTTCATAGGCTCATTATTGAGTTCACTTGCTGGTTCGCTACGATTTGCTGGTACAGGACTTATATCAGTGGTGTTTTCTGAGATGTAAGTCACTATCTCATCCATCAGATCCA